>BMAV01006598.1:202263-239201 GCA_019973955.1 Trichonephila inaurata madagascariensis | reverse complement strand
CCATTTCGAGGTTATTTTACGAATAAAATCCTAAAATGTTCTTGGTTCCTGGAGAAGGTTTGCAAAACAGAGATATTCGTAAAATTGAAGTTCGTAATATATATATGAACCTACTTCTTTGGCGTATCCCCTAGTATTGTACTGCATACCCCAGTCTGCCTGCTATAGATTATGGATAAATGTGGTGTATGAAAATGGACTTATTAATTCAACTCCTTAATTATTTTCTCATTAAATGGGTGTTTAAATTATTAGCATGAAAGAAAAGGAGAAAAGAGAGGATGAAATATAAAGTCATACACCCCCTTCACACGAATACACGCAAAGATACACAATTTTTATGAAACGAAAGATTTTTGTCCAAAAATAAATGCTGCATTAAAACTAAGAAACCAATACTTTAAAAATAGTATAACGTAAAAGTTATATTAATATTTAGTAATTATGTACCTCCATTTTTTAATTTTTTTATATTTATATTCCTGCCGGTTTTAAAATATTGGGGAAGTTTTAACGAATTAATCAGAAATGTCTAAATATCGCATGTGTTCTTTTCTAAATTACAAATTTAAAAAAAAAGAAGGGTTTGTAAAATGTTATTTCACTATACTACTTTTCGAAAGAAAATAAAGATATTCTCTATTTTGGAAAGATGTTTGTTTTAGTATTATCCATGTTCATGATACAGATTAATTTCTAATTTAAAAAAAATTATTTAAACACTTGCGAACAATTTTATAAAACGATGAAAAAAATAATACAAGGAGCTATTTAACAGACCTCTATACTTTTTAGAGGACAATTAAAATATTTTTCCAAAAGATTTATTCCAAAAGATCTGCAGATGAAATATTTTTATGGTCATCTTTTTTTCTAAATATTTCTATCATTTATTGTTACATCAATTTTCATTGGAAATCCTAGAGACTAACAAATTTGGTATTTTTAGAGCCATTAATATAAACTATTTCTTAAACACTGCATGATTCTTTTTTTTTTTTAATGAATTATGTTTTTTTTTCAAATTTATAACCACAATACTATCAATATTGATAAATTATAAAAATTAAATGAAATATTTGTCGAAAGAAGTAAAGTAAATATGTCACAACTTAGGAAGCGAATATTTAACGAGTTTTGATCATTTTTGTTGTAAACCATTTGCTTTATCTATTTAAAAGTAATAATTTATGTAAATAATGTACTTGTGTAGTTCTGTATTGGTTTTATACTTGAAAGAATAGATAAGTTAAGAACCCGGATATAGAGTGTATTAATAAGTTTTCTTTGAAAATTTTATTATTAAATATTATCTTATTTTAAATACAGATAGAATACCTCCCCCCCCCAACACACACAATTCTTATTAATCTTGAAGTTTGTTAGAAAAATTAAGCAGTACCTTTGGTAAACAAATATTTCAAATATTTCTTAAATAGAATAACAATTTTTTTATATTGCATATTTAAACTATCAGTTATATATAAGAATGAATCAATTAACACGTAATTCTTCTGAATATTTTGAGTATTTTTTCTAATAAATCGCTACAGTATGCATAAGCATGTATGTTCCATAAAAATACAAGTTTTTAAAGTTAAAACACATAGATTGTACGTCATCAACACTTAAATATTTATTATTATTATTTTAGTTATTTAAATAACTTTTAACTTTTCTCTCTCTGTCTAGAAGAACTTCAAGTCAACTCTATGAGAACAAATATTTAAAAAAAAATTTAAACAGTTCACAAAATTTATAATATTTAATGTAATAGTTTTTGTATTAAACTTCACTGTTAAAATACATGTGGATATATAAAGAAAAAAATAATTATTGGGATACAACAAAATTACAAAAATAGCAAGATATTTTAAGCGTTCTTTTTTAAGAGAATTTTAATTCCACAAAATAAGTAGTATTCCAAAGAAATGACATTGGCGATCACATTTTCTTAATTTACTTGCGCAAAAAGTTACCTCAAGTGACATTTTGAACGAAATACATTGCTTTATTATTTAAAGAACTGGAAGCCCCTTACATTTATAAATAATAACTTCTCTTATAAAATTTCAATTGGTATCCAAAACATAAACATGACTTCTATCCTCTATTGCATTAAAAAAGTCAACACCATATGCCAAACATACCTGTTCCATTCATATTATCTGTGATGCACATCGTCATTCAGATGAGAGAGAGGAAAAGTTAGTGACTGCCCACACCGGTCAGCACGTGTGCCACTGACCACTCTTGACCACAAATCCAAACCAAAGGCACGCGCTCCGTCCCATTATCCCATCCGTTGCCGTGCTTTCTCACTGGTTGCTACGGTAGCAACGCGCCCTGCCGGCCGTCTTCGGAAACAGGCGGAAAAACGGCGCTTCTCATTCGCATCCGAGATGTCGTCTCAAGCGGCGCGTGTGGCAGTTGGCAAGAACGTGTTGCGAGGCCCACCCCCTACTTTTTTTTTAATTCTATTTATTTTGGATTTTTTTTCCCTCGATCTAGTTTCATTTGATGAGAGTGTACTACGAAAGGGGTAAGATAATCTTACGAAATGAGAACTTTATTTGCTTTGCATCTATAAGCAAGCCTTACCGATCTTTTTCTTTACCCTTTGCGTTGGTTTTCGTATCTTATTTTATTGATATCGCAATCAATAAGCTTCATTTTACTTTTTAAAATCTCATCGTTATTTTAATTTATTAAAACTTATTTAATTTATATCACAAGTGTTTTCCAGGGGCTTTTTTTTAAAGAAAGATACATATTATAATCCAAATTATGTACAAATGGGCTCGTAACTTTCTCCTACAATAAATAATGAGCATATGATTTCTTTTTGTAATAAACCATATATATTCATTTCAAAATTTTATTAAATCTCATTCATACATCAGCCTCAAATTTTTACCACCTCAACCACTCTTGTTATTTAATCACAAATTAAAATTTTCCAATGTTTAACAAAAAATTTGTTTTTGCTTATTTGTTTTTAATTTTGGGTATCTTTTGTGTAGCAATTTCCCTGGATTAATGAAACAAGTTGTTTTACTCTGAATTTCGATTTCGTTGCTATTGAAGTATTGCTATATGCAATATTCTATGCAACGATAATTTGTTAAAATACTTTCAAACAGTTGAGTAAATTTTTTTAAATATCACACAGCCAAGAAATTTTGAAAATATTTATTTAAATAAGGGGGATAATTAAACAAATCAATTTTGATGTTTTCGAAAACTGCAAACTTGAGACTTCAAAAAATGTATTTAATTGATGGTACATTAACTATATTATTTTATGCTAGTTTTTTTAATCAAAGTGGATACATTAATTTCCTTATATTTTTATAATTTAATAATTTTTTACCTTTTACAGAATACCAAATGTTTAAAAATTAAATTTGGAATATATACGTATATCAAAATAAGACAGAACCCAATAGAGTTTTAATGTAATATATATATATATATATATATATATTAAAAAAGAAAACTATTGGAAAATTGGTTAACTGATCATTTTTTGAAAATTAAATTAAAAACAAAAGCGATATTTTTATGGTTTTGCTTAACAATTCAAAAAATTAAAGTAAAATTTTTATTTTAAACTATAACATCTTTTCTATCATATATAATATATTCTTTTTCTAAATTGTGAAAATACAAAATATAAATATAAATGCATTTACGAAATAAAAATATTTAATTACTTTACTCGTTTAGAAATACTTTTTAAATCTGTTTTCGACCTCAGATTTCATATTACGATATATTGCAAATATATAGACTATTGTTAAATTTAAATGATATGCATTACACAAAAAATAGTCGAAAAACTCATGGTAAACTATTGTTTTATCATTAATCGTTATTCATTTTTAAAATAGAAAAAAATTCGCTATGATACTATAAAATACCGTAATATTTATTATTCTTTGGGAATAAAATATTGGGATGAAATAAATATTCAAGGAAATCCAAATGTCAAACACCATTGCTTTCTTAAAATTTTTATTAAAAAACTCTTTAAAATTTAATTACATTTTGCCAGATTAGGATAATTACAAATTCAAAGATCCATATGTGTGTTTTCTGGTATAATTTTTTCTCCATAATTTATATTCCAAAAAGTTTCTTAAAATAATGACAAATTAAAGTTAGAAAAACACTTCTTATGATATATTTAATACATATGATTAACTTGAAGCTTTTTACTTTCCTAAGTATTAGATATTTGTATCTATCGATTGTGTTGTATGGAATATTGCAACATTTCCTCATTATTAGTGTTAAAAAGATGTAACGATAGTGTCTTGCTAAGAGAGTTAATTATAATTACGGAATTATTACGCATATTTAATTCCTATACATCTCAGAAAAGTTGAAATAGAAAAGTAAATGGATTGAAAATATTCAAAAATAAAATAATTGAGGATTATTTTTTTCACTAATAACACTCATAAAATCGAAGATGTTTCACAATAACCTAAGGACTAAAAGAATTTGATTAGCAGAATTCAATACAAAACGTTCAGTAATCAATAGCTTGCACAGGCAAATCGTATGTTAAAATTTATTATATATTTTGCATATATTTAAAATAAATTTTATTGTTTATGTTGGTTATGTTGGATTGGTCATTTAACATTTGGATTTTATTTTATAACGGTCAGTTTCTTAAACTGCATTAAGAATAAATTATTGAATACAAATTAGATTATATGATTTGTTTGTGCTTAAAACCACGTTTTTTTTTTAAATGGGCTTCTCATATCATTTTAAAAATATTCAATACATAAGAAAATATTAAACAATTTGCCGTGCTAATTCATTCTATTTCCTGTAGAAGGTTTAAATCAGGGGTACTCGACTTCCCCTCCCCTCCGGGCCACATACATATGATAAGTATTTCACTCGGGCTGCAACATGAGAATAGGGAAAAAACAGTATAAGACCAAAGCAACATTGGACATAGCAAAATTGATCAAAATATTAAATCGCATTTTTTTTGGCTTTTATTTTGATATTATATTTAACCCTTATATCAAACACACACAAAAAAAATATTTACTTTTAAGCCTTTTTACTGAGTTAACGAGTAGTTTCAATTCCCTTTCATCCATGGCATTGTTTACATTCTACTATTAAAAAAAAAAGAAAAAGAAATGAAAAGGAAAATTGATAGATTTTGTTCTCTTCGAGAGTATTCATAGACGCGGCAAGTCTAATTACGAGATCAGGTTTTCAAAAGTAGTTTATTCAGGATCAAAAACATTTATTATCCATAGTAGTGAACTTAAAAAAAACAACTTCAATTTAAAAGCATTTAAAGAAAGAAATCATTCGGACCCGATCTCGTGGATACGCGTGTCACTCTAACACAAAAACATCTATGGCCCCTTTCGTCATCTGCAGTTATATATTTATAACACTTCCTCATTTGCATTTAAGGTGTTGCCGACTGCAGACGACTGAACGTCCACGGATCTGATTCAAACCAGATTCGAGACTCGAATCCGAGATCCCAGTACGGAAATTGGAAAAATATTAACTAGCTTTTATAAACTGTCAAACAGATTTAATTGCTAAATTCACCGAATTTCCCTCTACATTTTCAGTACATTGTTCTTAAATAATTGAATTTTTTTGTGCAATTGGCCATGAAACCAGGCCACATGTGGTCCGCGGGCTGCAGGTTGAGTATCGCTGGTTCAAATACTCTCAGAATCCTTGAAAGAAATTGCAGTCGGCAAAACCTCTTGCTCAAAAGTAAACTCAACGTTACTCATAACACACAAAAGCAGTGACAAAAAATGTTGATAAAAATTAAAAAGACCCACGATTGGGTTAATAAAAATACATTTTTGGATCGCTATTTCTCATTATTATTATTACCGTAAAATCTGGCGTATAACGCGCACTTTTAACACAAAAAATAAGATTGAAATTTACGGGTGCGTCTAAAACATGTGTGATAGGCTTGGAAAAAAATGAGCATTAAAAAATTAGACTTTCGACATCTTGAAATACTGTATATTTAAAAGGAATGGAGAATTCCTTACGAAGTTAGAGTTGTAGTTTTAGCACTCTATTTTCTCAAAAACCTGGGCTAATACTTCGATCATCTGACTTCAAAACATAAGAGCATTGCATAAGTTATATTTTAAGTAATAGGAGCATATTTCAGGTAATAAGTTATATTTCAAGTAATAAGTAATAAAAAAAAGAGCAAGATATATTTCAAGTTTCTTCATAAGAAAAGAGGTTGCGTGTTATATGGTGAATATAACTAAAAGTTTAAAAATGCGGCTTGAAAGAATAGGTGCCTGTTATACGCCGGATTTTATGCTATTTTGTTTTATTTTATAAAATGAATATTAACCTAATACTATGCTAATTTAATGCTAATTTTAACTATTAAATGAATGTAATTCAGTATTAAATTAATAAGTAATTACAGCTGTGCATTATTATATGTGCACATATACCGCTTCGTTTAGATAAAAAAAATCCATTACTATTAAAATTTAAATATCTTTTTGTGACACCCATTGTTAAAAATAAATGAATAAAAAAATTGATAAAATTTATGAATTTTCGATAAATAATAATTTGTATGAAATAAGATTTTAAGAAAAGGAATGAAATAGAAACTCTTTCTTGTTCACTTGTTTTGTTAAAATGTATTTGTTTTATTTTTTAAAAAAAAGTATCTTACTTGAATATTACTTAACAATGAATATTCAATGTAGGACATGAATTTAAAATAATTCCTCCTCGAATTCATTAAGCGTAACGTCATTTTCTGACATCTTTGTTTTACCGCAGTTCTCATAAGACTAAATAAATCTAATTGTATAATAACTCAATTAAGTTGAAACGTCCATTTCACTCTGACTGCACATAATTGAGTTATTCAGTTGTAAAATTGCACTACCTAACACAACGTGAGCAACCCAGTTAATAAAATACATTCTACCACAATTATACTGAAACCAATCATTTTCTGGGATTAAATAATATTATTATGACACCTACCGTAAATAAAAGGTCTGAATCAACAGTGTAAAATTATATATGTTGAACAAAATGTGAGAGAAAGAAATTGATAACAGTCACTCCCAGCTTGAAGAATTAGGAAACAAATGCATTGTTCATGACGACGTAAAATAATTTCAATTACGGAATGTAGAAATAATGGTACTGGGCTTGACACATGATGCTAAGCCAAGTGTGAAGAATAATGGCTTTTTAAAACTGAGATGAGTATAGAGATTGAAAGGGTATCATTACTATTGTAATTATTGTAGAAAAATATATAGAAAAGGCATAATATTCTTCAGCAATCGGAGCACGAAAAAATGTTAGAATAAAAATAGTTCTTTTGGAAATGTATTTGCAAAACGCCTATGTGTTTTCATAATGTATGTTTCTCCGCAAACAATTCAATTTTTGATAAAATTTATGCTCCTGAGACAATAAAAGAGAAACAATTTAATAGAGACCCTTTGTCAAAACATAAATTATGCTAACAGTTCAGTTTTAGTGCAATATTGAAAGATTTTTGAGTTAATAGGTATTTTAATTGGCTAGTTTTTAATTACTTAAACACAATGATGTGTGTCTTTTAATTGAGCAGTGTTACATTGGAGAAAAAAATTCTGTTCAAAATTTCCTTTTCATAATTAATATGGTTTCTGTTTATTCTAATTCTTCTTAAAAAATGAAAGAAGTTGATGCAATGAAAAATTACTGTGAATACATAACGAAGTGATTATCTGGGTTATCTGTATGAAATTTAAAATTCTACTTTTTAATTCAATTGAATAATTTTCGGCTCTATCTAGTTTTAATATATATATATATATATATATATGTATATATTTAAGATAGTTTTATTTATTATGTAAAAAATTAAAAAGTTAAATAAATTTTAAAAATATTTTGGAAAGAGCAATTGTCTAACTAACAAAACTAACAAAATAGCAGTAAAAGTATAGTTAATATTACTCTTTTCGAAAAAATAGACCTTTTAACAATTAAAATTTTTTAAAAATAAATTAAAATAATTGCATAAACCAAAAAAAAAAAAAAAAACTTAAATTTTTAAACAGCTTATTCGGAGTGACGAGACAACTTTCTTCAAAATACACAAGGAGAGATTATCCTATTGAAGTTTTTAATTCCCTTTAATATTGATTATTTTTTCTATGCCATCACTAAATTATAAAAAAAAAAATTCTGTTTTAACTTTTTATTGAATGAAATATTTTTAAAGGTTGTAATATTTATGGACAACATGTCTTAAATTACCTAACTTATAATTCATTTAGTTATTTATTGATTTAAATATTATTAAAAAATCAACCTACATTTCAGTTTTACTCATGATAAAAAAAGAATCATAGGAGTCCTGGAAACCAAAATAATGTAATTGCTAATTTTCAGAAAGTAATACTTAACTTTCAGAGCATTTGTCTTTCTTTTTTTGCTTAAAGTTATGTGAATAGCTAAAAATTTACTTGAATTTTATCTCATGTATAAGTTACGATAACTTACTTTTCAAAACAGTAAGTTACCATAAAAAATTAAGTTTTAATTATTATTATTATTATTAAGTATACAGTAACAAACATTCCCAAAAGATAAGGAGACTTTCATCAACTAAAATCTAAGAGATGTTCAACTAAATAAAACTATTTCAATACCCTAAAATCTATTATTTTTAATTTTTTTAAATCTAAATATCAATATTGCTTTAAAATAAACATTTACAAATTTTAAAAATAAATAAAATTGAAACTCCTTATTTTCTTTTCAAATTAAATATCGTGCAATTGTTCTATTGCGAAATACAAAGAAATATTGAAAGAAGCAAAATAATTTCAATATAGGCTATTGAAGAGTTTTGTTGTATTTCCTTCTATATAAGCATATTAAAAGAAATAAATCAAATCTAGCACGCCTTTCAAATGACTAGAAAACTACGAAACAAGACGTTTTTTTTTTTTTTTTGCCTTATTTTCGTTCAATTTTTGTATTTCTGCAGGCGTACAAATTAAAATAACGCATTTTTTAATAATAATAAAAAAAAAAATTGACTTTTTCACTTTAATTTTATTTTCCTTCGGTTAAAACTTTTAAAACAAGTTTATTTTAATAATGAAGTTTTTTTTTATTAGTAAATTTGTTTTTATAGAACATTTTATCGTACTGATTTTTCCAAGAATATGTCTCTTGTTAATGTACGGAAATATTTATTTACATCAGTCCTACAGCATTGCATATGTAGCAAGTTCATTCAACGAAAAATATTTTCAAACTACACTTTCAAAAATTTCATGTCACCTAAAAAATAAAGAACCCGAGACCCGCATAGTTGAGATATCTCCAATATCTGTCGGGTGCTTTTTAAACGGGGGCGGAGAAGGCAAAAGTCTTGACAAAAGGGTCCTGCCGCAGAAAATGCTCGGATATTAGTATATTTAGCATCGCTTTCTGCTACTTCCCCTGAAGACTTCCCAAGCTGATACGTAGCACGGGACTGGGGAGGGGGAAAAAAATCCATTATTAACCACAACTAATGTGGAGAATCCAGAGGGTGCGGTGAGAATCAAAGCGAAAAGAAGATGAGCAAACGAAAAAGAAAGGAAGAGCGGGGATCTAGAATTACGGAAGAACGATTTCCCGCCACGAAACCAGAAATCGGATGCGGAACTGAACAGCAATGTAAAGTAGGTAAAGACAGTAGCGCGACACTAGGTAGAAAAAAGAAGCAAAGAAGGGTGCACGCACTTTTAAGAGGCATTTTTTCATTCTCTCTCGCTCTCTCTTCACTTTACGACATGTTAATGGTTCGGAGTTTTCAAGTGCATAAATACAAAGGGTAATTTATTTCCACTTTTTCATAGGGAACAATTTACTGTATTGTGTCTAGGTAAGACGTTTGGGGAAAGCCTGTTTTTCAGTCTTGAGTCTGTGTTATTAAAATGAAACTTAAAGCTGTCTTCACCTGATGTTATAGAATATGATCCAAATTTGAAAGACTTTTTCGGATAGAAAAAATGTTCCAGGATTTGTATTCTAATTCTGCAAGCATTTAAAATGCTTATTACTCATTACAGTTTGCCTCAATCTTTTTTCTCCCTCCCCCTTTTTCTTTTTGCACTTTACTTTTGTTTTGTTGCCTACATTTTCTTTTTTTATACTTCTTACATATACTTCCTTTCTTAAATTAAAATTTTATTTCAATGAATTTAAGATAAAAACAGCGAATTTGTTCGATAGTTCTGACTTTTACAGACACATTATGAGATAGATTGGTTTGTGAACTTTAGTTGTATGTTCGAAGCCGTATTTTTACATTTCTACTCTAAGACAACAAAAGAATAATTTTGTGCTTCCTCCGTCAAAAATTAGTTTGCAATACAAACTGAATATTGACTAATTATTTTATTTTCTGTGGAAGGAATACTAAAGTTTAGAATTTTCATTGTAAATTTTTGTTTGGTTATTTTTCAGGAAGTGGCCCAGGTTTATTAGAAATCCGACTCTAAATTTTCTTATCCAAAAATCCTTTTTTTTTTTTTTTACCTGAAAGAAATTTTCGAGTAACAGTATTCGAACACCAAATGATCAAAAGTGAATTGCATCTCCAATAATGCAGATGGAAGAATAGTAAAAGGAAAGAAATTAAACCCCGAATCATTCAACGAGTCAACTAAATTACTAAAAAAATGACAAAACCCAAAAATGCTTGAATATAAATAAAAAAAAAGAAAAAAAAAAGGCGATTGAAATTTAGTTGATTTTATTTAAATAAGTCATTTGAAGTTTAATATGAGATATATAATTCTCATATCATAAATATTTCTCCCAATAAAATTAAAATTTTACAAACGTAATGGCATGCAGGAGAAAAAATGTAAAACATTCAAGAAGATTGCTTACACCTACCTAAAATGCAATGCATATGTTTTTCTAACTTCCATTACAGTGCTTTTTCGACATGATATAGTTTGTTAGATACGAAACACATTCTAAGAATTTAATCAATTAATCTTATGAAATACTTAAATACACAAATAAAATTTATATGTATATCCAAGCTGTTGATGCTTCTCTATGAAATCTATAAAAACTTATAAAAAGTAACATTAGAGAAGATCAATTGCCACTTACGAAATTGGAAATTATACAAGTATTATTATCATGCGAAGAAAGGAGTAAATATTTGACAAACAATAGACGATATCAGGGAACAATATTAAATTGCTCCTCATGCACATTTCAGAAAACCATCTGATACATTCAGCCCATCTTACATCATGTCATTGTTTTTATTGGCCTTTGTTGATAATATGCTTAGCAAATCAGAGGCTCCGTGTCCATGACATCAGCTACAAGAATCCCAGCAATAAATAAAAAAAAACGAAATGCATCACCGCGGAGCTAAGCACATCAATTGTTGACAAAAGCACCGAAAAAAAAAAAGAATTGTCAGTGTGTGACAATTATCAACTGGAAAGTCGAAGTTTCCGTTTACAACATACGTAAGGTTGGGATGGGGAGATAGCGATGTGCTTTACAGGAATCAGTGACTTACTTAGAGACAAGACTTTCATAGTAAAACAACAAATACAAGCTAACATTAGACTACAACAATCATATGTCTTTTTGCATAGCATTTCACTGACGAATTTATGTTTCGGATACCTTCGTTGAACGCATTTTAGCTGCCAGGTTAGTAATTCTTTTTTCGATACATTTTGATATTTAGTTAATCCTCCAGGATGCTTTAGCTTAGAAGGAGTGTTTAGTTATTTGGAATTAATGCTGTATCTCAAACGTAATAAATTTGAGATTAATCATATGCAATACAAACACTCCATATGTTAAAATATAATGGTAGCACATACACGATACTTTTTAAAAACGTATTTCATCTCAAAATAATTACTTTTTTTATATCTATATCAGGATTATATATTGTTAAAACTCAACCCTTATTTATGAATTTTTTTATAAATGTTATATAAATTATTTTAGTGCCATACATTAAACTGAAATACGAGAAAAGAACTATGTATATTATATGGTATTGAAAGGAGTTAACACTTCTTTGTGTGATATGATTATTTTTCCTTTTTATGTATTACATTATTTTTGAAGACGAAAAATTTCGCACTGAGCTATGAAACAGGATGCTGTATTTGTGAGTGATATTTTGAGTATTTACTTTTTTTCTTTTAGAAGTAGGTTAAACTATGAAAAAGTAAAGCTTGCTATTTAAGGAAATCAGGTATTCGTTTTATATCACACACGTTGCATAAATCTCAATCTCAAAATTTTTATTATCCCAGTTTTACTTAATGATATTGTTTTCAAACAGATTGTATCTTATAATTATTAATCAATTTTCTATATCAATCTATCAGTTTTCTGTAATTTTTTCATGTGCATATTTTAGATATTGTTTTGCTCATAAAGATTCTACAAATATGTTTAAAAAATTAACTTATCGAATTCTACTGAGTTTACTGCTTCATGAATTTATTTATAAAAATTTGCGAAACATACACCAGTAATTTATTTTAGAAACACATGAACTTGCAAAAATATGTTAAACGTCTAAAAAAACATGCAAACTTTATTAAGTTCGAAAAACGTATATTAAAACCGATTACAAATAAATGTATTAAAAGATTGGAAATATTAAATAATTATATTGAAAAGAAGTAATTTAAATAAATAAGTTTTTACTACATTTTTCTTTTTATATAAATAAAATTCTATATATATATATATTCAGCATGAATTTTATTTAACAAAATCAAGGGACATAATTTTTCTTCTTTATTATTCTTATTTTGAAAAAAATAAAAAAAAAAATTATATGATCTAAAAGAAAAGACTGACTGAAGCATTATAATTATTTTTCCTATATTTAATAGAATGTAAAAGGATTTTTTTTACCCTCAACTTTCCAGAAAAATTTATTTATAAATACCATCTACAGCAAGCAAATTTAAAAGTTATAGAATTCAAATTAGTAAAGCTAAAAATATTTATACAATATTAAAACCTATTCGATTTCATTTTTTGTAATAATCTAAATTGAATGCAAACGAACTAACCCACAGGGAAATAATAATGCTTATAAAATAAGACTGTCAATATTTATTTCAAATAATTTGGAAGCGTATTTTTAAAAATAAATATTAAAAAATAAATGAAAATAAATGCTGTATCGGTTTCCAAAGATCAAATCAAATTTTACCAAACAGCTTTTGCGAATATATATGCTAATTTTTATCATATATAATTAATACAGATATTTCTTAAGATTACTTTTAATGTTAATTATAACTGTGTCATTAAGTAATTATTAATGTATACGAGTACATGTATTAAAAAGGATTGTGAAAAAAAAATAGACATCTACATAAAATATTGAAAAGCAGTGTTAAATTAACTAAACAACAAAACAAATCTTCTAACCTCCCTATTTTAAATTTATTATTTTTTTTTATAAAATAGTAACATTTCCTGTGTGTCAGAATGAATATGACACACTAAAAAATTTTAAAAGCTCACAAATTGAATTACTTAGAATACCGTAAACTAAAATACTACAACGTTTTTTACATTCCTTTTTTTTTTGTTTCCAATAATTTTCAGAACTGCTAAGCAATATTTTCAGAAAAATAAACCGGGTCCCAATTTTTTTAAATATATTTATCTGTATATTATCTATCACTGCCGAGAAAAGTATATACTATGATAAAAAGAAATAAACGATCAATTGCTTTTATTTATACTACTGTTCTATCTTTATTTCATTACTGTATAAGCTTAACATATCTATTATCCGATAAAATGGTAGCTCTTATTTTTCAGTGTTCTGTTTGTGTAATTCCTTTTCCAATCACTGATATTTTATGCTACAATTGGAAAATGTCGGAAAAGGATGTTGTATTGATTGTCTGCTGATGTAATTCCTATTTAATGTTAAATAGTTTTTCGTTTCTTACGTAATATAATTGAGATTGCAATCAGACTTTCTTATGAAAAGATTCGATATATTAAATTTGGTTAATCAATTAAATTTAAAATATTCAATGTATTGCATTAACTTGGTTATTTTTCTATAAAACTTAGAATAAATCTAGTTCTAGTTCATTTTAATTATCACAACCTTCTAAAGACAAAATTGTCTTTTGAAAATTATTTGCTTTAAAGTTTCATGATTTCTTTGGTTATTTTCCTACACCACCACTTGCATCGTAATTCACCACTTAATTTGTAATTCCCTAAGATTCATTCATTTGTTGAAACAATACACCTTTTTTACATCTGATGCTTCTCACTGATAATCATTAATAAAACAATTTTATATTAATCGTTACACATTCCAATGAATTTAATTTAAACTTTTATTAACAATTACTTGAAATCAGATTTGGGACTGTATGTTTCTTAAAATATCGAGTATTCCCTGGTTCAAATCTTCCCTGATATGTAAGTTTCAACTAGTAACATATCCAAAAACATTAAAAGATGCAAATCTTCACAGGAACAAATTGCCGTTTAAGTATATTGCGTGATTTTTACACCGACAAAGATAAAGGAATTCGAAAACTGAAATCATGAAAAAGAAAAATAGTTTAAATATATAGTAAATACTTTTTCATTAAATGCAATATGTTTAATTTATTCTTGACTCTATGGAGAAAAGCAGATAAGATAATGCTAATTGAAAAATTATTAAAAATATTCAAAACTCATGATGTATTTAAAAAGAATAAGAAAAAAAATACAAATAAATTTCCTTCCAACTTCTTAGTAATTTTATTATCATATTATTAATTTATAATTACATTAGTAATATTTTCCTTTAAAATGCATTCTTAAGGTATCCGGCTACATTCGGAACTGTCATTTTTCAAACCGTATAAACAGATAATTTTTATGATATTTAGTGTCACTTGAATAACAATACATGTATAAAATCATTTTAAGAACATTATTAGAATAAAAAATTATTTAAACGCACTATTTTGACAAAAAAATGAACTTTGAATTACCTATTTTCAAAACATTCTTCTTTGATGAAAAATACTTCTATAAAAATAATAAGTTGCTTATATAAAGCTAAGAGTTCTCAAGAGGGCCTGAAGAAGGAATTCTTAAAAATGTACATTATTTTCAGAGTTATTACCAATTGAAATAATCATAGGTGTTTATTTCTTAAAATTTCTTCACTCTGTTGTATTAAAATATGGACTAATCCACTTCTAACTTATACAATTCCAAAATCCTAGTTCAGGCTCTGTACGGAGGGGTCTTAGCTACATATAGGCAAAATATTATTATTATAGAACCATTTCCCTTGAAAGGAGAATGTTTTGAAAATAGGTGATTCTATGCTCATTTTTTGCCAAAATATTGCATTTAATAATTTTTTTTTATTGTTGAAACAATTTTATGTATGTATTCTAATCTATCTAAATATCATAAAAATTATCCATTTATAAGCCTTTGTAAAATAACAGCTCCGAACGTATATCCGGATACCTTAAGCTTATAATTAACTGTTATACACTGGAAACAGATGCTTTGAATTAGCTATGATTCGAGGGCGTAATACAATTGCAATGATTAACTCATTTTTGCAATAGTTTTTGCATAGAACTCATATAAAAATAAATCAAGATATATTGATTGTTTATTAACATTACATTTCGAAGCAGCGTGACGATTATTGGTGACAGACCACGGCCATATGACAAGGAAAACATTTAACAGAGTGGATACCTCATTCTTAAAACTTCTTCAAATTAAGGAGAGGATTTAATCGCAATAAATTTAACAGGCATAGGCAATTTTACTATGAACTAAACATTTAACTTAAGATTTAGCATAAACTATATGTTATTTGGTTAAGATTTCTCATAAGTAAAAAAAGAGAATGTTACATTTCATGACTCAGTGGCGCAAACAAGGGGGGTGTCCTAGAGGTCCGGACCCCCTCAAAACCCTTGATTTGTTTCCATATTGATTATAATTTTAAGTATATAATACGTAAAATTTAATTAAATATTTGTTTTAATGATTAATTTAATTAATTAATGCTAATTATTTATTCAAAAATTAGTTTTTTACTGTTTTTCGTTCCCCCAAATCGACAAAATGAAAAGGAGCATGGTACAAGAATGGTGGACTTTCGATCCTGGACCCCCTCCCCCTTGGAAAAGTTCTGTGTGCGCTGCTGTCATGACTTTAAGAGTTTTAAGACAGTGAGCTTAAAAAAGAAATATTTAAAAGCAAATACAGTTGTAAAAATACACTAAAATTGCATATGTTTTTCTAAAATAATATTAAATACTTAAAATCAAATTCAAATAAAATTTAAAGAGTAACTCAGAACTACTTTTGTAATTAAAAACTGCTATAAAAGCGATGTGAAATATAGCATTTCTTATGTATAAAATAATGACTAAACTTTTGTGAATTCATTAATAATTCCTTTAAATAAATTTTAAAAAGTATTTCTTCTTCAAAAGGCTCACGCACATTAAAAAAATCGCGCAATAAAAATTGTTTAATGTACATTTCAGAATTGATTAATTAAAACGATATAACTAAAACTAAAGGTAAAATGTATGTTTCAGTATTATTTATTTTTAGCCTTTTCAAAAAAAAAAAAAGCACTAGTAAAAAAAAATAAACGAATACTCTGGTGAATGCTTATTATTACCTATTGTATTGATCAGTATTCTAGTAATGTATTTTATTATGTCTTTCAAAATGATCCTTAATATTACTTTTTGCTGTATGGTAATTTGTACATATTGCTCTTTTCTTATACTATGGGGCGTTCTTAATGTCGAAAAACACAAATGAAAAACGCTCTGTATAAAGTAGACAGCGAACGTTTAATAAACAGTATAAGCTCACTTTAACGCTCCGTCCAAAAAGCCATTCTGGTCCCCTTTTCTCCACAAAATTGCGAGTTCTTTCGCTAATCTCTACGGCCATGGATGACGCACTTAGAAAAGGCGTACGACTTGCTGCTCCTGCCTTTCGCCACAGCACATTTTTGTTTTTCCCTTCAAACGGTGGAACCTAAATACTTCCCCCAAAATGGAAGGAAAAAGCAAAAAGCCGGCAACTATATAACCCAACAGCAAAAAAAAGGGGGGCAACATAATAATAAAACAGAAACAAGCGAACAAAAATGGTGTCGAAATTCTTTCTACTGAACTGCACCCCAACAAATTACACGATTCTGGATTCTTCCAAAAACTTCGGTAACAAAAAGAGAAGAAAAGAAAGAAAAAGTAGTATAATAGTAGTAAAAAAAAAAAAAGACACCTTCGTTTACTAGAAGCTAAAGCCGAGGGTGGTAACGAGGGTGGGTGGTTTGAGATTGGAAA
Organism: Trichonephila inaurata madagascariensis; assembly: GCA_019973955.1. Classification (NCBI taxonomy): domain Eukaryota; kingdom Metazoa; phylum Arthropoda; class Arachnida; order Araneae; family Nephilidae; genus Trichonephila; species Trichonephila inaurata. Next base: position 221,757 of record BMAV01006598.1, on the reverse strand, counting down.
TATTTCTCGGCTACACATACTTCCGTAGCAATGAAGTGCAGTACATTATAAGCGGAGGGTGATTTCTAGGAACTTAATGGTATTGTTTTCTGCTTTCCGCTGCATTACGCCATTGAAAGGAATGAAAATGATCTCCGGAGTTATGAGAAGATGCTTAGTCGGGTGTTTTGCCAAGCGCTCGCTTCCCACCGCCGCGATTATACGGTTAAAGCGACGCATCCATTCGCATTACACGGAATCGTATTAATTTCGGTGGGATCAGAGTTCACTTAATGTGAAAACATTAGCGCTTAGAGCTTCTAAATTCAGCGGACTAGGATTATTTTCTGTAGTTATGCGCTGATAAATCCTGATATGAACAAATTGAAAGGTTTTAAATGATATTTAATCTATTAAAAATTTTTTTTATGGGATTTCATAATTTCAAAGTAAAGTTTTAAGGCTTCAGTTAGGTTTTAGTCTATTTGGTTTACTGTAATATACTTATCAGGTAATAATCTTTCAGGAGTTATTACTCACATATTATAATCAAGGTGAAAAATAATGATTGAATAAACAAAGAATTAAGTAGTTTTAAAAATTCCTGAAAATATTTTGTTTTAATGTAAATTTATTAAATTCTATATATGGAAAGTATACTTTTTGTATACATTTTTAGAGCTCAACGGCTTTTTTGAATTGTTAAGGTATCCGACTACGTTCGGAACCGTGATTTTGCAAAAGCGTGTAAATGGATAATATTTATGATACTTAGTGTCACTTAGATTAGAATACATGTATAAAACTATTTTAAGGACATTATGACAAAAAAAATTTATTTAAATACAATATTTTGGCAGAAAATTAGCTTAGAATAACCTTTTTTCGAAATGTTCTCCTTTTGTAAAAATTGCTTCAATTGTATTAATATTTTGACTGTATTCAGCTCAGATCTCTGTACAGAGGCTCAACTAGAATTTTCGAAACGCATAACTTGGAGGTCGGTTTATCCATGTTTTACGAAAACAGAAGGGAGAAATTTTAAGAAAATACGCCGATAATTATTTCAAATGATTGTAACTCTGAAAATAATGTGAATTTTTCAAAAATCATAGTTGAGCCTTTGTACAGAGGTCTGAGCTATATACAGGCAAGATATTAATACAATAGAATCATTTTTTACAAAAGGAGAACATTTGGAAAAAAAGGTTATTCTAAGTTAATTTTTTCCCAAAATATTGTATTTAAATAATTTTTTTTGTCATAATGTCCTTAAAACAATTTTATGCATGTATTCTAATCTAAGTGACACTAAATATCATGAAAATTAAACATTTATGCACTTTTTTAAAATCATGGTTCCGAACGTAGTCGGATACCTTAATTTTATAAAATTTCTGCTTCCATCTAAGTCTATTTATTTTAATCCAATAAAATGTATTATAAAAAGCAAAACAAAAATTAAGGTTTCTATAAAATTAGAATTTTTTGTTTGTTTTTGAGAATACTTGTATGCTTATTTGTAGGATTCATTTGATGGTTTACAGATATTTAAAAATATTCTGATAAAAACGAGGAAAAATATAATTCAATGGACAACATAATTCATTACAGCTCTTTTGAATGCACTATGTTTAATTGCAATCAATTAATTTGAATATGTTGGTGAAAAATTACACTAGGGCCCTAAATTCAAAATGTTTGGTAGATGAAAGCCTTAATATAGTTATTGAATTTGTAAGGTGTATAAGCCAAAAGAAAAAAGTGAGAATAAAAGATATATAATTCTGTTAGTTGAAAGAACTTTTTGATAATAATTATTAAGGGTGAATATTAATTGTTTACTGGAAGAAGAATAGAATATTTAAAACACACTTATGTTTATGAAATAATGTTTAGTTTTTAACTTATTAAGCTTATAGTTGCTTCTTTGATGATAAAAGTTTTGATTAAATTTATACTGGAACTAAAAATTTAAATTTTGAATGATTAAAAGTCCCCCTGATAATTTAAACCAGGACTAGTGTATGAGTATCATAATTTTCAATCCTTTACCAAATTAATAGTATTCAAATGAACAGAAACATTAGAGAATAAGAATGCTGAATTATATTCATATCGGTTTTTTTAAAAGTAAAACCAGGTAACGCACTCTAAGAAATAATTTTAAAAATGTACCAAAAAATATCTTTTTTGTTACAATTTGTATACTCTTGATACTTTGAATATTCTTTGTTTTATAATTCAAATGGGCTACGAAATAAAAAAAATAAGCTTTAAGAACAAATTACAAGCACAAAAATTCAAAATTTGAACAGAAATATAAATAACATATATTGCAGTCTACATATTTCCCAGTTCATTTAATGCATAGTTTTTTACATACAACAAAACTACACTCCATATACAAGTATTTTACTAAAACTATTTTTATACAAAACTAAAATTTATTAAATTTAAGTTTCTAAAATACGAAATTTGTTAAAACTCACGTATTAAAAATGAGAGTTCTAAGATATTTCGTAGCTTACAATTGTTATTGCAACATAAAAAAATCTGAAATCTGAAAAAAAAAATCTTTATGGGAGTCAAAATCATTAGAATCAGCATCGGGTTAAAAGACGTATAAAAATTTTACGTTTTTATAATTATATAATTCTTTACATTGATAAATTTATTTATCAATTTAAAAAAAATGATTAAATTCCAATCAGTGAAAAATATTTTTCTTTCAATTATTCTTAAGAAGTAAAAAAAGCTCACTATTTTTAATCTACTCAGTATTATACTTTTTTAAATAATTTAATAAAAAAAGTTTCACCTTTTGTTTTATTTTTGAATAAGTAAAGAAGATTATGTATTGGAAGTTATGCAATGTATATGGATGTGTTGATCCTTTTTTTAAGAGTTTGAAAAAAAAGCGACAAATTTACAAAACTACGGATTAATCGTAAGCAAACAAGTAATATATAAAAAAAATTTTTTAAGTCAATTCCTACTTAGATCAACAAAGAAAATTTTTATTTTAGCTATTTTATTTTTATTAAATAGTTACAATTAATATAAATATGTATATACATATGACAGAAGCACTGAATTAAGTAGTAATTAATTTTTATTAATTATCATTAAAGTATCGTATTGTCATCCCAAGCAATCGTGTATACAGAATTTCAGTTCAACTGAATGCTTTAAAACGTGAGAAAAAAACCTTTTCAAGTTTTGACACAAGTCGCCAAAAGTGTCGCTAAGTCACCAAAACTGATGACAGAGGTTATTAATTATAATTAAATTATTGTATTGTCATCCAAAATAATCATGTATATAAAATTTCAGCTCAATTGAGCGCTTTAAAATGTATTTTACTAATAATTGAAAATTCCACCAAGATAAATAAATAAATATATAGAGAGTGTGAGCTAATAGTAGGAATTGAAAAATAAACTTAAAATAAAATATGAAACTTTCAACATGGATCCATTTATAATAATTTGAGAATGTAAGCTATTTGAGAAACTGGAATACTTAGAAATTGATATTTCTTCCATTTCAAAATTTAATAGCTCAAATCTATTGAAAGCTGTAAGTACGATTTCTTCTTTCTTCATTTTTTAAAATAATTAAATTTTGGCAAAGACTAGTTACATAGTATGTGCATCAGCAGTAAAAATAAAACATGCGGACTTTAAATTCACTATTGGGGTTAAAGGAATATGCAAAATTATTTTATAAATTACCAAGCTTAGAAATTAATAAACAGCAAGAAAAAACTTATTTTCGATTTTTTAAGAAAATTTTATGCATTTTTCAGTTAATACATTATAAAGCAAAAATTAGTAAAAAAATATAAAGTATTCTTTTTTTCATTTGAAAAGTGGTGCATTTTATGAGCTTGCATTTTATATCCATAAAAATTTTCAATATTTTTTTTCTTTTTTGTCAGAAATATTAGAATTAAAAATTAAAATAAAAGTAATTTATTGCAAAAAAATAATAATTCTTACCTTGAATATTTCATTTTGTGTGGATTCCTAATTCTCTTCAGATTAAAAACTATATTCCTTACAGCTGTAGATTAGTTCATGAGCTTACAACGCAATCGATGTAAAATTATCGTTAAAACCATCATTAAAGAATAAAATAATTACGAATTTTCACGAAAGAATAAAATAATTACAAGTCATAAAGAAAATTTTAAAAAAAAATTCCGTTACAGAATATTTGCAATACGACTGCAAAAAGCTTGTTCTAATGCTTTTAAAATGAATTTATCAGAAAAAATCGTTTGCTTTTAAAGTTAAGCAACTCGATTTCTAAATAAATTGTATTATTTTTTTGTAAAAATAACTCTTTTATTAATTTTAAATTGTTTAATTAATTTATCGAATATTTTAATCTTATATTTTCATTTCCTTTCCTTAAAAAATATTTTTCACATGTATTTATATGATTTTTTTATATATACTTGCATTTTTTTCTATTCATACATATTTTTTTTGTGAAAAAGAATTATTACTTCAGACAAATTTAATTTTTAATATGTTTAAAAAAATAAGGAAGTGGCAACACTCGTATCTCATGTTATAAAGGAAATATTTTAAATTTCAAGAATTCAGCAAACCGTTTATACTGGGTTTTTTTCGTTGTATTGCTTGATGAAAATGAGAACATAGATTTTTATTTTCATTTAAAATAATCTTTCTTTTTTATGAGGAATCCCAGTTTTAATCACAATCTTAGCATCTTGTAACTATCCTGATTCATATTCCATTTACAAGTTTTAAATTTAAAAGAAAATTGGATACTTACATATTTTTTCGTCGACCAATATCATTAATTTAAAACACGTCACGAAATGTCGCAAAATGTAGACAATGGTGGAAAACCTTTCCTGCATATGTTCATATAGAATAATAATCGTAATAATAATGATGACAACATTTGGATTGGCAATGTATTTATATTTGCTTTAATTGATTGACGGTATAATACGTAAAGACCAAAAAGTGAAATAGAATTCTATAAAATTGTTTAGTAGGCAACCTAACTTGGTATAGCAACAGAATGCCATGAAGAATAAAAAAATTACATTCATAAGAAAAGTATGAGGACTTTTACAGCTCAATCACTGTTCAGTGAAAAAAAATTAAATGGAAGGAGAAAATAATTCATTTAGCAGACTAAATAGCAAAATCTAAATTGATTTAAGCAATTCAAAGTATTAATGCAAAATTATTTGAAAAACTTATTAGGATACATTTAAAATTAATTACTTTTATGTAAAAAATAGCATAGCATTTTTTCTCTTTTAAATGACATCGAAACCTTTTTAAATAGGAATATTTTTATCTCATGAATCAAAGGCAATACAATTCAGAGTACTTTAAATCATAAGATATTAACTTTTAAACGGCAACCTTAGATATTTTTACTCGTATTATCCAGAATTCTTTTTGGTATCATTTATTGTATTATCAAAAGGAGACATAAAATTAATTTTTATCAAACTTTTAAATTGCTTTTTCCTTACAGCTTCATCTTTATTTTAAATATTAAATTGTATAAAAAGTGTTAAAAGAACTTTTAATTATTTAAATTAAATATGACAAATATTTAAAAGCAAAATCTTTGAAGAATAATTTTATAGTTAAATTGCCGAAATTTTGAACCTAAAAATGTCAGTGAAAAGTACATAATACTACGGAAAAACAATTTCCAGAGAATAAGTCTCATTTAAAAAATTGATGCAGAATATTACTTGCAGTAAATTTGACTGATATATTTTGATTTTTATATTTGGTTATTGCCCATACTACAGAAAACTTTATTAATACTTGGTATATTATCAACACATTACGTGCATAGATATATGGTAACATTTAATTGTTATTACGTGTGAGTATACCACACACAGTGAGGGAGGTAAACTTCAGGTACTCTAAGCGTTTTGTATTAAATGGGAAAGTGTTACTCAAAATCGCTTAATTTGCTTCTTATAACATTAATATTGAATTTAAACAACACAAAGTAAGCAAACAACACTACATCCAGCAGCTAGTAAACTGCTATCACGACGCTAAGGCGAAATTTATAATTTAAAAAAAAAATGTGAAATAGTTTGTGTTATCTGCTTTTAGTATGCATATATACGCTCAAGTTCAGCAGATTTTATTGCAATCATCAAGTGCATTTTACTTCCAAGAAATAATGAACTTAGTCAAGAACAAAGTTTGAAAATGCAGTTTTGAATTGAACAGTGAAAAGAAACCTAAGTTACAAAAGTTGACAAGAGGAGGAAGCGACTAAGGAAGTGCATTTGGGGACGAGACTTTGTGTAATAGTAGTACTCCTACAGGGTGTTCAACCGTCAATGTAAAAGCTCCAAATAGACAGTCAATTCGGAGAAAATGGTCTTAGGAATTCATGCTTAGCTTTTATAAAATAACATTTTAATTAGCTCCAACGATGCAGTAGCATAGAGATGATAGTGTACCTGCTTTCTGCGTTGTAAGTCAAAGTTTGAGTCGCGCGATCGATTTGCAGTTTTATTTTTCAATTTATTTAATTATTTTAACTGTTGAATGAATTTATGTAAGAAAGTTTTATTAAATATTTACATAATTATTTTGTATTTTACAAACTTAAGCAATCACTATGATTATATAAATATTTATATATATTATATTTTATAAATATAATATAATATTAATTAATTATTATAATATTACTAATAAATAATAATATTTACTATAAAAATATATTATATTAAATATTAAATTATATTTTATATAATTGTTTTTTATTTTAAAAAGTAAAATAGCTACAAATTGAACCCTAATCTACAACACGGAATGCATGTACGCTATCACCTATGGTACTGCATCGCTGGAGATAATTAAAACTAAATTGTATAAAAGCTAAGTATGAATTTCGAACGCTATTTTCTCTGAATTGACTGCCCATTCGGCGCTATTACATTGATGGTTGAACACCCTATAGGAGTACTACTATTACACAAAGACTCGTCCCCAAATGAATTTCCCTAGTCGTGCCCTCCCCTTGTTAGATGTTCAAAGTGTGCAGCTCACTATATTATCAAACATTTTAAAATTTCTAGTGCATATTTAAGGAAGCATGGTGTGATTTACGAAAACATTTTTAATTTAAGGATTTCCAAAAATTTTTTGGTTGCCTCCTATGTATGTATACCATGTAAAACAGATTTTATGCTCAAAATTTCATAAAAAAACCCAGCTATTTAATTTTTTAAGGAAAAACAAATTTTGTGAAGTTATTTTAAAATGCTACCCCTACAAAAAATTTACGTACACGCATGAAATTTGATTTACAAGTACTCCAAACTATGTTTAACAAAAGTTGGTATGGATTTTGCAATAACATGATTGGTAATCGTTAAATACTCCTTTTTATGAATGCTTATTGAAAATTCCTTAAAAAATGTGTAAATTCCGAGTTCAATTATTTTTAAAAAAAATAAGTATTGCTTTGAAAAAATGCATGCTAACTTTTGTTACATGTACTATTAGCAATAGGTAAAAAAAATATTCAAAGCATTAGGCACAATAGAAAAAAAGCCTTAGCATTTTAAATGAAGGCAAACTAGTTATTTTATTTTTCTGAGATAAGTAAGTTTAAAGTTGTGATTTGTGCCATAGGGATGGGAATAAAAAACGAACGTAAAAGGTATCATAATTCTACGTTTTTTAAGTTTAGAACTTTTGAATTTTGTGAAGTTATAAAAAAGTATATAAAGAATATTTAAATTTGAATGCTAAAAAAAAATTAGATAAGATTTTTTTGACTGATTTTTGTCAATCGAATCGTACTGTATTCCCTTAAAACACAAAATTACTGAAAGAAAAAGGATCACTTCACTCATAGAGGACCGACTGTTAAAAAGGTTGTTTTGAAAGCCAACATCATCTGAACTAGACTGTTGATCTATCGGCGGTGATAAAGAAACAAATTCCTAGAACCGCTAGAAAACGACTTGTCGAAGCTGTACTCAAAGGTTGCAAAACCAGAAAGAAGTCAGGGATATCCGGAAACAATATAAGGGATCGGCTTACACTGACTCTTAAACATCAACACTTTATAGAAGAAAAGTGGTTCAATATTGTGTGGTCTCACGAACCCAGGTTTCAAATTCAAGTTTATTTATTTACATTCATTAAAAACACAGTGCCGACTTGTCTGTTTAACAAAAAAAAAAAGAAAAGGAAAATACATTTACAACGTTATTTTAATGTTTTAGGTATTGAACTCGCTTGATGGGAATACGTAAAGCGATGGGTAAGCAAAGAATACCTGAATGTACAGTACCTACTACAGAAGAGACAGTATTATGATCTGGAAATGCATGTGGCTTTTAGTTTGGGCGAAATGATCTTGCTAGAGAACAATAAACTGTAGCCATTATATGAATGTACTTGAAATGGGTTTGCAGTGGCTAATTTCCCAGATTTCTGAAGCAATAGTATGGGTAGGATTAATTTCGAGAAAATACAACGCGTCATTATATATTCTTTCCTTCCTTCCTCAGTGGCTCGACAGCCCAGGGTGGGCCTTGGCTTCTCAAGATGCCTCTTCCGGGCCAGCCTTCTTCTTGCTAGTGTTCTCCAATCCTTAGTTGCCAAAAATAGGAGATCTTTTTCTAGGCTATCAATCCATCCAAGATTTGGCATGCCCTTTCTTCGTGTGCCAATTGACTGGGCACTGAAGACTATTTTAGCATAACTCTATTACTATTATGAAATGGCTAAGTGTCAATAATGTAGATGCTCTAAGTGCCCTCCAAATTATTTGAATCTCAATCCCAGGGAATACTGTAAGAGTGTTCTCAATTTTTTTTTCTGTAATGGGGCTGCTTATTAGTATTTCTATCTTTTACAGACCTAGCACATTCCTCAGGAGCTGGTTTCACTTTTTAATGCGGCACCATTTAGGCGATACCAATTACCTCAAGTAATTTTGACACTCAGTTTCTTCCCCCAGAGGGAGTCCCCTGAGCTCTGCCGATGCGAAATTTCTGCTAGGAATTTAATTTTGCCGAGAACCTCCAAGCCAAACTCAAGGGATCTTTTCCATGCTGTATAAGCATGCAATATGGCCGCTGTCGATTTTCTGCATCAAGAAAATCCACCGACTTAGGCTGGGGTCGCACCCGCAACCTTAGGTACAGAAGGCCAGCGACAAACCAACTACGCCACCCATCCGGCTGTATTCTCAAATCTAATGGTAGGAAGTATCTATGTGATTCAAAAACGACGTTAAAAACGTTTTACATCTTGAATGGCACAAAATAACCATAGAGCAAGGGTGTCTACTTCAAAGTTTAACTCGGGCTAAGCAAACAAGATTTAACTTTAGATGGACGGGAAGAAAAAAGAAAGAAAGAAAAATAAACATTTATAGAAACGTAGGTTTATTTCGAATAATACATTTTAATAAACATAAATAAAAGATCAAGAAAATTTTAATGCTTACTTCTTGACAATTGACATCTCTTCTCTGCTACTATGTTTCCCATTTCGGAAGAAATTTTGATATTTTATTATATATTATTGTGTGTTAATATACTGGCTGGGCCACTAGTTTGACACCCCTGCCACAGAGGAATGTTATAAGATATTCAGTATCATGTCACAAAGAATTAATGTTGTAATTTGGTGTAAAAGAAACTCAAGCATATATTGATTTTGGTTTAAAAGGAGAGAAACAGATTTTTTTACTCCTGTAGCTTTGTAATTTCCAATCAAAATTGTTCCTGTACAAACAGAGGTTTTTTAGAGATGTATAATATTTTTAACCATGGCTGTACTATGTACTCTAATTATACATAATTGCTTATAAGATTCTTCCTATAGTTTTTTTTTTGCATATCTCTATTTTTATGTATCGTACTTATATGGGAATACTTGCTTAACTCCTTGGCAACCATGCAACCACTAGAGGATACATGCTATGTATAGCGCGAAATTTCATTGTAACCTCATGTGGATACATGGCTTATTCAGGTGTACAATCAGTTTAACCATCACAGGAAACATAAGGTAGATTTATTGGGATTGTGTAAAACTACAAAAGTTAAGGTACAAAATGTCAGGTTTACAAAAATTAGATAAAATTAGGAAAATTAAAATTAAAATGACAAATCTTTGTGATATTGATCGATGTTCCTTAGAACAAAAAATTTTCCACATGTGTTACATAAGTGCAATGTCATTTTTGTTTTATTTCTTCATCTTGTTCCTTACAAATAGATAAATCCGTATCAGAATCATTGTCGTATTCATAGGTTTATGGCAAATATTCATTGAGATCCAATAAGGATGGCACATTGTAAGAAAGAGTAAAAATAAACAACACAGATAAATATACAATTTTTAGAAAACGAAACAAAACACGAATGAATGTGCACCTTAGTCAGCGTCAAAAGGAAAAAAAATAAAATGTGACTCGTAACGACAAGGTCAACATCGCCAAAAACCTAGGATTTTCGAGGATACTAGAAAGCGAGGTCTGGTGCGCAAGGGGTTAAAAACAAGATTTGTCCTGATCAAAATTTTATTAATTTTTCTCGAATATCAGAGATTTTCTCCATTATTTATATACAGCTCATTTGTCTTAATTAAGTCGGTTATTAAAGAGCGATTTTGGTGTAATATTAAGACAACAATAGGAATTTTACTAGATTTATTCAAAGAAGAAACAGAATCATCAGCATTAGTTTCTTCTAATCAATCATAGTAAATACGGAGAATGGACGAAATATTTTATTCCCATACTACGATGTCAAATATGTGTGCCAAGAGTAATCGCGTATTTTAGTCCACTTTCAGCAAATATTATTTTTATCCAGCATTGGATAAAGAATACTGGAAAATTGGAGAACGGAAAATTTGAAGATTACGGCAGTATACAGATTTTTGAACAATTGCTACACCTTAAGAAAGCATTAATAAAGCTTTTGTTCTAAAAATATTCTATTATAACTTATCGTGTTTAAGCAAATGAAGTTCGGTAATCTTTTTTTTTTGGTACACTTATAAAGACGATTCTATTGCGCATGCGTGATTCTTTTCCGTATCTGCAGAAGCTGTTAGTTGATGATTGGCCCTCCGATGAGTGATGAAGTGTAAGTGACACAAACGAATTTTATATTCAACAAGACGACAGCAAAAAACAAGTATCCGACTACCCTAAAACAGTGAATTTTGACAAAAATTGACAAATATTTTTCATGATTTTACTTTATAGGCCATCTTAATAGCTTTTTAAAAATACTAAGTTTTTTATTTTACATTCACTATAACAAAAACCCCACAAGTTTTTTAGCAAAAGTAGATTCAGTACTTTAAGCAAGATGTCAAACTCTAAAATGCGTTTTACTCGAAATGTGTGTGTGCTTTTTAAATGCTCAAACGGAGACAGTGATTGCTCAAAATGTTTTGAAAATAACTAACTGAATTTTTTTTGTGTATGTTCTGTATAATAGTAGAAGTGTTTTAACCTTCATATTTATCAATCACTGTTTTAATTACAAAATTTACAGTACCTTATGTGAATATAATTACAGCAATTTCATATAATCACTAAGTTAAATTGCTCTAGTTTTTGTAAAAGTTAAAATATCTCTTATCTTGAACGTCATTTCAGACATGAATAACAAAGTAACACATTAAAATTGAAAAACTGAGAATTTGTTCACAATATTTTGTACAGAGTGATCCCCGTTTATGTAATTTTTTGTAAATTTTTATCCATTTTTTCCCACTTTAGTAGTAATAATTGCTTTTTCTCTTCTTAATTTTAGCATAATTTTCTTAAAATGTACAAAATGAATCCAAGAACCATAAAAAAATCCCTATATCTGTATTTTTTTTAAAAAAGTTGTCGCAAGTAGTCGAATACCTTAAGCAACGCTAATGAATAAAATTTTGATAAAATATTAATGGTTTCCAGAGAACAGAACACCATCAGAAAAAGAAACCCCTCGCATTTATAGTTTCAGAAGGCACACAGAATTCAACGGAACAGCTGCGCAATATCTCAAAAGAGGCTATTTTCGAAAATGGCAATCTTAGTGAGAAATGTCACTCTAGAAGACTATGAAAAATATAGAATGACAGTGTCTTACCTGATTATGAATATGAGGTATGATTTTCTTAAAAAAAAAAATAATAACATGTAAGACGATGTGAGTAGACAAAAATGGAAATAAAGTCGGACCTCTATATAACGAAGTCACTAAATCCCGAAAGAAAAGTTCGTTATATAGAGATTCAGCTTTTAATATACTTTAGAGATCACATAAGACTAATTTTAAATTCACAAACACTATATATTTAAAAAAAAGTAACTATTCGCACCTTTTTGTAAATAAAATTTATTTTTTTATATCTTACCTATCGAAAAGAAAGAAAGAAAAACTGCAAGGGAAGTTTCTTGACCCCTTTTTCTCCTTCCTGAAGGGTCAATTCTTTTCTTTGATGTTCAAGCATTTACGTTCTGACCTTTTCGAGCTACCAGAAACGAAGTTATCAGTACGACTGATCAACACTACTAATGAATGGAAACTAGTTCAAAGACATGAGGACACGAGACACAACTCCACTGAAGGTAAAACTATCGAAGATGTTTCTAGTGAACTGAACGACGGGGGTTAAGGGTTGCACTTCTTGGATGAAACGCTCAGAATTCCATTGCTCTCGGCAAGCTAGGCACCTAGTAAGACCAATTTAAGATTTATGACCACCATAAAATGAGTTAAATGAAAGAATAACTTGAAATGCCCAGAAATACTTTCAAAATAGGGAGGGAAAAAATTTGAATCATCAGAGAAAAAGTTCCTTATATAGAAAATGCACTTCGCTATTGGGAGGTTATTTTACGACGAAAGCCGTGAAAGGACTAGGAAAAAATTCATTCGTTGTATAGAAAAATTCGCAATATAGTGGTTTGTGTAATATGGAGGCTCGACTGTATTAATATCTTCAGACAAAACTGTCATATCATTCTCCATAGTTTCTAACGGAAGTAGTTCAACTGACTATACCAAAAACTTTAAAATAAATATATTTCGAATCTTGCAGTATATTTTCTTTAAAATGATTTGGAAAATAAATGAATTTTTAAAGTTACGACTTATATTAATGAGTGCGTTTTTGAAAGTTTTAATAGTTGCAGAAATTATATATCTTGTTTGTGTGTTATATACAGTTTTCTATTTATTACGAAAATGGTGAGTCATTGAATCAATTGAAAGAATAAGTAAAAAAAAAACAGTATATTGATTACGAGAAGGTTAAACATTTTGAATAATGTAGAAAAATTACTTTTCTTGAAGTCTATCTGTCTTTTTTAACTTTCTCCCTACATTTTAGATGTATTTTGAACATAAAAGAGTAAGAAATTATGAAAAAGGGGGAAAATGTCCTCAAAATTACGCCTTTTCCTTTTTTTTTTCCTTGCATTTTTGTTGTTGCAAGAATCTAATTGATGCATTATCTACAATGATACAATGGAGTGAATGCATTATCTTTATTCGAGAAATAGCCTATTAAATACTCTGCCAGCAAAATAAGCATCTCAGAAATTCGTGTTATAATCAGTAATATAGTATTTGAGCATTAATTTCCTCATATGTTTTATTTACTATCTACATCAAATACATTTAATATTGAACTAAATATAAAAGTACATTGAATTCATCATAAATTAATCCCTCAAAAATTATGAAAAAATGTACTTCTTTTTTATTAAACTATTTATTCATATTTTTGTCGGCACAAATCATTATCATTACTTAATTTACATTAGAGAAGATCATGGTAAAAAAAGAGAAAAAAATTATTGTTAATCGGAATCTCTCTCTCACTCTTCCACAACCTTTTTATCGCCGTGGACCGGTCAACCATTGATATTTTTACCACGGCCCGCTGAAGGAACTGCGGGGGGGGGGATATTGTTTGTTTATATTTTGGATAATTTTAATTTATAAAAATGTATTTAAATATGCCTTCAGAATAAAATACAAATACAACAAAAAATGAATATAAAGTGATTTAGCATGGAATATAAAGTGGTTGCCATGGAAAGTAGCACAAACCTGAGAGAAATACACCACAGTAAATAAAATGGAAATAATTTAATGTTCCTTGGGCGGCCCGGGGGGTTGGGGACCACTGTTATATAGTATAATGGTTAGATGAAAATTAATTTTAAAAAAGTAATTTCAAAATTTAATATTGCCACAAAAAAAAATTTGAATTTCAAAAAAAAAAAAAAATACTAGATGATTTTAGACTTAAAATAAATATTTCTCTACAGTATATATAAATAATTAAAAAAATAAATTTCATAAATTAATATTGCCACAAATAAGTTAAATTTTTTTTTTAAAAAAAAGGAAAAAAAAATGCTACATGATTTTAGACTCAAAATAAATATTTTTCTACAGTGTATATAAATAATCAAAAAATTAAAATTCATAATTTAATATTGCCACAAATAAGTTAAATTTATTTTTTTTTAAAAAAAGGGGAAAAAATTGCTACATGATATTATAGACTTAAAATAAATATTTTTCCATAGTATATAAATAAATCAAAAAATTGAATTTCATAATTTAATATTGCCACAAATAAGTTTAATTTATATTGTTTTTTTAAAAAAAAGGGGAAAGAATTGCTAGATGATTTTAGACTTAAAATAATTATTTTTCTATGATATAAATAATCAAAAGCGATGATTACTGAAGTGAATAGTACAATGTACATTGTGACAATTTGTAAGTCCACCTCTCTCTCCCCTGTCATATCAGTCCGATCCATGCTTTTTCCCGTTTTTTTTTTTTTTTTTTTTTTTTATCATGCGTGGCTATTTCGACAGTAAGTTTTTTTTTGTTTTTTTTTTAAATTAATACTAAAGAGAAGCTGTTTTAGGCACTTGGATGTTTTGTCTTGAAACTATTAAGTATGTATAAAAAAATTAAAAATTAAAAAATACTAAAATACTGTGAAAATTTTTTTAAAAAATATTGTTTTTCTTTAAGAAAAATTACTTTGACTTTTTACCCTTAAAAAAGATCAGTTACCTAAACTTTACTTTTCCTTGTGGTAGAACTTAACATAAATATTATTTATTTTTTTTTTTGTTTTATTTTTCCCTTTATCTAGTACGCCAGAGAACATATTTTTCGCATAGATAGGCTTAGAAATTCTGAAATAAAAATTTGATCTACTCTAATGTAAATATTTAAGTGTCATTTTTACAAACGTTTGAGATGAAATGCAATCATATTTATGTTAAACATTATTTTCTTTAATAATAATAAATTTTTCTTATTGTATTATTCTAAAAGAAGAGGAAAAACACATGATCTATATCTATTAATTTTCTTTAGGCGTGGAACCTAGTTTAAAATTCACACTTAATATAACCCGATTATTGGTGTCTTTAAAAATGTAATGACTCTAGAATGTTTTAATAAATTAAAAAAACTAATCCCACGTATACACTAGTATTCACATACGTACACACAAATATTGTCACATACCCATACCCATATTCATGACCAGTGGCGCACACAAGAGGGGGGGCCTCGGGTCCAGACCCTCTCTTCCACAAAGCCCTTGATTTTTTTCGATTGATTATAATTATATGTGTATAGTAAGTAAAATTTAATTATTTATTATTAATAATTAATTTTATTAATTAATGCTAATTATTCATTCAATTAATTTTTTTTTGTTTTTTGTACCCGAAAATCGACAAAATCAGAAGAATGTGTTGGGCGGTTTATTGGAGCATGATACGAGAACAGTGGACTTTCAACCCTGGACCCCCTCCCACTAGAAATATTCCTGTGTGCACTACTGTTCATGAATTTTTAATGCAACGGAATTCAGAGTATTCATGTATTCGGCAGTGTTCTAAAATATTAAGCTTTATAATATAATTTTAAAAAAATGTCAATGTCTTTTGAATTGATTGAAAATTTAGTTATCCATTCACATGAGAACTCCACTTTTCATTATCCTATTAAAAATAGTTAATCCTTAGTATTATGCATTATCATTAAAACCAAGCTCAAATCTTAACATGTAAAATTATTGTAAATTTTATTATAGTACTTAAAATAAGTTTTCGATCGTAATAGTTCCAAAATCTATTACTATTACGTTGGTGCATATAAAATGTCAGCTTTTCTTTACATATGAACGTTTGTCTCCCTGTTTTCGTTATGCTTTTGTTTTTATAAAAATCTCGTTTATAGTCGCATTGTCCATTACCAGAGTCATATTTCAACCAAGAAGATTTTCTCAAAAGTGTTCTGTTCTGTTATTCGTTTTGAATTTAGTAAGGATATGGAATCAAAATTGACATTCATGTAATTTTTTTTTATATAAGTATAAACTAGGTATTAATGCTTCAAAAGCTGCAAACAATATAAACCAAGCATCTGGGAAGAATACTATTAATGATTGAAAAGTGCATCCTTAGTTCAAAAAATTTCGCTCTGGTGAATTTCCCCTGCAAAATGAACCACGCTGAAGACTCAAAGCCCCTGTAAAAAGTGAGGCTTTGAAAGCACTGATGGAGACAAATACAACTAACTGTATTTATTATATTGCCATTACATCTATGAAATGCAGGAATAATTGGAAATTCTACGCTCCCCATTTATTAATCGGCAGGACCTAATACTTTTCCTCGACCGTATACGTCGTACTAAACAATTATGAAATTAAAAGAATTTAAATACGAAATTTTGAAACAACTAGCTTATTCATTGGTTCTTTCACCCTCAAACTTTCATTTTTGTAATTATTTAAAACAATTTTTACAGGTTTTCGGTGACAAGCTGTTGACCTTGCAAGAGGTGTTTATTTCAACCAGTGACCTACCGGTTCACAGCTACACCGTGCATGTTTTAGATCAGTGTTCCGCAACCCCCGGTTCACGAACTGGTACCGGTCCGTGTATCAAATGGTACCGGTCCGCACGAGAAACATTAAATTATTTCCCTTTTATTTACTGTGGTATATTTTTCTTGGGTTTGGGCTACTTTTTATGAAAATCACTTTATATTCCTTGTTAAATGACTTTATATTCATTTTTTGGTGTAGCTATATTTTATTCTAATGTCACGATTAAATACAATTGAATTAAAATTATTAAATCAAAACAGTCTAAAATATAAACAATCAACGTTTTCACCTCAGAGGGGCGCGGTAGAATTAACAAACGTTGACCGGTCCTGCGGAGCACTGCCTTAGATGACTCAGGCGAAAGGAATTCCTATTCGAGGCAGTCGTTAAGGGCTTTTATTCCTGTCTTTTGTTGTTTGTGACTTGCAGAAGGAGACATCACTGTATACCTCCTTCCTAGAGAAGAATTTTGTTTTTTCTGTTTGACTTTCTGAACGATACTGAGAGAAGGTTGTTTTCCAGCCAATTACTGCAATTACATCTCCAGTAGGTTTGAGTGTCGTTGGAACGTTTTTCCGCTGAAGTTGCGGGCAATCTTTTGTTGAGATGGTGGGTCTAGTTGACGCGTGCACCGTTGCCGTTTTGAATCACTAGTAGAGTTGTCTTAGACTCCCTATGGAATGAATGCTTAATCAACCAGTATCGTTAGGCTGTGCTGCCACCTAGTGTTCGATTCTTGGGTAACCACTTCGGCGACAAGCTGTTGATCTTGGCAAGGGTGATTACTTGAACCACCAGCCTACCGGTCCACAGTTACCCCGTGCATGCCTTAGACGACTGAGACGAAAGGAATCCATATTCAAGCCAGTCCCTAAGGGCTTTTATTCCTATTCTTTGTTGTTTGCGATTTATTCAAGGAGTATGAAAATATAAACTCCTTGAATCTATAAACAGTAATAATAATAAATATAAACAGTATGAAAATGAAGACAATCTGAAACTCTATATCAGTGTTCATTGATTCTTAAGAACAGAACTTCTTTAAGAAAGGCCTCTATGCAGTAAAATTTCGTTCAAAAAGATGTATTGAAGCAAATGGAGCATATTTAGATTAAATAAAACGCTTTTAAAAAAAGATATTAAGTTTTGTTCATTCACTTAAAAATCTGACATTTCACACGCACTATCCTATATTAATATTATTCACTCTTCCTAAAACTTCTTCAATGCAAATATTAAAATAACTAACAGTTTTAATAATTTTTGTTCATGAGATATTATTCTCATTACCATTTCGTATGTAACTTATGTTCAAAAACAAATAATTTATAATTTTTTTTTCAATAAATGTATTTACGTGCCAAATTAAATATCTTTAATATCGCTACAACACTTACTTCCATCGATATCTACTTCAATTTAAGAGGGTTTAGAAGAATTTCATTACAAATTCTGTAAGGTGTGTAATATTTATATACGAGATATATGTTGTAAAGAATTTACGCGGAAAGAAACAATTAGAACATTGTTTACAACACAACCTAAGCTGAAGTCTACGTTTGAATGAGACTTTTTTATGTTTGGCACCATTATGAAAACACTTTCATAAAAAGCTCCTTGTTTCGAGAGAGTTTACATAAGTGATATTTTTGAATTCTCTTAGTAAACTTTGTTAAAACATTTTGTCTCCAGATCAGATAACGTCAACGACTTTATGAAGGAAACATTTCCTAAACATAGATTGGGCTTGATCCAATATTTCAGACAAAAACAATTTCTAGAAAAGACTCTCAAATAATACGATGTCTATAAAATGTAAATATTCAGATAAAAAAATAAAGCTTTTAATTAGTTTTAGAACCAAAAGCGTTAATTACAAGGGAGCAGAAGTGTAATTCAAGAAGTAATTGTATATACAGTCGAACCTCTATATAACGAACCTCCATATTGCGAATTTTTCTATTTAGCAAACTTTTTCCTGGAACCTTGAAAATTTCACTATTTTCTTCGTGAAAAAACCTCTCTATTGCCAAGTGCGCTTTCTATATAACGATCTTTACTTTTGTGATTCAATTTTTTTCTCCTTATTTTTAAAGTATTTCCGAACATTTCAAGTTATTTAACACATTTCAAAGTGGTCATAAATCTTGAACTAGATTTGTTAGATTCTAAGTCACCGAGAGCAACAGAGTTCTGAACGTTTCATCCAAGAAGTGCAGCCTTTAGCCCCCATTATCCAGATCACTAGAAACATCTTCGATATCCCCTTTCACCCTCAGTAGAGTCGTCCCTTGTTCTAGTTATAAAATAATGTGTGTTTAATGTTACTTGTATGTTTTAAATTAGAAAATGTCCTTAAAATTCGTTAATTTTAATATTAAGTTATTTTTCTTTTCTTTATTTAAAATGCTGTGTATTCTTCGGTATTCTTTTTTCTTGTTTTCCTTGCAATTTTTCTTTCTCTTTTTTAAGAGTAAGATACATAAAATAAACATATACTAATTTAAAAAAGCTGTGAATAACTACTTTTTTTAATACATAAAGCTTATGAATTTAAAAT
>BMAV01006598.1:133750-197263 GCA_019973955.1 Trichonephila inaurata madagascariensis | reverse complement strand
CCCAGAGCCGGACCCCCCATAGCCCTTATTTTTTTCGATTGATTATAATCCTATGCATATAGTACGTAAAGTTTAATAAAGCATTTCTTATTAATGATTTATTAATTATAATGCTATAATTATTAATTAATTATTTATTTTTGTACTGTTTTTTGCTCTCAAAAATCGACAAAAGCAAAAGAATATGTTGGGTGGCGTATTGGAGTATGATACGAGAGTGAAGGATTTTCGGACCCTCCCCCCCTTGAAAAATTCCTGTGTGCATATAAATATATATATATATATATATATATATATATATATATATATATATATGCCTACATGCATCGAGAAAGAGAAACTTTTTTTTAGTTAGAACATTAAAAGTCATTTTTTTTAAAAATTTTATGGAAAAGTATATAACAATAATGAAATGCATTGATCACGTATTATTTACAGGGGTATATAATACATGTTACCTGGTGCACTCTTAAACAGGTTTTCCTTTATTTAGAAGTGGAATCAAATAAAATGCATCGAACCATAGACCAGTAAAAAAAAACCAAATTCATGTTAAATATCAGTTTTAATGAATCTTATTTTGAAGTAAAAGAATACAGATTTGAAGCAGTCAGTGGTTTCAGATATTTAGGCTCTGAACTGAACACACTCAATGACATAACTCCAGAGGTTCGTAATAGAGTCACTGCTGGTAACAGGGTGTTTTTATGGACTTAAAAAATGTTTAAAATCTAATTTCATCTGCTGAAAAACAAAAGTACTCATTTACAAATCATTGATAAGTTCCGTTCTTACATATGCTGCAGAAATGTGGCTATAGAGGCAATTAGACTCTTGCTATATTTGAAAGAAGAGTCCTTAGAAGTATTTCTGGAGGCTTAAAATGTGATAACATTTGGAAAAGAAGAACCAATTTAGAAATTCGTAAAAGTTTTAAAGAACCATATATTGTTTAATTCATTGCAACACAAAAATTACAATGGGCAGGACATCTTGTAAGATTGTACGCCAATTCAATCACAAAAAAGATATTTATGGCCATACCATATGGTACTCGAAAAAGAGGAAGACTAAGACTCAGTTGGATTGATTGGATAGAGAAATATCTCAAACTCAGTGGCGCAACAGCCCATGAGATCCAAGGCCTACTGTGCCCATCCCAGTATACGTGACCATTGGGTGCTTAAATGCATGAGCAAATGTCCCGATCAGTTGGTCAGTCTAAAGCGAGACCCCTAGTGTTTAAGTCCTCAAGCAAGTTTGGTACTCATTTATCGATCCACTGCAGTAAGGATGAAAGGCTGAGATGACCTTCCCCAGCCCGGTAATAGAACCCGGACCTGTGATGTGGAGGCGCGATTCCCTACCACTCGACCACTGGGCCTAGAGAATGATATAAAAACTACTAATGTCAGAAAACTGGAAAAGTCAGGCTAAAAACAGGACAGCTTGGAATGGAATTTTTAGGAAGGTCAAGACCCAACTTGGGTTACTATTGAGGAAGGAAGGATATAATACATGAAATAAAGAAATGGTATCTTGAGTTTTGTATTTAATAATTAAAGTATTAATATGCAACTAGATCTAAAAAACTGAAACAAAATGAAGAATCAAATGAATAACAAAACTACTCAACACATTGAAATTGCATCCACCTTACTTCTATTAAATTTCTGTAATATTTATATGGAACATTAACTGAGAAGTAAATATTGCCGTCCAATCAAAAGCTACGAATTATTTAATCCAGAATTTCAGAGACGTAAATAGAAAATCAAAATAATTCTTTTGTCAGCAAATTCTCTTTTTTTTAAACTCAATTATAGAAAATTTGAAGATATTTTCAACATTTTTTAAAATAATTATTAGATGTCACTTTGACATAATATGCAATTAGTAATGACATTGCTTATAAAACATTTTTAAACAGTTTTGAAAGGTTTTCAAAAATATATTTAATTAATTTGTAAAAAATAAAAATAAAAATAAAAATGTTACACGAAGTTTACAACATTTTATTTAACAATTATACATTACAACGCGTCTTAAAGTCCATAGAGATTATTTATACGAGTATGTTTCAAAATCTTTCTTTAACACATTAAAATATAATTTCACAAAAAAGTTATTTAAAAATAAATAACTTTATAGCAACTTTTTTCAGAATTCTACTTTTATTCTTTTCCAAGATTTTGTGAATTTTATTTTCCCTTATTTTAAGTAATATTAAAGAAAAGTAAATTTTAGAAATAATTTAAAATTAGAAAGATTTCTAAGAGAGATTGAAAATATAGAATTTGTCAACTTTCCATGATGAAGATTAATTTTCTATGATAAATTTTTTATAAAATTAAAAATTTTAGTATTTCTTAAAATTGTTAACCTAATTTTAAATATGACACCAGACAGCTTTAATATCATTCTAATTTAATTTTTTTCAAAAAATTATTAACACTTTTTTTAAAAAAAATTAAAGTAACATACATGCTAACGTGGAAAATTCAAAAGCTGATATCAAATTGATAAAATCATATCTTACTAGATTTGTCATGTTGTAAACTATTTTTAATCATCTATCAAAATATTTCAGATTAATATACGTGTTCTTAACGTATCATAAACTAATTATTTTTCATTCGTTCTTATATTTAAAAAAAATTATCAAAGAATTTATTTATTTCATGCTTTTAGAGACTTCAAAATAAATTATTAAATAAGTTCTAGCTCTTTAAGCACTTTAATCGCTGTACCTACCAAATGATGCAGACGAAATTTAACTTTGGATCCGCAACCATATACAAAATTATTCATGAAAAATTACATATGAAAAAAGTAATTTGCCTTTGAGTTCCCCATAATCTAACTGACCACCAAAAAGAGGAACGTATCAGAATCAGTAACTTAACTAATCAGTCTAACTTTAAAAACCTAAGAGTATCTCAAAAATTTCAGAGTGACCCTCGAATTATAATGGGTTTTGAGCTTCTCACAGGTGTATTTTGTAAGGTCATGTAGATGGGGACTAATCTTCCCAAGGTCCACGAAAAGATAAAATAAAACACACATGTATAGTCTACAGAACATAACTGCAAAAACTTTCATTGTTTCTTCTTTGTGATATTGAACTTAGCAACTGGTGATGCATGTATCGAATTGCATGTTCGAGCCCGGATCCCACATAAGATATATCATGTGGAATTATAATGGTTGCTTTACCTTAAATTGAATTGGACCTCAAACTCCTTAAAGTTTGCATCCCATTCAGCTAATACCATCCAGCAATATTTTTTTGAAAGTTTTAAAATCACCTTATTCTTTTCTTGTCATAGTATCTTTAAAGTGTTCTTTTCAAGAAGTTTTCTCAATGTGTGCCTTCCAAATTTTGTGACTGTAATGTCGGTGACTAGAAAAGAGTGTTGAACATCTTGTCTTTTTTTTTTGTTCAAAATTTAAGGGAAGACAGAAAATGACTTAAGATTGAGATCTATGCTCTTAAAATCATCAGGCTACTTAATTGTTTTAAACTAGTATCCATTAAATCTTCATCCAGATTGTTTTGTCACTATTTGGAATTAAGAGAAAGCAACACCAGCTCAGATGTACTTCTTGTCATGTAATAGATTTTCAGAAATTATTATTCTAGCATAATCCAAACTAATCAGCACAATTATATTATTTTAAATTTTATTTATGTAGTTAATGTTTCCTTTTTTTGCTTATGATCGGTTCAAAGTAAAAGTTTGAAATTAATACTCTAATTACTAAATTAATATCAGCACCTTTGACTTATATACCTTCAGTGAACTTTTACCGAAACAATTTGCGACACCGACTTCTACAAACTACAACAAACCGACTACTTGGGACAACTTTTTTTTTTTTTAAAAAAAATGGAGATATGGGGATTTTTGTGTGTGTGTGGTTTTTAGATTTATTTAGTACATTTTACGAAAAAAAGGCTAAAATTAAGAAGGGGAAATAAATTATTACTAATAAAATGGGGAAAAAATGGGTAAAAATTGACAAAAAATTACATAAACAGGCTCGCTCTGTACAAATAGTAAATGAACAAATTCTCAATTTTTCAATTTTGATGTGTTGGTTTCTTATTCCTCTTTCAAATGACCTTTAGGATAAGAGATATTTAAATTTTTACAAAAGCTAGAGCTTTTTATCTTAGTTATTATATGAAATTGCTTAAAAAAACAGTGATTATATTCTCATAAAGAACAGTAAATTTTTTAATAAAACAGCGATTGATAAATCTGAAGGTCAAAACACTTCTACTATTATACAGAATATACACAGAAGGTTTCAGTCAATTATTTTAAAAACCTTTTGAACAATCGCTGTCCTCGTTTCAGCTTTTCGAGGGAAAAAAAACACATTTCGAGTAAAACGCATTTTAAAGTTTGACATTCGATGTAAAATTATGGCACCTGCTTTTACTAACACACTTATAGTTTTTGTTCTAGTGAATGGGAAATAAAAAACTTGATATTTTTATAAAGCTAATAAGATGACCTATAAAATAAAATCCTGATTTTAGGGTAGTCGGATAACTTAAGGTTACTACGTTCGGAGAGCCGTGGTTTTTCAAAAGCATATAAATGAATAATTTTTTTGATATTAAGTGTCATTTGAATTAGAATATACATATAAAACTGTTTTAAGAATATTTTTACAGAAAAAAAATTATTTAAATGAAATTTTTGACAAAAGGAAAACAAAAACTGACATAATTTGAAAACATTTTCCTTTTATGGAAAAAGCTTCTATAATTATATTACTTTTCCTATATAAAACTAAGACTTTGCAACAGAGATTGAAAAAGGATTTTTGAAAATTCCCATCATTTTTAGAGTTACTGTCAATTGAAATAATAACCAGTGTATTTTTTTTTGAAAAATTTCACTTTTTAATATATTAAAATATAAATAAATCCTTTTTCTTAATTATATACTTCAAAAACCTTACTTCAGCTTTAAATTGTTGCCTTAGCTATACATAGACAAAATATTACTATTGCAGAAGCATTTTTCATAAGAGGAGAATGTTTTGAAAATCTGTCATTTTTTTTTTTTTTTTTTTTTTTCATTTTTAACAGGCTTTTTTAAGTTTCACTTGTACGTAACGGAATCTTTTAACTCGATTTTTACCCACTTTAAAAGGTCAGATTAATTCGAAATTTTGCACACTTGTCAAAGGCCGATGATAATACAATAATTTCATAATTTCGTTCCATTGTCCTGAACAGGATAATTAGGAATAACGATTTCCATATTTGGCGACTAATTCAGTGTACCATTTCCATATTCGAAGACTAATTCTATATACCATTTCCAGATTTGGCAACCAATTCCAGATCCCACTGTCCAGTCTTTTGAAAATGGAAATAAAAAAAAAGACTGGTGCATGTGAAAAAAAAAAAAATTGTTCTTAGGGATGAGCAAACTTTTTCGATCGCGGTCTAAAAATTAAAAAGAAGAAAGTGTATGAATAAATGATATTTTAAAAAACTAAAAATACATACTTTTACTTTAGATCAAACTAAAAAATGAAAGATAAATAACAGTTTAAAAATTTTTAAAAAAATAAAAAAAACATGCTTTTATGTTTAATCGAACTAAAAAGTAAAAAAATAATTCTTAATATAAGAATAAAATGATTTACGAGAAAATTAATGTTATTGTGGTAAAAGCGTGGGGTGCTTTGTACTAAATTTTTGCACTAATACAGCATTTTGGAATAGAACTAGTAAGAAATTATAACAATTGATATAGAGCACCCCACGCCCTTACCCCAATGACATTAATTTTCTCTTAAATTGTTTTATTCTTGTATTAAGATTTATTTTTTTACTTTTTAGTTCGATTAACCATAAAAGCGTGTTTTTTAGTTTTTTTAAACTATAATTTATTTTCCCAACAAATTGCATATAAATAATTTTTATTATAATAATAAATTTAAAATCATTTGACATGTATATTCTAATTCAAGTGACATTAAATACCGAAAAAAAATATTCATTCATACATGTTTGAAAAATTACGGTTCCGAGTGTAGTCAGATACTTTAACTTTCCTAATAATAGTAATTTTATCATATTAATGGTAATTTTCTCTTTTGTTAATAATAGTAGTATATATATTTCAGAAATCCTAACTCAGTCTCTTTATAGTTATACTAGTTATATATATAAGCAAAATATTATTGTTGTAGAAGCATTTTTAATATAAAAATGTTAAGAAAATAAGCAATTCTTGAATTTTTCACACAAAAGAAAAAAATTGCATTTAAATAACTTTGTTTTGTTGTAATATTCTTAAAACAATTTTAAATGTGTATTCTAATTCAGGGTACCTAAATACCAAAAAAACTATTCATTTATACGCTTTTGCAAGATTACGGTTTCCAACGCAGTCAGATACCTTAATTTTGTTAATAATAGTAATTTTATCTATAAACAGTCTTCATAACAAAAACAATCTTAATGGGAACTGAAACTCGGGTTTCACATAAATGCCGGAGCACTCACATATCCCAAATAAGAAATTCGAAGAAATCAACCGAATTCTTTTTCTAGGAGCCCACTCTCTAAGAAAAAAATGTTCATTCTGGGAATTACCCTTAATAACCGTTGCCATCCGACACTATAAAATACGAGAAAAGAAAATGAAAGTTAGTGCAGGGGAATTTGAAAAGGGAAACCTTATCTTTCACTTGTCGTGAGGAGAAAAAAAGGGGGCACTCGGCCTGGAAATGATATATAGTCCCCCACAGCCCCAACAATCTCAAATTCCCACCATCATTGTTCAAATTAATGTTCTCTTTTGGCTGCATGCCTCCGCCGCGCCAAATTTCTGCTATTTCTTTCTTTTTCTGCGGTGATTTCTTTTATCACGGCCACCCTCGTATAACTTTTTCTTCCCTTGACTGACCATCGGCTATTTTCGATAAGAAACTGACCGTGTCTCCGTATCCTGATCGGTTTTTTGGACAGGACCGCTGACCCTGAAAATGTGCAGCTGACTTCTGCAGAGAAGAGGGAAGGTTTCGTTTATGGAATTTGTGATTAAAATATAAAAGAGCGGTAAAAGGCCTTTTTTGTATCATGTAATAACATCAGTTTTAGAAGTCTATAAGAATAGAATATCGATAAGATCTAACTATTAAATGTATTAATGAAAAATGATACACACAAATATTTCAGGTTAAAAAGAATTAAAGTTATTTTTATAACATTTAACAATTAAATTTAAAAAAAAAAAAAACTGCGTTTTACCTAAGAATTATACACATATTTATCTGATTGTTTATAGATCTTTAACTTATCTGTTTTTGGGATGAATTTCAACAATTAAATAGAAATAATGATATTTACATTTTAAGTCACATACATTTATTCATATAACTGCTGATTAACTAATTGATTTTGTAGCGTAAAGTAATAATACATACTTATATCTGAAGATTATAAAAGTTATTTTGAATGTAAGGTCAGGGAATGAATGTACATTACAGAGATTCTCCTAATAGTGAAGAACTAATTATAAAAACTAGATGTACTGTATAAAGCGGTGCTTCTCAAACTTTCAATACTCGCGATCCAATGTTCAATCATAATTTTCATCGCGCCCTCCTCCATACAATAACAATGTATTGAATTCGATAATACGATACTTTAATGCTAAATATGTAACATGACTTTAACCTCTTAAGTATCGCTGGCGTATATAAACGTTTCACTCAGCCAATGCGTAAATTGCCCTGGGCGTATTTATATATCTTTCCAAAGTAGGATATTATTTATTCACTGCTATCTATAAAATTATCCCGAAGGCTTTGGAATTCAATAAAATGAATTTCACAGTGCTTGCGAAGGATTTACTTATTTTAGGCGATTTTCTTATTTATTCCCTATGTCTCCTCCCCAATGCATTACATACTTTTGAATACATGCAAAACGGTGGCATTGGGAAGCGAATCGCGTAACTTTTAATCGGGAGTTAAGGGATTAATTATAAACTGTTCAGAGAGATTATCAAGATAAGTGTTAATGTTTGCATATAATTTTATATATGAAAAGCCCGTGGAATCACTCTGGTAATTATTAAACTTAATCTTAACTAAGTATAGTTAAATTAACAATTAAAAACATTGTGCAGTACTGATACATTTATAAGCGTATTACATCGGTGTAAATGTTTTTTTAAAATTTTTTATTAAGTCAGATTGTATTTTGCTTATTTACTTTAGTAAATTAATAATTTTTAAAAAATATCTTTTCTTTTCCACTTAACAATATGCTCGCAGCACCCCTCCAAGGGATATCACGCCCCCCTAGGTGGCGCTCCCCACAGTTTGATAAATGCTGGTATAAAGGAAAACTATCATGATGATATTTCATTTATATAGAGAGAGGTTTTAAAGAAATTAATTAAAAAAAAACTAGATTCATCTAAAAAAATTGAAATTTCCAAACATTGATTTTTTTTTTTTGTGTAACAGTAGTAAATAAGTAATAATAATAATAATGTATATTTATTTCACATGTGATGTTTTGCCTCTTTATAATTAATAACAGGTACATAAATTATGATAATTCATAATTTACTAATTTTCAGGAAATTTTAAATTTAATTTTAATTTTCTTCAACAATGTCATTATATGTTGTTGGACACAGAAGCCGAGTAAGAGGTTATATTCACGAACTCATGAAAAGCCTTAATTTTGTTGAGTAGTTGTTCGAGTCTTAGTGGCGCTTAAGACTCGCTGCTTAGAGATGCTGATGTGTACATTAGATCTGTTGAAGTTCAGAATATTCACGTTGCCTTGGTGTGGAAGTTTGGAGAGTAGCGTCACTTGACCTTGGCTCAGCTTTCGAGGTCCGTAGCCAATTGCCCACACGTAGATTTAAAGTGGGACATTAATAAGGAAAAGTCGAATCACTGTTGAATTTAATATTAAATGTTTGACATTGTTTTTTTTTCCCTTTTTTTTTTGTTTAATGATGTTAAGCAGCACAATATTATATCCTTACATTGGGAGTGAGAGAGTGAATATTAACTTCACACTGTTCAGCAACACGAGGGCTTTTGGCGACGGACCACGTAATTTTGAGCCATGGTCAAGTGACGTGGACGACACCTGAGCTCTCACCCCCCTCTCCTAACTACCACACTACACCAAATCAAATCAAATTTAATTAATAAAGAAATGGTATCAAACAAAAAAATAGCCCAACACCGTATGTAGAAAGGAAATTGCAAGGAAAATCGCTTTCTATTTCGCTAATCGCTTTTTTTCCTATTCACTTAATATTTTGATTCTGTCATATGTATAAACATATTTATATTAATTATAACCAGTGGCGCACACAAGGGCCCTCAAAGCCCTTGATTTTTTTTCGATTGATTATAATTCTAAGTATATAGTACGTAAAATTTAATTAAGTATTTGTTATTAATGATTAATTTTATTAATTAATGCTAATTATTTACTTAATAGCTAGTTTTTTACTGTTTTGTTCCCGAAAATCGACAAAATCTAAAGGAGCATGATACAAGATTGGTGAACATTTGACCCCGGGTCCCCCCCCCCTTGAAAAATGCCTGTGTGCACTACTGATTATAACTATTTAACAAAAAGTAACTAAAATAAATTTTTCTTTTTTAACCTAAGTAGGAATCGACTTAATTTTTTTTATATTACTTGTTTAAATATTATAACCAAAGTTATGCCATAAGTCTCTACCGGATTAATATCTGAAGACTGTTCTGGCCACGTCATTTTATTCACAATATTGTCTTCGAATCATTTTTGTAACTACCTTTACACAGTGACGTGGAATATTACCGATATAAAAAAATCTATGACTGATATCTAAAAGACCTCCAATGTCGGTAGTAATTTATTTAGTAGCGATTTCATGTAATACCTGATCTATTCACGGTGTGAAGTCTTTCACATTCGCAAAAAGACATGAATCCCCGCAAAAAGTTTGTTGGATGCTTTACTATGAGCTTCAGGCACTAAGGGCTGATTTCCTCATGAGTGCATCGTCTTACATAGATACTACTTTCATTACTAGAAATAGAAAATTGACTTTTATAACTAAATATTACCTTCTCTCTGTCTTTAACTGTCTGCGGGGTCACATCTGTGGTTTTGTGGGTTTAATCACGTCCGGGTAAAATGAGGGAATGCTAATCCACATACTCAGTTAAAGCACGCAATCAAGTTGGACAAGCAAAGCAAAGTTTATTGAATTCACATCAACAAATATATAAACTACTGAAATAAAAATAGAGGTAACTATTAACAATATAGTAAGGTATGGTATAGAATGGCGGCTCCACCTGCAAGTAATAAATGAGTGGTGGCACCACAAGCCCATAAGGAATGATCCCTCAACAATGGTTTGAGGCGCGATCTTTGGAACCTTGTAATCCAATTTATAGCATTATGTCTCTTACCCTTCTCAGGCATGTATTCAAATTTGATGTCAAAGTCCATTGTTTCAAAATTTAGGGTGAATTTAAGCTTTTTGTGTGAAAGTGAAATTCTGTGTAATACCCTGTCTTGTCTTCACGTAAAGTTGTTTTCCCGGTCCTCCAGATAGTTTTCTTTCCACAATAGAATCTGTTTCACAGAATATGTTTTGAACCTTTTCTTGACAGTAGAATTACCACATGGTACTTCCGCAACAATTTGGTGCACAGAATAACATTCTTTCTTCAAAAGTATTATTTTGTTCTCTTTATCATGAGGTAGAAATAAAAATTCACCCATAATTCCAATACTTTTCACACACGCACTTCAAATTGCAACTATCAATAGGTTTTTATACACTAATACATGCTGTCTATTTTTCTTTTAATACTTCCTCACAACTGCTGACTGATTAGTTGGTATAATGGAGCATTTCATGGGTTAAAAAAAAACTCATTATTACAGTGACTTGGTACTTATCATGTTTTTTTTCTTCAAAAAAAAATATCGATGGGTGAAACAACTTAGTTAACATAAATTCTACAGACAGATTCGAGATCAGCATAAAAAATACATTAGAATCAATAACAATAATTAAAATAGAACGATAAACTCATAATGAAAAATTAAATCAAATACATCAATTAGCCAAATAAAAAAATAAGTGTGTTCTGAACTTTTTGCTACCAAATTTAAAGAAAAATAAATCAGAACCCTTCTCTACGTTCTTTATGGCCCTAGGGGGTAAAAAAAGTAGCCCATGTTCTAGTCCCTAAACTTGAACATTAACGGAGTCATAAAACACTTAAATTGCTGCTTTATAAGCGATATCTCTATAGGGTGTCGTCTTTCTGTATCGATCGGTGGTGATCTTGCTTCCAATTGGCTGTTGAGCTTGAAAAAGAACTCTCCCTACCGTTAGTTGGAGGAAACAGCTTTAAAATATTTAATTCCCTTCTGATTCTTAAGCTTCTACTGAAAATCAATGACAACAGTAGAAGCTTTTTCCACACTGTAGAAACATTCTACTAAATTTCTTGTTAATATTTGTTTCGAGGAACTTTTGACATTTTCTTAAATTTTGATTCTGATGATGAAGTTGAAGGAAACTTCAAAATAAATCTGGTTGGGAAAAGTATTTCTCGTTTGGAAATCTCAGGATGTGATTGGTTACTGAAATATCTCCTTTTTCTTCCCCTAAAATAATTTTGTTTAATCAGTTTGCCATAAAATTTTGCTCGCATCGAGTAACATTCTATTTTAATTCATTGAATTAGAATTTAATATTAAATTAGACTTGTCTATTGTGAAACCTCGTCCTCTACTCTTTTATTATAATTCAATTTAATCAGCTTTATTACATTTTTTATTACAAAGGGTCAAGTTCTATTTTAATTAATTAAATCAGAATTTAATATTAAATTACAATTTGTTTATTGAAACCTCGTCTCTTACTCGTTTTAAAATAATTTAATTTAATCATCTTTATTGCCTTTTTTATCACAATGTGTATCATCCCATTTTAATTCATTAAATTAGAATTTAATATTAAACTAGACTTGTCTATATTGAAACCTCGTCCTCTACTAGTTTTAAAATAATTTAATTTAATCAGCTTTTTGCATTTTTATCACAATGAGTAAAATTCTATTTTATCTCCTTTAATTAGAATTTAATATTAAATTAGGCTTGTCTAATGAAACCTCGTCATTTACTCGTTTTAAAATAATTTAATTTAATTTAATCTTTATTGCATTTTTATCACAATGAGTAAGATTCTATTTTAATTCATTAAATTAGAATTTAATATTAAACTAGATTGTCTATTGAAACCACTTCCCCAATCTTTTTAAAATAATTTAATTTAATCAGCATTCTTGCATTTTTATCACAATGTGTAACATTTTATTTTAATTCGTTAAATTAGAATTTAATATTAAATTAGACTTATCTAAAAATACCATAGCATTTTGAATATTAAAACAAAATTGTGTTTTCAGTTCTTTATTTCTGTTAGATTGTATGAGAAAAAATGAATGAGATATCTTAAATCAATTACTTATGATAAAATACAAGTAAAATATAAGAATTATGAAAGAATTATTTACAAAAACTTTCAACACAGCACGCGCTGGACATACATAAGTGTACATTTCTTTTAGCATAACTTTTATTTCATACAAAGTGATGAAAACAAGCACACGAGAATTCTTAAACTATTATAATCTAAATATATACAAAGATTTCTCTTTTACATATCTCTGTGTCTTAATTTATAGTTATATCTTATTTCACATTGTAAAAATAATTTTTGAGCAAGAATAACCTTAATGTACGTTTTTCAATAAAATAGCAAAAATACATTTCCTTCTTTTTTCTAAGTAAAACAACAAATGTATAATAAAAACTGATTCAATGCTAATTATTAAGAAATAAAATTTTGAATCAATATTCATTCATGTCTATGCCTTTATCAAAAGGATTTTGCAAAGGAGGACCACATTGAATAATATTATGCAACGTTTCTGCGCTTTATATAATGGAAATTTTACTATGTTATATTTTGGTGATATTCAGAACTCCTGATGATCGAAGTGTGTTCATGGGGAAGAGGGGGGGGGGAGGGCCGATATTAACGATGTTGGATTTGGAAACAATAGAAGGGGAGCTTAGATTATAGTAGTCACTATAAATTAGTTGTATCGTTAAAGGTTTAAAAGTTTAAAAGAAGTAATATGAATGTCAAGAGAGTCACATATTTGAAAAAATGTAAATATTTATTTTTAATGTTAAAAAAATTGTGTGTATTATATAATTGTGCATAAAAAATTGTGCACATGAACTTCGAGGGCCCAAATTCTTTAATGTCCTTTTATAAGTGCATATCTATAATATATTTAAGCTTAAAATAATTAGTATTTCATGTTAAATAAATTAAACTTGAAATTAAATAAGATTATTAATACTAAGTAAAAAAGTTACAAAAAGGTATTATGTAAGTCCTTTATCAGTACACATTGTTAATGTTCCAAATATTTCGTAAATTTAGTAAATATTTATTTAAAAAATGTCAAACATCTTAAGCACTTTATTTGCGGCATTGAATTTTTTTCTTTCCTTGAGCAGTTATATTTTGAAAGACTATTTAAAATCTATAAAACATTTTTAATCTTATAGTAT
Source organism: Trichonephila inaurata madagascariensis (assembly GCA_019973955.1). Lineage (NCBI taxonomy): Eukaryota > Metazoa > Arthropoda > Arachnida > Araneae > Nephilidae > Trichonephila > Trichonephila inaurata. Next base: position 183,588 of record BMAV01006598.1, on the reverse strand, counting down.
AAAATAACACAAAAGAATATTTTTAAAAAAATTTAGCCGTAAATATTGATTATGAAATAAGCATTAGAGTTATATAAATATTAATATTCTTTAACGCACAATTTTTCAAAACACAATTTTTAAAGTATATTTATAATGTGAGTTCAGAAAATATATACGACTGAATATCGAATAAATATTTTCTAATACAAGCAATTGTTTAATTAATTATTCGCAATGCATTATTTATTTTTCTAATTACTAAGAAATCATTTGAGCTGTTTTAACATTTACTTATATATTTCGAAAACAATGAAAAGAATTGTTCTAATGATGTTATGTATTCATATGAATTTACCTTAATTAACCAAATTAAAGAATATCTGGAATACTTAAGTTTGAGAGGTCTCAAAGAGAAAAAAGGGGCTGAATGTTTGTTTCACAGTAAAACTCCTGTGGTACTTGTGCTGCCATCTATCGGTTCTGACAAACAACTCTGCTTGAATATGTGGTATGACGTTTTTGTCTAAAAATATTTTATGAAAATTTTTCGACAAAATTCTAATAAGTATTGACTGTTCATGAATATGTTGTCACATGACGTTACTTTATTGGAAAAGTGATTGATTTCATCGATATTTATAAAATAGTTTTTCTTTCGTTTTCTGATATTCGAAACGAATTCATGTTACGTCAAAGTATGTAGTGAAATGTCATTTTAATAATTTTCGCAACATCTTGTCTGTAAACTATAGAGTTTTCATGATGAAGTAACAGTCATTTTATTTATCTCTGTTCCCCTTCTTTTATTACTCGCAGAGCACTGTTAAATTGCAGCAAAATATCGAAATTAATTTAAGCAGAACCTCATGAGCTTTTAATCGGCTTAGAGAACGAATAACTTTATGAATATGTGTTTTAAAGTAGCAGTTCTTAAATTTTCAATCCCCACGGCATCCCCTTATGTATCAGCTTGTCATCGTGGACCCCCAAGATTTTGAACTCCCCTCCCTGACTACAAACACATGGCTAAGTGATTTAAAGGTTCCTCAATAATCCTAAGATTGTCTCTACTAATAACGCAGATTTTTTTAACACTTCTTTTTTACTTTAAAAAACAATAAATATCTGATTATATATATAGTCTAATTCTCTACAAACGAGAGATAAACATCCATCAATCAAAATCGAAAAAACACAGAAACGGTAAGAAAACTACACAATGAAGGACACATGAGCATTTGAAACTTCAAAAATGGATGCTGCAGTATTATAAACATTGCTGACTCAGGACAACTTATATATAAAATAATTTATATAAAAGTGGGGTTGAACATGTTTTTTGGCCAGCCAACCTCCCCCTTTTATGTAAATAATACTGAGAAAAAACCAATAGAAAATAATGGATAGGAATGTCTAAATCCATTACAAGATAGAGCTAACTTACCTAAAAATTCCACTTAAAAATGCAGAGCCTGCACTAAATCTGAGTGCAATAAATAAGTTATTGCCAGATTCTGGACCCAAATGCAGATTTAAAGCATGTGAATGTCTGAATTGTAATACTTAACAAAAGTATGCAAAGAATAGAAATAAATACAACGTTAGTGGCACTAGAGTTATGTATGAAATAAATAATTATAAGTAATTTTATCTAATATTAGAATATGGAGAAAAATATATATACATATATATATATTACTTATTTCATACATATGAACACTTATTTCTAACAAATACTGTACTTAACTGTATTTATTAAAATTTTTAATGGAGAGGGATTTTCTTTTGCTCTTTTATATAAGGCGTAATATTTTAAATCTGCATTCTCAACTTCAACCCCAATTCTACTCTTTCCAGACGGTTTCTATACATTTTTAAAGTAAAGAAAAACTGAAAATGTTCTTTCATTTAAATAAGTAGTTTAGAACGGCTTCAGAGCTTTCGTGGATAATTTTCCTGTTTGTGACTCAAAAAGTTTGGAAGGGATTTGTAAACTAATTTCAAAACTTCATCCGTGGAAATTTCATCGGTTGTTCTTTTACTAACTAATATGAGACCGCACACATATATTGCAAATGGATCTGTAATCCAGTTATTTTTTTTCTTTCGAAGTTATTTTCCAATTATTTTTCTTTTTTAAAATGAGTTACTTTCGCGGACCACCTAGAAAAACACTAAGGACTTCCAAGAGTCCACCGACTACATTTTAAGAACCGCTGTTTTAGAGAATTTAATCCCTTAGTTTAAAGTGTTTGAAAACATATTTATGACATCTTTTAAGTAGATTTCTTATATAAAGAAAAGATGTGCATATTGACTGAATAAAGGAACATATGCCCTTAGCAACGCAGAGCAACATACTACTCAGTTTCATTTTGTTTATTACTATACACCAGTCACCTACAATTTATCCATAATTAATATTATAATCTCCCTTAAAAATATGAGCTTTTTAATGTATTCTTTCGGGTTGGGCATCTTTTAATTAGAACATTGACTACCAGATCGAAAAACATTCAAAAAGTGTAACATATACATTGTACTGTATAGGGATTTCATGCAACTGAGTGAGTTTTTATAGAAACACTGTGATTTAACACTAGAACGTCCGGGATTTCGATTATTCTTAATCGTCCACCGGTGTCATTTTGACACCGCGACATAAAATGTATAAAATAATTGTTTTAACTAAATAATTGCAGGACTACTGTTAAAAAGGGTTTAGTTTTAAGACTTTTTAATATTATGTCATGTATTTAACATATTTTATGACCATTTATATCATAAGAAACTGCCAGGAACATTACTATTATGCGGTGTTCGTTCTGTGCCATCCCTAGCGACATATATATCAGGATTTACTGTAATATAAGAAATTATGTCTGTTTTTTCTTCAGATTCTTCGCAGTCCCTTTCACTCAATCGTATGTCTTCATCGGAATCTAAATTAGAGCCAATTATATATATATAATTCTCAAAAATTTCTCGCAATAAATTAGCAATTTCATCAGGGCTTGGACCTTTTCTACGAGCCATCTTTTAAGGGTGTCTGCTCTGCACAAGGTTCGAAAACCGAATGAATTTTTTTTTGTTGAGCAGATAACCAAATTCTATGTAACAAAACACTTAGACACAGCAATTTTTGAAAAATAAGATTCTTTCCCGCTCTTAACCCAGTAACACTGCAACTCAAGGTCAAATAAATGTGTTATGGTACTTTGGGATGTTTGTTTTACTAATAGTAATGATGAACGACAGCTATTTATGATGATAAATTGACTTGGTGTCGAAATGACACCAGCGGACGTTCTAGGTATTTTTAGTTGTAAAATTGTTACTAATTAACCTAGAACCACAAAATTTTTGCTGTGTAATTATCATGAAAAATAATTAAAAGGCACGAAAAATTTTCAAATTACCTGTAAAAATTCGGAAAGGAGAACAAACTGAACAGGCTCCGGTGTCAAATTGACACCGATGGACGTTCTAGTGTTAATTTAATGCAATATTGTTCAATAGTGATGATTTCAAAGATTGAAGAAAACGGATTTTAATATTTTAATTTTTAGCAACTTTATAATTCAAAATTTTGTCTGAAAAGAATCTACTTTATTATGCATATAAGTTTCAAAAACAATTAATTAGTACCTTGTATTAAAAAAACTGATACACACTATCTAAATGTTTCGTAATAAAACTTCCTTTATTTGATTGATTTGGTTTTCTAAATATTAAAGTTGTACGAAATCCAAACTATATGACTTGGGATTGAAGAATATCAAAAGACTTTTGTATTTTTAAATGAAGAATTTATTTATTATAACATTATCTTCCTTCCATTTTTAAAGACATTTTTATAATAGAAATTAAACAAAAAAAGTATCTCTTATACAATAAATTATTCTTTACTTAACAAGAATGTATACCCTTTTTGTTTCAAAGATTCTTTAGTTTTGAATAGACGTTATACTTAAGGAATCTTAACAACTTTAAAAATGTCCAGGAAAACTATTACATATTAATAAAGATTTACATAAAATGGATTTATTTCGCTTTGAATTATTTTAAGTTTTTCAGTTTTTCCTCATAGTATAATATGAAACGTATAAAAAATAACTATTCCAAATCAGAATCCTAAATTAATGAAAAATGAATGCCATAAAAAATTTTGAAGTGTATCTATGAGAGGTGTTTATAAAGAATTTGAGAACTTCAAAACTTTTTCTATAAAGCTTCTTTTATTTGAAGATAAATAGTTGAGCTGATCACTTTATTTCTGGAGAAGATTGAGCTGTAGTTTTTTTTCCGAGGAAAATTCTATTTTTGTGTCTGTAATTCGAAAATAGAAAGATTTTTAATTAAAATCAAATGCCCCCAAATTATTACCTGGCTATGCCTTTTGTTTCTATAGACAAAAATACCTAGCTAATTTTCTATAAGGAACAATTGGGATAATTTTTAGAGAACTTTATACTACTTCTTCTGAATCGAAAATCTAAATAAAACTAAAAAAAGACATTTGATGGTGGATAGAAATTTATAAATTCTTTTTGTAGTTGAAAGTTTTTTTTTTTCTTTTAACGAAAAAGGAAGAAAATCGTATCAAACTGTTTTCTAAACTACGATAATGATTTATATCAAACATTACAGGAAATCCATAAACATCAGTTGACAAATTATAGTTGTATAAATATAGTCCTGATGTACTTTTAATAATTGCATTTTCTTTATGATTAATTTGTTATCTGTGTTAAATTTTTACAGACATTTAAGAATTTGAACATGATTTTTTAAGTAAATTGATAATGTTTCAAAATACAATGAATATGTATTCTGCCTATTTTTGCTGGAAATTTATTTCCAATCTATGTAAAAATTTATGCATTCATATAGAGCATTACTTCAGTCTAAATGCATTACCTAATTCTGTGCATAGCACAGTAGTTGCTCTTATTCTTTCAGAACTGAGACCTTGTATAAGCGATGCATAGTGTAAAAATATTTCTTAATCTTTTCTCATAAGTTTATCAACAAGAGAAGCACTTGTGAAATACTATTTTGTTCCGAATAACGACTGAGAAAAATTTAATTTTCAACACTTAATCAATATTTTGAAGAAACCTTTTCTTGTAATTATCTTAAATTTTGCCTAGATAAAGTCAAATATATAAAATTGTTCATCTAACACAGTGATACTCAACCTGTGGCCCACCGAGCCTATTTTAGAGGCCCGGCCATGGCCCGTTGCTCTGAGAAATTTACTATTTAAGAACATTGAATTAAAAATTTGGAGAGAAATTCTTTGTCAAGAAATCAAATATATCAATTTTGCCTTTTGCTGTCAATGTCGTACGGGTACGAATTGATATTCTTTTTCTATTTGGAACGGTCACGGTTAGTGATAACAAACAACAGTGTATTAGCGACAATTTTATAAGGGGAACGAATTTTTAACTATCTTTCATATCTTGCAAGCGAAAAGTATTCGAAGAAAATATATCGTTTCAAGACTATTGGGAGGTTGACTACTTCGCATTGAAAAACAAAGATGGATCAGTAATTGTTTGATTTGTTACGAAAGTGCTGTATTTAAAAAATACCAATAAAAAGGAATCACATTCAATGACACTTAAGCTCGAAGATCTCGCTTTAGAGAGGTGATAAATAGGCTTTCTTGAATAGTCTTTGCCACAGCAACAAAGTGTTTTGTCAGTGGTAATATCACAGTGGTAACAAAGACATCGTATGAAGTTTGTTATATTATTGGTAATCATATGAAACCGTTTACTGGTGCAGAAATTGCGAAGGAGTGTTTCTTAATTGCTTCTAATTTAATGTTAGTGACAAAAAAAAATACAAAAAAAAATAATAATAATTAAAAAAAATATATTTTGATAAATTTTCCATATTTTAAATTACCAATGTTATCTTGGCCTTAAAGAATTCCCCCCCCCCCCTCCATCAATTATCCTCATCCTGCGGCCCACGTGAAATTGCTGACATACGTATGCGGCCCAGCCGAAAAAGAGGTTGAGTACCCCTAATCTAACATACTCTTTTATCCATCTGAACAACTAGATTTTTAAGCTATTAAGCTCTTTTTAGTTGTAGTTCCATTTAAAAAAAAGAATAATTTCCGTTTATTTATTGTAATATTTATTATTTTGCATTGAAGGCAATCATCATTGAAGGCACAAAGGTCAACATCTTTACGCAAAAAATGAATAAATAAGATATTTTAAGCATAAAAGGGAAATAAACAAATTAAAAAATTTTTTTTGAAACATGACTTCCATTTAATGTTGAATGAAAAATTAATGAATGATTAGATCCTTATTGATTCAGGTGGTGGGTATAGATTGATTTATGCTTTAATTAAAGCTTATTATACATAAATTAGTTATGACAACAGTGAAATACTTGAAACAATAATTCTAGTGTCATATTTCTGAGAAAAGTATGATTATTCTTTCAGTTTATTTTTTTAAATGTAATCTCTCTAGATGATTGCGGTATTAAAATTGGTTAACTTTGATTAATATTTTTTTTATTAAATACGCATACATTAAAATTATTTATGAAAGCTGTCTACTTATTTAATCACCAATCCAATAAAAATCATCTATTAATAATTTAATAATAATAATAATAAACGATCACAATTTTTTTATAATAAAAGAATAATTTTCAAGAAAATGAATTTGGACATTTTTGTCTTTCGCTCTGACATCAACTTCTTAGATCATTGTGTATTACGTGATTGTTTGTTGTAATATCTTTTACAGGGTAGAATCTTAAATTGTTTCGAATTCTTCTATTTTCTATATATCAAACTGACATCTAAACATGGATAGAGAATGAATGAATTCATCATCCAAAAACACCATGAAAAAATACAACAATTCATACTTCTACTCTTTTCAGCAACCTCATGCCCTTCTATAATTGAACAATCCCTCCCCGTAACAATTGTTAAATTAAACATGTGTCGTAATCTGTTTTTCAGGAGTCTTCAGATTCACTGATTTGGCGTTTTAACACCAAAACTTCAGAAATTCAGTCAGTGAACCATCTTAGCTATCCTGCGGGATTGTCTCTAAAGAATTGGAAATTGAGAAAACTGCATGTGTCCTGTGGGGGCTATTAGCACTTGCGAGGATGAGGTAACATTATGGAGTCACGTAGGCCAAGAGTACAGCACCCCTTAAGATTTAATTTACGATATTGGATACCTTCGAGATTATTGGCCTATGAGGCAAAAGGAAATATGACTCTCGGGAATTTCCTCATATCGGCTGACTTCCATCAAACAATGAATTCGTTGGACTGATTTACAAAAATGAAACGTATTTTCCTTATATTAAACAAAGGATGTATAAGTCATGAGAACAGAAAATCCTTAGAAGCCTTATTAAGGTAAACTTTAAAATATCTTGGCATTTCGTAATATTATTTTTATCACATATAATATATGTAAATCTTAATTTAAGAAAGAAAGACGAGTCGAAACCTTATTTTTTGAGTGTCTCTGATCTATATTATTGTGGTGAACTAGGATTCACAGATATCGTATGATCCCCAGTAAATTCAGAAAAAAACATAAGTTTTAATTTATATTTTTGCTTACTTTGAATTTGTATATGCATGTAACTATTTACCTATCAGAATCGTAACGAATTATATAACTTTACTTATTTTTAATTGAAGCCTTCGCATGTTAATCTTAAAAGATGCAAAATTAAATTCAGGTAGGGTTTTGCTCTGTTTCATTACAAACAACTTCACAACTGTCACTTGTCGTTATTACTGATACCCACTGCACTTCGCACATGGACGTCTTAAGGCATGGGCCAATTGGGACCGAGCCCACTGCCTCTGCACAATGGGGGCCTCGTCTCGTTCTCAACTCGGCCCTAATAAGATAATGATTCGAATAATTTCAGTGGTCTAATGTTTTTTTCGATTGTATTCTCAAAAAGAAAACTGGGAATTTCGAACAATATGTCAACTGGTTACATGTGATGACCATCACATCCATGTATAAGTCTAGGCCTACCACCAAACATCATCATTACTCATTCAGTCAAAAGGCGGCAGTCTATCGAATCCGGTTTGTGCAACTGCAAGTCATGCACATTTGTTTCGGGTTATTGTTTATACGAATATATGACAACGTATGCTATGTGCTGTCCACTTTTAAGAGTCATAAGTGGGGCCTACCTTTGTGAAAGGACCCAGGGTCTCAAAAAGTCTTCAGACGTCCCTGATTTCGTATCGGAAAATTAAATGGCCAACGAACCCCAGGTTGAAAGTCTTATGCTCAGTTGGCACTCTGTAGCATGCCGAAGTAATTCCATGGTGCTCTCTTCAGATTTGTTTAAATAATAATATTTACTTGCATATATCATGGTTCCTTCACAAAATCAAGTGCCAAAACTAAGCAATGTCACAATGAAACCCAGAAGTTAGTTAAGGGAAAACATGCATGAGGGCCTACTGCAGTATGATTTACAAAAATGATCCAAATACAATATTTAGTGACATTAAAAACAGGTTCGTGGGTGGCCTAGTGGTTAGAGCATCGGACTTCTGACCCGAGGGCATGGCTTCGATGCCAATAAGACCAAAGCGGCATTGGACAAATCAAAATATTAAAGTTCTTTTTTTTTTTGGTTTTTACTTTAATACTATATTAACTTTTCTATCCAACACGCACAAGAAATGTTTACTTTTGTGCATCTTTTAATGAATTATGGGGTAGTTTTGATTTCCTTTCATCCATGACCAAGCCTCTTGCGTAAGTTCTGTTATCAAGAAAGGAAAATTGATAGATTTGAATACTTGATTGATAGAATTTCCCACTAAATTTTTAGTACATTACTCGTAAGGTATCCGACTACGTTCGAAACCATGATTTTAAAAAAGCGCATAAATGTATAATTTTCCTGTTATTTAGTGTCATTTAGATTAGAATACATGTATAAAATTATTTTAAGGACATTATGACAAAAAAAAATTATTTAAATACAATATTTCAGCAAAAAATTAACTTAGAATATCATTTTTTCCAAATGTTCTCCTTTTGTAAAAAATGCTTCTATTGTATTAACATTTTGCCTGTATTCAGTTCAAACCTCTGTACAGAGGCTCAACTATGATTTTTGAAAAATTCACATTATTTTCAGAGTTACAACCATTTGAAATAATTATCGGCGTATTTTCTTAAAATTTCTCCCTTCTGTTTTCGTAAAACATGGATAAACCGACTTTTGAGTTATGCATTTCAAAAATTCTAGTTGAGCCTCTATAGAGAGGTCTGAGCTGAATACAGGCAAAATATTAATACAATAGAAGCATTTTTCACAAAAGGAGAACATTTGGAAAAAAAGGTTATTCTAAGTTAATTTTTTGCCAAAATATTGTATTTAAATAATTTTTTTTTGTCCTTAAAACAATTTTATACATGTATTCTAATCTAAGTGACACTAAATATCATAAATATTATCCATTTACACGCTTTTGCAAAATCATGGTTCCGAACGTAGTCGGATACCTTAAATGATTGAATTTCTTAGTGCAATGTACCATGGCTGGGCCACTCAGAAACAGCCGGTGGGCCACAAGTTGAGTATCACTGCTCTAAATAATCGTTGTACCGCAAATCCGCTCGGGAGATTTGTGGAAGGGGAAGAGAGGTGGGAGGCTTCTGATCCCTCCCCAGGCTGTTGGTGGAAACGAGGGTGGAAACCAAGCCAAATCGTTTTGTTACCTGCCTGATGCTCAAAGATATGGCTAATATCAGGAGTACAACTAGTCTTTGCTGCGATGAATCTCATGGGCCTCGATATGAGACTATCAAACAGGTGGCATTAGCAACAACACATATAAATTATTTTATCAACAAAGTAAACTTGAAATTAAAAAAAAAACTTTAATGTCAACTAGATTGTAAAATTTATAAATATTTCTGAATTGAATGTAAAAAGTAATGACATATTAGATTTAAAGATATTTAAAAATAAACGGAAGTTATTGAAACTTTAGTTATATATACGGAAATATAATATATAAAAGACAATTTCTTGGATAAAACTGACGGATATATTTTAAATTAATCAAACGTCTACATTATTTAGCAATAATTTTTAGGAAAGTATTCCATTACAGGGATCAAATAAAACAATTTTTTTCCAAGTTCGATTCATAATAGTACTTTTAAAATTCTCGACTTAAACATATTTGTTTGAAGAATTCATACCCGTAATCTTAAAGTTCTCTGTCCCCATATCCTTTTGAAGGAAATAATTATGTAATAAATAAAAATTATTGATATTATATTGCAGCGATTAGATTGTCTTCTAACTTTACATTGAAAACGCATTTAAAAGAAATGTTTCATAAGTTTTAAGTAGAATATTTGATATTTATCTGTTATAACATATTTTTCAATTGCTGGTTTCCATTGCTAAATTTGTATATTTTTTCACCCAGGACAAATGAATAATTCTGATCAAAAGTTGAATTTTAATGTTAAATTAAATATGTATAAAACATATAACATCTAACTCTATTTAAAATCTAACTTTTTTCAATATTTAATATTAAACGAAATAATACTTTAATCCTGATTTCTCCAAGTCAACTTAAATAAACATTTAATAAACTACTTCTAATTCATTTCAATGTGTTCATGTAACTCTCGATTTCGCAGATGACGAGCTTATTTGTTTATCGAGAGTTTTAGCCAGTGGCATACTTTTCAAATAAAGACACAAAATAGAATTAATTAACCTAAATTTTAACTATAAGTGTTTGTTTGGTTATTTTTCCTGACTGAGCTTCTAAGCCATGGCCTTGTTTGAACTTATAGGAAATCAAACATTAAGTATTAAAAAATAGCTGCTCTCATTAATGGAAATAAAATAAATTTATATAAACAATATTTTCTTATATTTTGAGAATCTGAATAGCTTCATTGATTTTAAAATGGGTATAATGTAGAAACATAACAAAAGGCTGCATAAAAATACTGTGTTATATCTATGTCTCTATAGTTTGACGTTTTATTCTTTTGTATATGTTACCGGCAAAGTATGAAATACGGCATTCTATAGAATGCCTAGGCATTGTGTAGAATGCCTAAAACTAGCCGGCAATGTATGAAATGATTCTTGTTTCATACATTGCCTAGGCATTCTATAGAATGCCTACTGAGAAATCTTCAAAAAGTATGAAATAAATCTCCAATTTTCCAATCTCCAAATCTCCAATTCTCCATTGTATAGAATGCCTAGGCATTCTATACAATGCCTAGGCAAAGTATGAAATAATTCACATATTTCATTCTTTGCCTAAAAACGTCTGGCAAAGTATGAATGCCGGCATTTCATACTTTGATGGTAACATATATATGTGAAATTTTGCACATTTCTGCACCCTTGACCAAAATAATTATGCTGCAACCATCTCTGACTCACTTTATAAATTTTTGTAATGATAAACTAAATATCGTCTAGTTTATTTGTGACATACAAAATCGAGACTTTGTAGCTGTAAGTATTTAATTGATTATTTTTGCCCCAGGCCACACACACATGGCCTAGATTATATTCTGGGGAATTTTGAGGAAATCCACCCCTGCTGGTTTTTTAAACAATATTATATTAGTTAATAGCAGAACTTAAAGACTTTTTTATTCTCCCCTGAAAGCCTTTGTGCTCATTTGTATCGTTTTAATCTGACTCCCCTTTTTGTGTGCTTCTGGGAAAGTCGTGGACGCTTCTCATCTAGACGTGTGCTCTGCACTTAAGAGTTTGGACTGTATTGTGAGGAAATATTGGAGACCTCGTTGCCTAATGACCTGATGGTCAATGGCCTGGCATTTGATAAATAAATAAAAATCTTTACCACCTAGATAGGTTTTGAAATTCTGAAAAAAAAGAATTGCAATCTACAATAATATACAATTACATGGTATCTTAATTTTTTGCATTGAGGATGATTATGCTACATGTTTTAGCTTATCGTCGATTTTTTAAAAAAATATATAATAAGCAGCATCCGCAGAAGAATTTAAGAATAGATTGTTCCATAAGAGAATAAAAAGCTTTATTCCTTTAGCTCGTTTCTTTTATAGGAAACCATGAAAACAATTTAAATCAAACTGTAAAAATATGTTAATAAGAGTATTTCAGTCTTTTTTTTAACCCTCTGGCCGGAACATCAATTTTTGTACCGTTATGAGAAACATCCGTCTGACAGATGGGTATGCATTTTTTTTTTTTTTTTTTTTAATTTTATTACCTTAGGACTGTTTTAATAGTCCTTATCGCTCATGAAATTGAGTATGACTCAAATAAGAAGATGTGTGGGGTTAAATCAAGCACAACTTTTTTTTCAGGATGTATACATTAGATAATTTAATTAAAAACAAGAAATATATAAACAAAAATGCAATCCTTAATATTTAAGTCTTTATGAGGCATACTATATTAATATATTTTTACCACTAGAATTGTGACTAGTATTCTTATAAAAACTAATTAGAAATTATTTATATTCATGTAAAAATAAGTAAAAATAATAATACCTCAAACAAAAAACTGTAGGAATATCCGTCTGATAGACGGTGATAGATAAGAAAATCGCACATATTCGTGAGTTGAAAAAAAATAGCCAAGTACCACCACGTGATCCTCTCACTGGGTAGTGCTCAACTGAAGATGACAAGGCAGCCCACTACCAAAATCACACCACAACGTTCTATAGGCATCAAAGCAAATCATCCCCGTCTGAGAGACGGATGCTCCTGTCAGAGGGTTAAAATAAATTTGCTAGTTCAAAGTAACTTATTTTAAACTAGCAATAATCTATGTTAATTAAAACAATACTAGCTTTGGTACCGTAATTAGTACTCCAAGGTAAAGTGTGTGAATGATTTATTTAATTCAGAATGATTAATTTTTTTTCAACAATTTTTAAAGGGATCATCGGTTTTGCAATAGCAGAGATATCTACCTAGGGGTGAGAGAGAAGGCCATTTAAAATTTATTCACTTGATTTAAAAGTATAAGTCGTGATAATGTTTTGTATAAAATACAGAAGGTCGTTCACACTTTATGGAAACGATTTTGATAGCTAATTTTTATCAATAAGTACCGCATTTTTTGTGGCAATTTGCTTCTGTCTGACAGCCATGAGGCTTGACAATAGCTCTAGCTTGAAATTTTCATAAAAGTAAACCTTTTCTTAATATTGTCATGAAAATTTTACACTGCTCCTCTTGTACAGTTTTCCAAAGTTCGTTCAGTATTCTTGGATACCGTTTTCCTAAGGCACGTTTTAATAAACCGAAAGAACAAAAGTCCATTGGAGAAGCGTAGTTTTATTTTGCACTTATTTCATCAAATTGGATACATTTTATTTTTGTTTCTGATTCTTTTTTTTTTTTTTGCTAAATAAGCGGAAGTTGACTTAGGAGTATGACTAGAGCCTTTATTCATATGAAGCTCAACTTTATCAATGTCCTTTCCATATAAGGTTGGACTTTCTTTGTCAAAATTTGGTTCTGAAATATTCTGCTGATCGTAGAGTGAATTGATTTTGGCTTTACTTGGGCATTTTTTATTTTTAATTTGCCATTATTAGAAAACCCTGAACTATCATGAATGCTTTTGGGAACTTTACTGCATACTGACGAAGCTATTTCATATGGTCATTCCCATTAGTTGAGCAATAAAAATATGATCTTTTATTACAGTCACTTAACTATACCCATGCCTCATCGTGTGTTACCACAAATTTCTATTTTTCAGGGGAGCTAGGTATTTTTTATATAATTTTCTACAAATTGTTTTTCTTTCTGCAATATGTTTAAAAAAAAAAGGAGACGAACTTTATGTTCAAGCGTCTTTTTTTAACTTTAAATCTTTATGAATGATTCTAATTACAATGCTGGAAGACATTTTTAGTTTCAATGCAATGAATCCTTGAGTTGGTGGATTTTCTTTTAGAATCAGAGACTTCACTTTCTTGATAGCTACCTGCGTTTGACCAGTCTTAGGACGAAGTTTCGTGATCATGTGTTTTCATTTTTATTTTCAACTAGAAGTTTTATTTCTTTTAAATATGATGTATTATAAATATATTTTATTTAAATGAAACAGCACAGATTTTTACACCTCTTTATAATTTTTAATACGAATATTTCTCATCGTAAGGCGCATTTATGTAATCTTTGAGCCATGTATCAATTATATAGGAACCATTTTTTAAACTAAATCTTTTATTTTATATCCCAATCAAAATAAAATAGTTTCAGACAATTATTCTGAAATTTCCAAAGTTTTATATCAAAGTGCAAACGAGAAAAGGAATTACAAAATCGTTCCCATAAAGTGTAAACAGCATTCTGTATCATTGTAACTGAAATTAGTTTGTGTTTAATTGGTAGAAGATTGCTACAGTAGAACTTTTAATTTAAGAAAAATTATCCCGAATACATTAACAATTTACCATAGTAAGTATACTTATATATATATACATATAATCAACTTAATTAATTTTTAAATTTCGATGGAAAATTATTTTCTGGCCCATGTTTTGTGTTACTAACAGTATGGCTATCCCAACTGATTTCTCGATTTTCAAGTAGTAAACGTAAAAAACGACCTGTAAGATTCCTAAGCAGCAAGAAAATTGTTCCAGAAGACGCCTGATTGAATGCAGTTGGTGACCATATGTCAATTTTGCAAGAAACATACAGACGTGCTCTATTGAAGCACATGAGAAGAGAACTAGATACGTTTGTACAGCTGGCAAAGTCTCACTATGTGTTTATCTTTGTTTTCTGAAATTTCATGGAGTGTAATATGTATAAATTCTTAAGGTATCCGACTACGTTCGGAACCCTGATTTTAAAAAAGCGCATAAATGGATAACTTTCATGATATTTAGTGTCACTTAGATTAGAATACATGTATACAATTGTTTTAAGGACATTATGACAAAAAAAAATTATTTAAATACAATATTTTGGCAAAAAATTAACTTAGAATAACCTTTTTTTCAAATGTTCTCCTTTTGTAAAAAATCATTCTATTGTATTAATATTTTGCCTGTATATAGCTCAGACCTCTGTACAGAAGCTCAACTACGATTTTTGAAAAATTCAAATTATTTTCAGAGTTACAACCATTTGAAATAATTATTGGCGTATTTTCTTAAAATTTCTCCCTTCTGTTTTCGCAAAACATGGATAAACCGACTTCGGAGTTATGCATTTCAAAAATTCTAGTTGAGCCTCTGTACAGAGGTCTGAGCTGAACACAGGCAAAATATTAATACAATAGAAGCATTTTTTACAAAAGGATAACATTTGGAAAAAAGGTTATTCTAAAATAACTTTTTGCCAAAATATTGTATTTAAATAATTTTCTTTGTCATAATGTCCTGAAAACAATTGTATGCATGTATTCTAATCTAAGTGACGATAAATATCATAAATATAATCCATTTACGCACTTTTGCAAAATCACGGTTCCGAACGTAGTCGGATACCTTAAGTTTTTGAATACAAAATATATACAATATATAATTGCTATTGAAAATTTGAGTATTTGCAAATCATACTATTTTATGAATATCATGTAGTGTGGTGTAAAAATAAATGCAAAGCATACTATGTCCTGTCCTTGAATAGCTCCAAGCAGACAGTTGGAAGCAAACCCCCCCCCCCCTTTAAAAAGTCATAAAATTCAAATTAATTTTAGGTAATAAGCTAAATGAATTTCTTTTTGTTAATCAATCTCCATCCCCAAAAACATTTTAGCATAACATTTTCAGAAAAATAATGGTCCTTGATAGGGTTATCCGAGCTTTAGCAAACTCCAATTCATTATAAAATATAACAAATAGATCAATTCGAGGTATATTAAAAAGGGAACTTCTTAATACATAAACACCTGAAAAATTACGGGGTTTTTGAAATAAAATAGCTCAATTGATAACTGTATATTATTTGAACAAAAAAATAGACTACAAATATATGAGTAAAGGAAATAGGAGGCAAATGGAAATTATAGAAAATGAACAAGAAACTCATAACTCGAGTTTGGAAGAGTACGAGGTGAAAATGGCTACAAGTTCTTGGAAGTGAAGATTGGAAATCCGGATTGAAGTATAATATTGCCACGTCCCCAGAGATCCAAAGAAAGATAAAAGATTTAGGTCTTCCCAACTGCCTTTAGCTCAAAGATTGGACTGTTCTCTTCTTTGTCTTTTTCATTACAGAACTCAGCTCAAGATTAACTCTAAAAATTGAGCGTCCATTAATAAACGTAGGAATTGTTCCGGAGTGATTGATGGAGGCGAATTGGATGGGAAAGCTCAATTGGTCGACTCGTGATAAAAGTCCTGATGACGATGAGCATGAAACTATTTTTAAAATTTCATTTGTTAGTTAGGGTTAAATTGGTTTCTGAGAAAAATATCTCGAATAATTCAGTTAAGGGGATTGTGGACCTTTAACCCGCGGTCACTCGCGCCTGTTTTTCTACCGTCGTCACTCGCGGGGTGTAAAGAACACCCCAAACTCTCTTAACACGTGTATTTAAATAAGAAAAAAATTTTAAGTCTCAATTATGATATATATTTATGAAGTATAAGAGGTTTTTTTGTATTATACAAACAAAATTGTTAAATTTATTGCATTCAAATGAGACTAGCATTAATTTAAACTAAACCTACAAAATTTTCATTTTGAAGTACACAATTTTATATTTTTTCATAAACCACAAGTAAAACGTATATACCAGTAATAAATATGCTTTATAATTAATGATAAGGATAGTAAAAAGTAGAAAAATAATATTTTAATCATTTTTCAAACATTCAGAGCAGACTGCATTCATATGCTTTAAGCACATATTTTCTTACATTGAAGACAAAAACAAATAATGTTTACATCTTTTACCCGTAGACAAGCAGTGCAACACCCCTTTTTTAGGGGGATTAATGCTCTTTTTAATATATTCTGTGTCAGTAAAGCTTCTTTTGAGTGTTTTGTTAAGGTTTGGGAAATCCGATCTCATATCCCACTGTGGCTGCACAAGATCCATTCTAATCTCCTCTAATAATATTGAATGTCTCATTTATTTTCAGGAAGAACCGAATGATAGACAAAGGAAGCATTAATTTCTGCGGTATTAAGTAGATGATAAAATATTCGCAATGGCCAAAGGTTACATATTCGCGATACATAATATATACTGCACATTTCATCAGTGGTATCAACACCACCTGTATTATAAAAATTTATGATTTCAAGTTTCATCTCTCCAACTTTGGTTACGAAATCACGCAGTTATCGAATTCACTTAGTTCATTTTGTCAATCTGTTGATACAGTATCTAATAGACGACAAAGTCGTTATTTCTCCCTTTCTCATGGAGTTTTTGTCATAATTTCTAGAAAACGTTTTGAAATTTTTCTTAAAAAAATTGTATTTTACAAATATTTTATCGAATTATATTATTTTTATACCGCATTTATTGAAATTTTAAATAAAATATTCATGCATATTAATATATTTGATAAAAAAATGTAAATGAAAAGAGTAAAACGTACTTTTCCGTAGATGCTTCGAGTACGAAAATATAACTCAATCACTCGCGGGGTGTTCTCAGCACCCCAAATAAATTTTGAAGGTCGTTAAATTCCAATCGTCCTAGCGAGATTGATTACATCAGGTCTGAAGGTTCAATGACCTAAAATGGGCAGCTACAGAAAAAATCGTGGCTCTGCGCATTATTTTTAGAATTGTAGGAGGCTTTTCTTGTTGCTGGGGTGTACAGAACACCCCGCGCGAGTGATCGCGGGTTAAAACTAATTTCTTAAATTGTTATCCTAATTAGCTGAAAATGGAATCAATATAGTAAATGATTATTATATTTCCTTATTTAACTATATTTTGTTTTAAAAAAACTATTATAAACTGATTTTTTTAAAAAAAAATTAAATTTTTAAAATTGTTTTTAAAAATGCTCTTTGAGCATTAGTTTTTAAGATAAGAATATAATTTTTGTTTTATACATAAATGAACTACAGCAAAATATATCTGTGCATGGATTTTAAATTCAGAATAAAATTTGATGAAAAAAAGATAAAATTTTCTACATTATGTGAAATATTTCACCAATTATCACACATACGAGGTACTCAAAACAACACAAAATATGATCCGTTAAATTTTTTAGAAAGCTAATGCACAAATTCGTGAATTATATCATCTTTCATAACTTGTGAAAATTTAAAAGAGATATGATATAATTCAAGGAGCATTTTACGTAACAATGAAAAGAGAAAATTTACAAAGTAAAGTAAATTTTAAACATTTATTTGAGTAAAATAAAAAATAATAATTCAGTAATTATAAATTAAAATGGCAAAATTATTTAACAGAATTATTCAAGGAATTATGAGCAACATTGTTTGTATAAAAAAACCAAATCACAATTTTGACCAAAATTTGACATTTTGAAGGTCCACTATCCCCTTAAGAGTTTTCAAAGAAAATATTAAAATTTTTTTGTAAGCTATCGAAACGGGTGCTACAAAAAACTAAATGGCCAGCGATGAATTCTCCATAATTTGTATAATTAATTTTAAGAGCGATAAATTTTTTAATAACGCTTTTCTTTTAGAATTTCGTGATAAAATTTTTTTTTAAATTCATATTTTATTCTATATTTATTATGGAACATACATATTTTTATTAAATAATTTTGTGTGATTACGTTCTTCAGGGGTTTTTGATGGATTTAAATTCTTTTCCTTAGGTTATTTTTCTATTCAGAACAAAAAAATTGGTTTCTCAAAAATTTTGTGTTAATTTATTTAAAGTTATTAAAATTATTGCATCTAAAGAGATGAATAAATGGTTTGATTATATTATTTAATTTTTAGAAAATGTAACATTTTTTGTTAGAATGATAAAATTGATAGTTTTATTTATATACTGTGTTTTCAAAAATATTTCGTTTTGAGATGAATCTATAAAAACAAAATCTAGATTTAAATTTTGTCTTTGTCATACTGAATTTCATCTTATTTATTTACATGGTTAATATATTCAAAAAACTTTCACAATAAGTTTTATTAAGAATATATTTAAAAATATTATCTCGCTTTTCTCAAGCAATTTTTCGCTGTTTAAAATGGAGGATGTTTTTTAAGGATATTAAATATATATTAAAAAATATATAGTTTAATCAAATAATAAAATATTAATAATTAAATAAAATATTAAATATAAATAAATAATTAAAAAAGTATTATCTCTCTTTTCTCAATTAATTTTTCATTGTTTAAAATCCATGTGGATATTAAATATATATTAATAGGTAATTCAACGTACTATTACATTTCTTTTTAAATAAAATATCAAACATAAAGAAATAATTAAAAAATATTATCTCTCTTTTCTCAATCAATGTTTCATTGTTTAAAATCCATGTGGATGTTAAATATATATTAATAGGTAAATAAACGTACTATTTCATTGTTTTTTTTAAATAAAATATTAAATATAAAGAAATAATTAAAAAATATATTATCTCTCTTTTCTCAATCCATGTTTCATTATTTAAAATCCATGAGAATTTTAAATATATATTAATAGATAAATCAATGTATTATTTCATTGTTTTTTTAAAATAAAATATTAAATATAAAAAAATAAATTTTATAAGTTAAAATTTGAAACTTAACAAAATAAGTGGATATAAAAAGGATTGCTTAAAGTTTTCATTTTTTTTTAAATTTGATATACAACACAATAGATATAACTGGATAGTTCATATAAATGTTTTCCTTGTACTATCAATAAAAAAGCACCCCAATAGATTAAGTAAGTTGTGCACATCCTATATGCTTACATATTAAGCCTACAGCTTTCGTATCGACAAAATTTTCGAAAAGAACTATTCTGAGCAGAATTTATTGGAAATGTTTGCAAAGAATCTCCAATGTTTTTACTAAAGCACCATTAGCGTCATTTACTTTAAAAACATTTAGAGTGTATAAAACTGTACAAATATAATATTTTATTATACTATTTTAAACGATTATCCGAAAGGGAGTCATAAATATTTTTTTATTTCCAAATATCTGTTTCACAGCTGTAGGTTAATAAATATGCTGTAACAAGTTCACATTTCTTAGTAAAAATTATACAGTAGTAGTACTTAGTACTAAATAAGCTAAGCAAATTTTAAAGTCCACTATTTTCATAGAACATTAAGATGTGATCTGATAAATATAGATAAAGCATCATAGAAAGTTATAACTTTAATATATGATGATATATTTTAGTTCTACACTATGCAAGTATATTATGTTCTTAGGAAAAATTTTAAAAAACTTTTCAAACTAGTTAAACGCGTTCAATATGAAATTCTTTGTAATATTCTTGGCTTTTGTTTATCATTGAATTTATAAACTAATTAATTTTTTATAGTAAATATCGTTGCTGCTTTTTGCAGATAGGTCTCAAGTTTTATTCCAACGCGAACAATTTCTTGATGAACTGCTACCATCTCTTCGTATGACTAGAAGTTGTCATTAAAAGGATGTCCATTTTAATGAAATAAATAAAATATTACGGTAAGTTTATTTTTGTAAAAAAAAGATATATAATAAAAAGTAGTTATGCATGATTCTTCAGCTAAAACAAATAAGGTTTATGAGGTGCATAATTTTACTTTCAAAAAGAAAACATTAGTTAAAAGGAAATTATTTATAGTACTTATCTTAATGATTTCAATCCCTCATGAAATATAACTTTTACCAAGTAAAATAAAAGTTGTATTTTATAATTTTAATCAATAAGTTCTCTCTTTTAATTATTTTTTCTTGTGCCAAACCAGTAGTTAATTTTGATTTCCAATTATTTGAATTATATGCACTTATTTTGTACACATCCCAAAAAAATTTCAATAATCATTAGAATATTCTGCAATAAATATTTTTAATCCATTTGCTTAAGAACTTTTAAATGTAGCTGACAGATGAAGGATATTTATCTTAAAATTTCTAGACTGTTTTCTGAAAATAGTTGATTTTAAAATCAACAAGCTATAACGTTATTTTAAATTAACTACAGAATTAATTGTAATTTTAATATTTGTAACTTTTGTTTACAACGTTTTTGAAGAGAGTCTTATTTTCAAACTAATCTTACACAAAATGTTTTTCAGTGATTATTCTTGTTTTGTTCCAATATATGAATTATTAGATTTATCGTCAACATATAAAATGAAGCTAAGTTTGATTCTTTGATTATTTTTAGATTGCCAATAACATTATATAATATACCATTTTGATCATTGAAATATTTTATGCAATAAAAATATTACTAAAATATATAAACATTTTGTTTAACATTTTTGCACTGCTTTAAATGTACAGAGTAATATAATTCAACATAAACTTCTTAAACCTGTTTAAATTTACTTTTCTTTCAAAAGATTTTCCTTTTTATTATTCAAGTAAATTTAAGAAATATTAAATGTTTAATGTTTTCAATTTTTTTTGATGCTTAAGATTTGTGGTCTTCCTCGTGTGATCTTTTAAAAATTCAAATTTGGTCATCTCAGTTTTGTTTTGGAAGTAAAATTATGTAATAAGACTAAATTAATCTATTTTAAAAAAACTCGTTGAGAAAATTCCCTAATTTTGATTAAATATTTACAAAATAATGATAGAGAAAACTGTAATGGATTATTTAAGAATTATGTCTTATTTCTATATTATCATTAGGAACATTTAAAAGTTAAGTCTTCTTATCTGTACTGACATAAACACACTAAATACTGTACCATTAAACTCAGTTTAGATCTATTTCATAATACGCTTTTGTGTTCAAGGAGACACGGTACGATTTACAAAAAACTTTTTTAGTTTAATGATTTGGAAAATTTTTTTGGATTGCTTCCTACGTGTATATATTATGTACATATTTTGTGCTCAAAATTTCATAAAAAGCTAACCATTTAATTTTTAAGAAAAAAATTTAATTGAGGGGATTTTAAAATGCTACTCCTCCTACAAAAATGGACGTACACATATGGAGTTTGATTTATAAATACGTCAATTTATGTATAACAAAAGTTGGAATGGTTTTTGTGATAACATGATTGGTATTTGTACAATACATCTTTTTATGAATGCTTATTGAAAATTCCACAAAAAATGCATACATTCTAAATTCAGTTATTTTTTTAAAAAATAATTGCTGTTTTAATCAAAAAGGCATATCAACTTTTGTTACATGTACTATTGGAAATAATTAAAAAAATGTTTAAGCATTTGCACAATAGAAAAAAAGCCTTAGAATTTCAAATAAAGACAAACTAGTTACTTTATCTTTCTGAGATGTCTATTTAAAGTTTTGATTTGCCATAAGGATGTGAATAAAAACGATCGTAAGTCATCATAATGCTGCATTTTTTAAACACAAAGCTTTCAAATTTTGCAACGTCATTGTTAAGTATATAAAGGATAATTTATGCTAAAAAAATAAAATTTGATGCTTTGACCGATTTTTGTCATTTGAATCGTACTGTGTCCCCTTAAAAAAAATTCATGATTGCTTGGATAAACAAATAGAATGTATATAGGATTTTTATAACTTAAGAGAATATCATAAAAGAGAAAGGAGAAACCAAAAAAAAAAGAATCCCAATGTAATTGTAAAACTTAGAATGTGTCGGCTTAGTATACAAAAAAGTCTTAAAAATTATTATGCATTTCAAACCATAAATGAATTAAATATAAAATAAAACGCTTTGATTATAAGAATTTATTATCCTGGTATTTTTTGTACTTAAAGAAATATACAAGTTGAGAAATATTTTTAAATCGAACATATATGATGATTTTACAAAGCCAATGGGATGATTACGGTTTACTTAAAAAAATATTAAAGATATTTTGTAATATATATGTTACCGTTAAAGAGCAAAATCCGTTATTTCATAGAATAACGGTATTTCATGAAATGAATTAACAAGTCAATTAAAGTATATAAAATTATTTAATTCTGCGATTTAACTAGGTATTTTATAGAATAAAGATTGCTTGATGATTAAAGTATAAAATAAGGCACTCGAAAGTTCTTTGAACCAATTCTAGCTGTTTTAGGAAGGATTTTTCCGATTAGAAACTAGAGATGGCCGAATAAAACAATTGTACTCTGGATATCAGTTCAGTATATGTCAGCGAGAATTAATTTCCATTGAAAAAGTTCCAAATATTGACGTAACGCTTCGATATGTTGCAGCAGCTAAAAGTTGCGGTACTGGACAAGATTTCAAAAGTTCTTGTGTAAAAAAAAATGTGTAATGGTAAAAAGGGGCTTGTTTCCAAAATAATAAGCAGTCCAATCAAAAGTGTCATCACAGCATTCCTTGCTCTAATAAATATTGAAAAGTAAAATAAAGGTATCTCATAAAATTTAAATTAATATTTTCTTACATTTTTGTTTAAAAAAGTTTGCCCAACGTTTTTATGAAGCAACAGTTTTTCTTCCCAGCATGTATTTTTGTTGATAATATTTAAATATAATCTAGTTTTGCAACATATTCTTTTTCCCCTTTCTGTTTAACTAATGTTATCAATATGAGTAAGAATAAGTTATATCATCTGCTTTCCCTTGTTATTTAACAATTACTCATCCGCAAAAGGATAAAATGTATCTTTCGAGAGATTTTAGCTATTTATGATCAAATTATTTAAAAAATATCTTTGAAATTTTTTTTTCACTTTAACGGTCTGTGTCTTTAGTTATTTCATAGAATAACTAGGTAAATTTTGAAATTTTTCATCTATTATATACTTTAACTGAATTGACTAGTTATTCTATGAAATAACTGAATTATATACTTTAACGTAACATATACATGTAAAAAATCAACGTAACTGTTTTTAAGAAAAGCAGTTTTCAAAATTTTAAAGTAAATAAACAACTTTTTTTTTTCTAAAAACATTAATCACACGCAACAAAATCTAACAAAATATTGATTATATCATTTTCAATTTTTAACTTGGGTATCAATTTTCATATTGATGATGAGCATATTTTGAAAACGATAGGTAAAAGTTATAACACTTAGATTAACATTATCATGCGTTATAATAGTTGAGTATATAATACTTTAATACGCATTGAATTTTTATTCTCAATAATTAGATGATAATTTAAGCAATATCAAACTAATGTGTTGAATTATTTTTTACAATGCGCAAAAGTTTGCAAAATTATTTAATTTTTTCTTAGTACTATACTATATTTAATTCACTATTCAATAATTAACAAGCAATTTTAAATTGTTGCTATTATAACAATTTAGTTATAATATCTTATAAAGAAAATTGAGAGATCTTTATTTTTGAATTTTATCACATTACGAATTTATGGTTTATTTCTTTTATAAATTTTAGTGTCTTATTAGTATACTAACATTTCTTTTTTGCTTAAATTGTTATCATAATCACTAAGATACTGATATGGAACTTTATTAGTGACATTAAATTAAATAATTAAAGTTATTTGTAGCTGAAAACCATATGATCTACTATTTCAACTATTATCTACCATTTCGTTTTCAAAGAAAAAATTATACTGTTTTACTTTATAATTAGAATCCGCACAAATTCAATATTTTTTTCAATGAATTTATGAAATGTTAACCTCTGATAATGTTAAATTAGAACACATCAGCTAATAATTTTCTACTCGCTTAAAATTTATAAGAAAATAAATAAGTAATTAAAATATGACATAAATTTTTTTTTGTGTGCTTAAATGCAATTTCAGTTTGTCTCATTCAATATTAAATGTAAATATTGCAGCAAAACCAATACTGAAGACATGAATCCCCATTTTCAAAAATTGGTGATCATCGTCTTTAATTATAATCTTATTGGCATTTTTTACAGTGAATGTCGAAGTAGAACATAAGCTGAAATGAAGTAAAAGGAAAAGTTAAAAAACAGTCAAATCCATTGGCACAATGATAAAGCATTCGCTGAATGTACTATTCTAATAACTTATTTCGGTTCATTTTTCATGTAATAATATATTGTTGTGTTTTTTTACATTTTTTTTTTATTCGGTTAGATAATTTTGTGCAATAAGGTTGTATAGTTGAATAAATGAAAACTGATACCTGATGAAACTGTACATTAATCCAAATTAAATTGACACAATGATAGAAAAAAACCATGTTTATGTTTGTTTCTTATGAATTTTATCTTTTTATATCTAAGGAAATTAAGCAGTTACATTCTAATATTTACTCTTAAAAATTTTATGGTCCTATGAAGGTTAGGTGTAATGACCAGCATCCTTAAAACCAAAAACATTTACTTATAAAATTGCGATAACTATTTTTAGCCATAAAAATATTCATACTAGATTCGAAATAAACTTCGATAGATATCAACAGCTGAAATACGAGCTCAAAATGAATTATGTAAAATTGCTTTTTACAAGTACAATACATTGCCCGATTAACAAATCCAGTGCGGCTCGTTAAATCAGTGGGTCCGAAAGTCTTGTGGGCTGAATCACGAGTGCAGGGGAGTGGAGAATATTTCCCTCCCCTTCAGTTCCATGCTAAAATTGTGGAAGTGGAAATAGGTGGTGTCGCCATCTATCGTCCCTTCGGGGAATTTCGCCTAGCTAATTCGTACTGTCCCCTGTATGGTGCTCAAAACCAACGACAGGCGTACTCTAGCCCCTTGCCACGATGAATTTCGTGGGCCTCGATCTGACTACATCAGACAGGTGGCATTAGCCCCAGCACAACAACAACAAATCCAAGTTTTAAACAAATTTTTCAAGTATTTTTCTTATTGTATTTTTACTTAAGATGCGAACATTTTATTGAATCAATATGCTTAACTAACAATATGTAGTTGTTTATTTATTTAAGAATTTATTTAATGCTATACCATTTAGGAATTATATTTATTCTAAAAATAATCTGGCAAAATATCAAGCGGATAAACTATTAGAGCCGAATTTCATGATATACATTTAAGAATTTATATATTATTTTTTTTGTTACAAAGAATTTGCTTTGATTGCTTTTAATTTAAATTTACTTGCTTTTTATTTGTTTATTGTTTTTGTCATATTATTGTCCACACTCACAAACAAGTATTTAAAAGCCAACTGGGTGGCGTAGTTGGTTTGGCACTGACCCTCTACGCCCAAGTTTGTGGGTTCGACCACAAGATACAAACAATCAACAGTGTAAATGTTGTATGATTATGAGGCATGGAAAAGATCCCTTGTGTGCCTGTTTGGCTTGGGTGTTTTCGGCAAAATTGAATTCCTATTATGCTTTCGCATCGTCACTCAGGTGCCTCCCTCTGGGGAAGATTCTAGCGTCAAAATTATTTGCGTCGATTGGCATTCCTCCTATATGGTGCAGCTTTGAAAATAGATACAAGCTCCCGGGGGATGTACTAGGTCTGCAATGATAAAATACCAATCCGCGCAGCCCCATTAAAAAATTGTCTATTTAAATATGTGCTCTTAAAGTTTTGAATATTTTACAGAATGGATTTATTCAGATCACCTCCAAATGAATCTAATTTTTGATTTTGTTTTTATAGTTAATATCTTTTGCTGTTTTACATTTTTTATGGATATAATATTTTTATTGCATCTTAAGGTATCCGACTACGTTCGAAACAGTGATTTTAAAATGCGCATAAAGGGTAATTTTCATGATATTTAGTGTCACTTAGATTAGAATATATGTATAAAATTGTTTTAAGGACATTTTGACAAAAAAAAATATGATTTAAACAGAATATTTCGGCAAAAAATTAACTTAGAATAACCTTTTTTTCAAAACTTTCTACTTTTATAAAAATGATTCTATAATAATAATATTTTGTGTGTGTGTGTGCTTATATAAAGTAAAGACTTCTCCAGAGAGTCTGAACTATTTTTTTGAAAAATTCACATTATTTTCAGAGTTAAAACCATTTGAAATAATTATCTGCGTTTTTTTCTTAAAATTGCTCCCTTCTGTTGTCGTAAAACATGGATAAACCCGCTTCTAAGTTATATATTTCAAAAATTCTAGTAGAGCCTCTGTACAGAGGTCTGAGCTATATACAGGCAAAATATTATTATAATAGAAGCATTTTTCACAAAAAGAGAATCTTTTGAAAATTGGTCATTCTATGTTCATTTTTTGCCAAAATATTGTATTTAAATAATTTTTTATTGTAATAATATTCTTAAAACAATTTTATAAACATTTTCTAATCTAAGTGACACTAAATATCATAAATATTATCCATTTATGCACTTTTCAAAAATCATGGTTCCGAACGTAGTCGTATATCTTAAGGCTCTGTTGTTGATTTTATTATAATTTACTAATTATTTCTTGAAGCCCAGTGGCTGAGTGGTTAGTGCATCGCGCTTCCACACCACAGGTCCAAGGCTCAAACCCTGGGATGGGAAAGGTTGACTCAGCCTTTCATCCCTTCAGTGGGTCGATAAAAGGAGTACCAAGCTTTCTTGGGAACTTAACACTGGGAAGTTTTGCGTCAGACTGACCACCTGACTGGAACATCGGCTTATGAACCTCAGGGCCCATGGTCACGTATACTGAGTTGTTCACAGTAGGCCTTGAACATCATGAGCTTTCGCGCCACTGAGGTAAGTTAAGTTAATTTCTTCTTGTCCTAATTGTACCTACATTCTTCTGATTTTCTTGAACAAAAAATGCTTAACTTAAAAGGGATTCGCAGATCTTAAGAATTTAGATTCGCTAGCCAAGGTACATTATAATATAATGGAAAATATGGACTTTATTGCTGTAAATTGCATTTTGTTACTTATTAGAAAATGGAAGTATTATAATATGAATTCTCTATTTTCAGCATTTTTAAAGTTAAATAAAACCAAGGACAAAATAACTCTTGATTAAATTTTGAAAAAGAATAATTTTATTCATAATGATGTTTTTCATAAGTCCTTTTTTAGGAGAAAACATTTTGCAATGGCAATATTAGAACCTGTATATTTTCAAAATAAGAGTTCACTCGTTTTTCAAATTATTCCTACCTGTAGGACAAACATGTGATATGAAACATGTGATATGAAACATTTAATTCATGTCGTTCTTTTTCGATGCTAAAAAGAAAGCCTCAAGATCCTAAAAATATCAGTTTTGGAAGACGCCATCCTCCTGATATATAAAACAGTTTTGCTGAAATCCATTCTTGAATTCTGGAAGCATAGTAACATATAAACTCAAACGTGAAATTTATCATTCCTAAAAATTATCTTCTTTTTTGTGTAGTTTAAATATTTCAAAATATTTTTTTCTTATGATTATTAATAAAAAAATATTTTAAGAGTTCTAATTCCTTTTAAAATTTTACATAACATTTTAAATATTTCACACTGTACTTGGTGACATTGTAACTAGAATTCATAGTGGCCACAGTCACCTATAATAATTATAATAATAATTATTGTCATGAACTCTTAGCCAGCGTGTCATGAGTTTGAGACCTTGTGTCATTGAAGATGGGGGTTGATATACACGTTAAATCTATTGAGGCCCTAAGTCCTCCCATTGGCTTGGTGTGTAATTTGGAGAGGGGATGTCATTTTAGATGTCGCTTTCGTTTCATGATCAAGGTTCAAAATTACGAGGTCTGTTGCCAATAGCCCTTGTGTTGTCTTATAGTGCGACGTTAATAAATCCTCCCTCACTAGGTTTCGTAAAATAAAAAGGAATTTCAGATGTCTATTAATATTGAGAAATGTAATAATTGTATAGAAATAGCACTACTTAATATTAATATATCGTAAAATCCGGCATAATGTCAAGTTGCAGTTTTAAATTTTTAAGTATATTCGCCGTATAACGCGCACCCCCTTTTCTACGAAGGAACTTGAAATGTACGAGTACAATGCTATTATGTTTTGAAATCATTTGTTCGAGGTATTATTCGAAGATTTTGACAAAACTGATATACATTCTATAAGAAAAAAAAAAAAGGACGCACCAAAAAGAAGTTGATCGATTGTAATGAAATTTCGTATTCAAAGACTTCTCAACCGAACGTGCAAATGATTAAAATTTGGTGTCCAAGGAATGAATAGTAGGAGCTACAGTGCATCGAAACTGTGCACTCAGCAGGTGTCTATAAGAAGCGATTCTCAATCTGATGGTGAAAATTTCTGTTGCATTGAGATTTAGGATACCTTTGAACAACTGAAAAAATGCCTCGCCGCAGGATTCGAGCTCATTACGAGCAACTGTCTGAGTTTGAAAGTGGTCGTATCATTGGACTGAAAGAGGGAGGTTGGGCAATCGGAGAATTGCTCGACATATGGGCCGAAGTGATGCAGTCATTAGAAGATGCTGGCAAGAATGAGTGGACAGTGGAAGATTTCAGCTTCATGATGGTAGCGATCGATTTTGGGCCACAGCAGATCAGGAGGGCAAATTGATTGTCAGATGATTGACATCATCTGACGTTCATTTCTGATTGATTCATCGTTATCAACCAACAGACGTACGACCTACATATGAGGGTCCACCATGAACATTCACAAACGGCTGATAGAGTGAAATTTACTCTCGTACCGATCGCTACGCCACCTACCATTAACGCCTGCACACTGTCGAGCCAGATTACAGAGGTGCTTTGCTCAAACAGGTTGGAATCATGCTGACTGGGGACGTATAGTGTTTAGCGACGAATCCCGCTTCCATCTGTGTCCTTACGATCATCGAAGATGTGTCTGGAGACGGCCATGGCAGCGTGCCGATCCTGTTTTTACTACTCACGTCACACAGACCCTCAACAAGGAGTTATGGTCTGGGTTGCCATTTTTTTTTTGAATCCGGACTTCTTTGGTCATCCTTAGAGGCACACTTACAGCACATCGGTACGTCGACGGCATTCTGAGAACTGTTTTACTACCGTTCCTTTTGCAGTACCCTGGCCTTATTTTTCAGCATGATAATGCCAAACCACATACCCCACGTGTTGCTATGAACTGTCTTACAGCTTCCTTGGCCAGCCAGATCGCCAGGTTCCTCTCCAATCGAGCATGTTTGGGATATGATGGGAAGGCAACTGCATCTACCAGGAAATGCTGATGACCTGGCCCGATCATTGGAGAAAATTTGGCAAGAAATACCGCAGGAGACCATCAGGATGCTTTATCATCCTATGTCCCGTCCTGTGGCAGCTTACATCCAGGTTAGAGGTGGATCAACTTCTTATTGAGCCAATTACTTTGGTAACTATGTAACTTTGAAAAAAGTCAATCAATTTTTCTGAAACTTTAATCATTTTTTATTCTATACGTAATCTTTCTACCTATCAATTTTTGTTTTTATCGGACTACTCGTTCTTGGTGCTTCGTTGTTTTTGTTATAGAGTGTATTTCTAGCGTTGCAGCCTTTTAAGTACATTAGGTAAGTTATTTCTTTTAAAGTAAATATTGTTCCGTTCAATTTAAAGTCTAATTATCTTTAAGCTTTTATTTATTTTTTTATTTTTGAGGCTATCTTTTTTATACCCAGTGTACAACGCGCACCCGTAAATTTCGATCTTATTTTTTTGTGTTCGAAGGATGCTATAGGAAGGATTTTACGGTAACCATAAGACAACTACCGAACTATATTAATGTTTTGATAATGTAACTATTTGGAACTATAAGTTTCTTACTACAATTTTCAAAAAAGTGTTAAAACTTAAGATTTGTGAATATAGACAATATTATCTAAATTTGAAAAACTTTTTTTTTCGATTAAAATGTTAGATTATTGAGTTTAATGCTGTGAGGATATATCTGTACATAATTCAAATCAAATTTTTCTACTCCCCGCTCAGGTCGGTAGCAAAGCAAATCCTTGTCTACATATCTCTCCCTCCATGGTTAATAAATGAAACGATCTTGTATCCTAGAAACAGTGGGGAATGTGACTATATGGATGTTACTTAGAGGACCAATAGGAAATCAGGTAATCTCCCTTCATCCCCTGACCGCCCGAGGCAGCAATCACTTGTGCCCCTGTGTTGTCCAATCCCAAACTGAATGCTGGCTTGCGGCAAATGACCATCAAAATGGAGGGGACTTAACCCAACGGACAATCAAAGATTAATACCGTTCAACAAACACTACAGATGAATGGAGATTTTTATGAGATGGTTTTCATTGATATCTATTAAGCTTATGCCTTGCAAAAGTACTAATTTCAATTTACTCTGAAATAATTTCATTGAAAGTATTTTAAAAATACTTTGTGGATAAAAATAATTTAATGTTATTTTGAATTAGAAAATTAGTTTAATTTTTAAGATATTTTCATGTTAGCCTCAAAAGTAGTAAAATCAGTATTAAACAAGATTTGAAATAATCGGAAATATTCTCAATATTTCTTTGAGTTTTGATCTATAACTTTCCTCCTCGTTTCCTTTCAACTTTCCTTCTAGTTTTAATAATCGTCTGAATTGAAAAATAGAACAGTTTTTAGAATGAAGAACAAAAATTGCATTACTTGACTTCTTGTGTGTGTGTGAACGAAAACAATTTTCAAAAAACATGAGTCCCTTTTTGAAATGGAGTAATTAAAAACCTATTAGTATTTTTCTATTTAAAAATGAATTCAAAATTTTAATTATATATTCAAGAAAGAAAAAGTCTAAACTTTAATAATAATGAATCATAATGAAAAAAATTGAATGGTTATCTTAAATTAAAAATTAATAAATAAAGGTAAATGAGAATTTTCAGAATAAAAATTTTGACTGTTCATGGTCTTCTAGAATTAAAAAAATATATTGTATATTTTAATTGGTTGCGTGTGTCATCAAAAATAATGCATAAAACAGTAACAGTAACAACAAAATTCTGGTATCAAAATGTTAAGGAATGTTAAAGCATTAACATATATTTTTTTCAAAAAATTGAAAAATTTGCAATTTATGAGTCCTGAGACCCAGGCTGTTAAAATATTTAATCCAATTTTAATATAATTTACTCACATTACTAATATTAATTTGGGATCCAGTGTCACCTACCCATGCATTATATTTAGTAACTGATATCCGTTTCATTTGCTTACACAAACTGTCGAAGTCTAGGTCTGCTGAAATTATCTGCAATTTAATTTCATATTCTGAGTTTAATTTATTTGGTTTTTGAAGCCATCTTGTAAAGAAATAATTTCCTTTAAATGCATTAGTCTGAATGGAATTAAATGTTTATATCTATGTGAGAATTCCTGTGTTTTTCATGAATTTGCAAACAAAATTTAGAGCTGTTCTTGAATAAATTTAGATTAGTCGAAATGTCGTTAAGTTATTCTCTCCCTTCATTGTAGGTGGGGTTTTTCCCCCCACAAATGTAAAAAGGTGCATTTTCCTTTAGAAAACCATTTAGTTGTGCAAAACATTGTACTAACATGTATAATAATATTACGTGGAACTCGGGATAGCAAACAATAGAATATTCACAATCTAGTAGGTTATACATAGAAAAAAAAAGATTTAACACCTTCTTTTATTATATCACAACAAAAGTTTAAGATATATTACAAGATAAAGTTATATTATGTATAAATAAAATTCTCCTTTTTAGTGATTGAGATTAGTTTTAGATACTTGTGGTTATGTGAACTTCATAGAGAACGTGAGTCATTTTAAATACATACATATAATTTTCTAATTGATTTTTTATTGTGACTCGTGGAACCCTGAATATGCCTTGAGGAGCCCTAGGGTTCCGTGGAACACAGTTTAAAGAGCACTGGTCTAATTCCTGTTCAAGGTGAAACTTCCTTATTAGAAACGCTATTCAGCTCCATTTAAATTTTGATACCTTATTGTGATTTGAAAAAACAGAACAAAAAATAATGGTAAATTTATGAAACTCAAAACAATAAAAAAGCTTGAAATTATTATGAAATATAGCTTTTTATCATAATCAAAATTAGCATTTATAATAAAAAATTATACAGCTTTAAAATTCTTAACATAAAATCTAATTGGAAATTTTAGAACTACTGTAACTGACTTAAATAAAGTAAATATTTTTAAAAAATACCAAACTTTTATAGCTAAAATGATTAGACTTTATTATTTCTTTTTGAATAATTAATATCCACAAGAGGTAAATGCGTATTAAGATTTCGTGAGTATTTATAAACAAGAAAGTTAATATAGATGTTCTCTAAATTAATGATTTTATGCTTGCAAATGTTTCAAAAATTTAAAAGCACAAATGACAAACCAAATGCTAAAAATAAAAACTTTTAAGAAAAAATTGTACATTGTGTAGCGATAATATGTTTTTTTCTTATAAGAAAAAAGATAAATATGTTATTTTTGGTGATTAATACGAAATACAGATATATTTGGTAACCACAGATTTTTATAGCAATATTTGTGAAATTTCAGGTTGCTTTGAAATGTGTGAATTTCTGAAAAATCAAATAGACAGTAGTTTATGGATAGTGTATGGATCAGGGAGGGGGAAAACCTATGGGGGTAAATTTTAGTGGATTCAGCACATTCTCAAATTTGACAATTTTTCAATGGTTGGAAGTTTATAAATTTCTAATTGACTTTCTTGATAAACGTCTTCGGATTATGGACATTTAAGGAATTATGAAAAAATCTGAAAGATAATTCTAAAGATAAATTTACAACTATTTTGTAAATTATTGATAGTGTACAGATAGTTTTTTAAAACATTTTTTCCCAAAAAAATTCAAAATTTTTAAAATTTTTAAAAAGTACTTCCCCCAAAAAAAATCCGAGTAAAACATTTTTAAAAATTTTTTAAAAAAAAAAATTTCTTTTAAAAAAAAGGAATTTATTTAAATTTTAAAATAATTAAAATAATAATTAAAAAACTATTAAATTTTTTTTTTTTAAAAAAGAATGTTTTAAAATTTTTTTTTTTTTTTGGGTTTTTTGTGATAATTAACTTAAAAAAAAAAAAAAAAAATTTAAATTTAAAAAGAAAAATTTTAAAATTTTAAATTTTTTACAAAATTTAAAAATTTTTATTATGGGTCTTTTTTTAAAAAATTGCAACTTTTCCATTCCATTAAAATCCCAAATATAAAAAATTTTTCAAATTTTTTAAAAATTTTTTTTTTAAAATTAATTTTGCTCATTATTTTTTTTAAAAAAAAAATATAAATTTTTAAATTTTAAAAAAAATTATTATAATTTTGTTTTTAAAAAAAAAAATTTTTTTTTCATCAAACATAAAATTTAATTTTTTAAAAAAATGTTTTTATTTTATTAATTTCCGAAAAAAAATAATAGTTTTTTTTTTTTTATAATAAGTTTATAAGGAATTGAATTTTTTTTAAAATTATTTATAAATTTTTAAAAAAAAAATATATTTAAAATAAAAAAAAAAAAAAAAATTAGAATATACAAACAACGGATTGCAATAACAAATGTTTAAGAGAAATTTAGGAGAGGCTCACAAGAAAGTTTCAAGACAGAATACTCGATATAAATTCTCAAGAAAATGTAAACAAAGTATTAACTTTTGCTCAATTGATGTTGATTCCCCTGTTCTTAAACTCACAGATAGATTTATGGAAGCAAAATCGGGTTGTAACTTTGGATTTTGTATTTATATTTCGGTGTTTTTTCTGGCAAGATAACAAATATGGGAAGAAGATTTTAGTGGTTATTATTTTTGTGGAATTGGCAAAAAATAGTCCTTAACTGATACATAGCTCACCCTTTTCAGTAAAGTTCGAAGAAAAACTCATTTTTGAAGAAGGTAAAACAGATGCATTTCAAAACTGGTTGACTTGAGCCGAAATACATTATGCATATTAGTAGTATAAATATCAGTTTATAAATTTTTGATGTAATTTATCAGCATAATATTCAAATCAAATGTAAAATTTTATTCTTAATTTTTTAGAGCATGTTGATTAATATTTGAATTACTTCATATTATCATCGTTTGGGAAAAATTCTGAATTAAGAAATTTAGATTTCTGAATTTTCAAGATCTGAACTATAAAACCAACGAATGAGATTATCAATACACATTTATAATTAAATTACGTCATTAATATGACGAAAATGAAAGCCTTATTTTCAAATATGTGACAAGACATTTAAGAATATAATTCTAAGAGAAGTTCTAAACAGGTCAATTAAGTAAATAACAATACTGTTAGAAATCACTATCAAGAAATTTTGTTTCAAGAAAAGATTTTTTATTTCAGTTCTGAAGAAAACAATTAAAATAATTATAATCTCATGATATGCAAAATGGAACAGTAATAATGTTAACTGTAATATTATTCCAAGAATGGTTTTTATATAAAATAATGAGAATTTTATGGGAAACTGATAAACCCATTATACGTATGTGATTATCACATAAAAAGTGATGAAAAAAGTTTATTATTTAAATTCTCGTAGATATTTCAAAATTTTATGTAATTCAAGGCTGACAAAATAGGTATCTTAAGAAAGGTACAAATTCGGATTATATTTTTAATGTAACTTTAAAACGAATATGATATTTTGTCCAACGAAAGTTAAACTTTTTACATTTTTACATTTAAGACGTAATGAAGATCTGTTATATTCACTATTCATAGACACAGGATTTTAAATGGTTCCTGATGAAAGTTCACCATTCTGTATATGCTATTTTGATTTTGATTCGATAGAACAAAACTAAAACTAATATTGAATAAATAATACATTAATTAATAAAATATCATTAATAACAAATATTTAATTAAATTTTACATATATACTTAGAATTATAACAATTGAAAAAATGATGGCTTTTGGGTAGTCCGGACCCCCTTTTTAGAATAAGTGCAATTACGTTCCATATTGATAAAAACTAAGATGTAAGTTAGGTTCGTGTATAGCTAACGTTACAGAATCTGACGTTGGGGAAAATTTCTAACAAATATTTTGTTGGACATGTATTCAGGCTATCAATCTTTATTTTTATGTTTATGTAAGTAAATTTGATTTATTTTTATTCGAATTTTCCAGAAAAATTTTGAGTTTAATATTATATAAGCAATTGATTAGTCAAAAACATGAAAATAACAATTCCACCATAATTTAATTTTCTATTCTGAAAATGATCGATGCACATATGTAGCATTTGTAACATTTAATATCTCATATAATGTACCTCAGTTTTATACTGTGTAAAAAGGACTTTAATACAACAAAATTATAGTGATGTCTTAAGTTAATCTTTTGATATTTGCATTTTAGACAAATATTTCGCACAATATTTGATTTTTTGAATGAAGAATATAATTTATATACTTAGAACACTGTAATCATAATGATATATGAATATCTAACAAAATATATCATTTACACAAAAAATTAACATTTTAGAAGCATAAAATATTAGTTGAGTAATTATTGTTTAATAAATAATTATTCTTCGCTCATATATGTGAAAATCTTCATACATCATACTTACAAGTTCAGCGACAATTATTGAAATAACAATTAAGAAAATAGACACAAAAATCCTATTTTTTGTGAACTGTATGCCATTAAAGCTTAGGCAGATAAGTTAAAGATTCTCATACAAAAACGTAAAAGTAGCAAAAATAAAGGTATTAAAGAAGGAAGAGACATTTTGATTTTAAAGCTTAAAAGACACATATATTTTTAATGTACATAATCAAAACTGCACTATACTAGCAGTAAAAAATATTAAGCAATCAAAATTTATAATTTAAACTCATTGATATAAAAAATATTATAGAGAATAAAATAATTACAATTAATTTACTTCAAATAAAGACTTTTTTCATCATAAATATTTAATTTTTGAAAGAAATCAAAGAGGAATGCTTTTTCACAGGCGAGAAACTATTAATTTTATTATAATTATTTAACTTTTTTCAGTAAGATATTTCTTTTGTATTGAGCTAGTTTAAAATAACTGTTAAAATTACAAATAAAAATTATCAAAATAACCTTTTCATTTTATTTTAATAAATTGAGATAGAAAGAGCGAAAGGAACTTTAAAAAATGGATTTAGCTTAGTTATCAAATCAGTTATCAGACAAGTGGCAGTAATACTACATTGCGATTTTATTGTAAATTGTTTCACTGGGTATTAAAGAAACAATGACTAATGGTAAGCGATCATTATTGGTTCTAAATTCTTCTATTAAATGCATTTTTGTTAAAACAAAAAGATCCTTTGCCCTACTATAATTTTATTACTTTTCTGTTGATATTGCATACGCTATTGTTGTATCTCTCGTGAGAATCTTAGCTATTTACATGCTAAGACATAAATGTGTGCAGGCAGGAAAAATTGTATATTTTTTACTCTTCAGATTAAATTTAAAATATTTCACTAATTATGCAAAAATTTCTGTGCTATAGTTAAAAATAATTAAGGCATTTTTTTAAATAATTTGATGTTCCCAACTTACATTGTTACAAATCTAAGAGAAATAGCTATATCAGGGGTGGCGAACCTTTATTGATCAACGTGCTATTTTTTTTTTAAGAAATATTAAATGATATAGACGTGACGTCAAATAATTTTGACTTGTGATTATTGGGAAAGTAATAAAACTAAATACTCTAACCACACTCAAAACTCTATTTACTACTAAAATATATTCTGGAAATAATGACTCGTAGGCGTAGGCAAATGAAAATATGGTTAAAATAACATGTTCCAGCTTCTTCAAACAATTAAATTTGTCTGAATTTGAATTAAATGTTTCCAAAATTTCGTTATATTGCTTCGGTTTATTACTTATATTGCTTGTTTATCTTTCTGTTTCAATCAATTCTAACTTCTTCCTTGTTTCAATAAATTTTTGAATCCATATGGAATTATAGACTGGAAATCAACCAGTTGCATTTCAACTTTTCAATTTCTAACCAATCGAATTGGGAGAAGTTTAGTTTATTAAATGAAATCACATGAGGGTGCATAAAAAACTTGATCGTTTCCGATAATTCTTCGAACTGAGAAATCTCACTGAAAACTGCAACCGATCCTTGCGATTGTTAGTAATACTTCATATTGAACTTTGTTATTTAGAATTAGAATGCAAACCGTTTTGATTGGTGGCGTGCCCAAAATATTACGTCACGTGCCATTGGTTCACCATCCCTGAACTGTGTGTTCGTGTTTTATGTGCGTAATAATAACAACACGTAATGTAACAATAACAGTTTATTAATTCGTTTATTATTTAATTATGAAGAGCTAATTTGGCAAGTTGCATTGCCATTAATCACATTTCAAACAATAACTGTTGTGAATATTCAAAATTTTATATAAACTAAATCCAATTGTAATATTCAAATAAATACAAGCAAATGAAAGGTAAATAGGC
The DNA here is from genome assembly GCA_019973955.1 of Trichonephila inaurata madagascariensis. Classification (NCBI taxonomy): domain Eukaryota; kingdom Metazoa; phylum Arthropoda; class Arachnida; order Araneae; family Nephilidae; genus Trichonephila; species Trichonephila inaurata. The sequence goes on along the minus strand of BMAV01006598.1, from coordinate 145,146 downwards.
CATTAATAGTCTTATGTGTAAAATATAACCGAATGAACTGTTCTTACAAAATACAAAAGAATTAAAACAGTGGCGTAATTATGGAATGCAAAGGTAATCAAATTCTTTTTAAAAATATATTGTTTGATCCTGTATGTAATTTGTATGTAAGTTTGCTGATTTATTTCGATATCCAATTACAATGAATTTTTTTAATTAAATGCTTACGGTTCTTTTTAGCCCTGATTTTGAGTTGTTGGAAGTAATTTAAAATGCAACTCACGCATCATAAAATTCACAGTTCTTCAAAGTAAAACCTTCAACTTTTTTGGTGAATACTATCAATTATCTCCAAATTGGAGCAGTTTTTTTCTATGCTTATGCTTTCAATTGAAAGAAAATTAAAAGAATTAAAGAATTTTTTAACAAAATTTTTTATTAATTTTGATTTTCTACTAATAAGTAATAGTGGGTCAGATTTAAGTCAGATTTAATGACATCTAAAAGGTAAAATACAGGCATTTGTATTAATATTATCCTTAATTTGTAAATTTGTAACTTTAAAACATATAAGTAAGAAATATTAATAACAAAAATAAATAAATAAAAATATTATCAACCCAAGCACAATCTATCTCATATATATATATATATATCTTATTTTTTACTTCATCTCAGTTTTTCTTAGAAAAATACACCTACGTTCAGTTTATGTCCTTTAAAAATACTAAATGCGTTTCTTTGCTTGAGAGCCCACGTTCAGTTTCTGAATTAATACTACAAATATGTAAACAGTTGAAGTGAACTGCCCTATCTTAATGGTGAAATGTGTTTTCGAAACAGTCTAAGAAAACTGATTCTTTGAACTGCACTACTTATTTTAAAAAATTACTTCTATAAATATGTACACATCAATTCTTATGTGGATTTAACTTTCATTGTGATGGCTTCAGCTATAAGATAATTTCTAAATTTGCTTACTACTTATTTGAAACTGTTGCATAGTCTTCGAACTATTCTGCGTAAATTATTAAATTATTTTATTTTCTTGTAACTGAGATTTTCTGTTATTTTGCCTATAGCTCTCAAGTTGAAATTTTGCACTTACTTAAGTAATATGACTGTTTTAATTTATATATATATATATTTTGTGAGTTTAGTTATTTTTCATGAAATCTATAACTACAAGTATGTACAAATTAAATTTCATATATTAATAAATCTAAAAGCACATTTTCCCTTTTAAAAAAGCTAATAATCATTAATGTATATGTAAAATAAGTGGACGCGGAAGCTTTAAAATATATTCTAAAATCGGTCAATATACTTCCCGTTTGTCTATTTGTATTACATCTACTGTATAATATTATCTAAAAATTGTAACTGAAAACCATTTTTTATTTGTAAATTTTATATTTAAAATATGCTTCAAATAAGAATACAATTAATCGAATGATGTTGATCACGTTTTTAGTTTGATAACTTCAAAAAAGAAATTTATGATGTTTAGTAAAATTTGGGAAGAAATAGTGTAATCCCGTAAGAGTGTTGAAACAAGCTTTGTAACAATGTTAAAGAAGGCATATATTTTTTGAGATTTTGCAAGTTTTAAGTGTATTTGATCAATTAGTTCTTGAATTGCACACACACAGTATGAATATATCTTAATACAAAGTAGTACAAATTGACTTAAAATTTTTTTCTTTAAAAGAATCTTGGGTATTAATTTTTATGATTATCTTTTGTTGTCTTTTTATGTTGTTTTCTTTTAATTTTTTGCTGTGTATTCATATCAAGAATCCTTTCTCCAGAACGTAGGTATAAAAATAATGTATTGTACATTTTCTAAAACTATATGTCAGGGATAGCAAACCAGTGGCACGCGTGCCACAATCTTTTGGGCTCTCACCATTAAAAATAACAAATTTCACTATGAAGTATTACGAGCAAATGCAAGTGATCGGTCACGGGATGGCGAGGATTTGATTCCAGAGACATCTGACTATTTGAATTATTTTCCGAGAGGAAAAACATTAAAGACTCGCTTAGAAACCGTTTGACAGATGACTCCAACTCAGCATGCGTTCTGCTAAAAGTAACATCTTACAATCTTATATAAATTATTTGTCATTATCTACAACAACAGAAGTCACACTAATGTTACTTTAATTTGAATTACACGTTTTACTAAAATATTTACTACTATACAGTACAAAATGTATTTTTTCGTAGTAAATAGAGTATTTCGAGCTGTTAGTATTTAGTTTTATCATTTTCCCAATAATCATAAGTCAAAATTATTTGAAGGTACGTCTGTACCTCGTTAAATCCTTCTTTAGGAAAAATGGCACGTTGCTCCATTAAGGTTTGCCACCCCTGGTATAAGCTATCAAGAGCTGAAAAATTTCTATATCCCATCGACTTTCATGTCGCATTGATACATCCAGTTTCTTTAGTAAAGGGATAATAGCCATGATCTACTATCGATCCTGGGTTTCTGACCTGGTTCTACCAAAACTTGCCTTGAGGAATAAGGAGGACATGTACGATAAGTTCAACAATTTCAATATGTTTTCAATTGGGGAGTTATAAGAATGTACTAGCTCGTCCGCAATAAAAGTTACCTCAAATTAAAGGAATTAAAGGTTTTTAAATAAAGAAACATCCCCCTCTTTGCCCTAAGGGATGACCAAATCCCATACAAACAACATTAAATCAAAAAAACAAAAAAAAGTACCCAATCCAGTTTGGGGGGGCCCAGCATTAATTATAAATAGTCTATACCTCCAAAGTATTACCAGCACAAATGGACTAGTATTAGTGGAAAAAATTTTTAATTGAAATTTACAACGGAGATTAAAATTATTCTTTGTTATATATCAAGTTTGGAATATAAGTCATTTTCCAATGGTATAAAAGAGGATATTTTAACCTATCCGTTATCGCCTGGATATCTCTTTCAAAAATATTCCTAGACAAATGGAATCGACATGGGGTTCTCATTTTCCTGCTCACACCCCCATTACCTCGTGGCCCACTCTTGAGGCGAAAAATGACTCAAACCCCAGGCCTTTCAGCGATACTCAACAATGTCCCCAGAGAAAGAGATCCCTGCTTCTTTTTTCAGATCAGAGCAACGGTATCTGCCTAAAAAGTCGTCCCTTGTTCCTTGGGGCACCCCCAAAACGGCTCCCCTAGAAGTCAAGCAGACTGTGACCCCACCTGTACCCAGCACGCGTTTGCTGTCTAACTTTCCCTAATTTACCCTCGTGTTGCCCTTGTTACCCCCTTTTTTTCTCAAATTCCCCCTTTTTTGTTTTTTTTTTTCTTTCCTTTTTTTTCTTTTCCCCCCTCCGGGGTCCCCTTAAATGGAAAGTAGGCGCGCCGTGAAATTTTTGTTTTTTTCAGTGTCTTGGGAAAAGGTAAAGAAAGGGAAGGTCACCCCCTTTTTCTAGGGCGTTCCATTAAAATATTCTTACATTCAACAGTGAACAAAAATTTAATTATTCAAATTTTAAACCAAAAAATGAAAAAAAACCTATATTTGCAAAAGCATTTAAAAATTTATAATTATTTAATTAATTAACAAAAGAAAGTTGAAAATTAAATTATTTTATATTTGTCAAAAGTTAAAATATGTTTTTAGGATTTATTACATAGAATATTAAAAAAAAGAAATTGTTTTAAAAATTAATTTTTTTTTAATTTTAAAAGAAATTAAAAGTTTTTGTAAATATTAAAAATAAAAAAAAATTTTACTTACATAAAAACTGCGGAGTAAATAAAATCGGATTATTTCTTATTTTGAATCATTCAAATCTTTCCTCTGCTCCATTACTAATTATTTAAAAGTATAGTACACTTTTTTCATAGATTCTACTCTTAAAAATTTTTTTTTTGAAAAATATTTATATTATAGAATTATTCAAATGAATCAACCACCAATATTTTTTTGAAAATGATTAATCATGAAATCTATCAAAATTATAAAAAATTTTTTTTTTTTTGTTAAAGTTTTTTTGTTTTTTTTTTTTCCAAGTTGTATACCTTGTTGAACAATCATATCTTGATAGGAAATATCTTATACAAAAAAAAAAAAATTATATTTTTAATTTTTTTTTCCCAATATAAATTTCTTATAGAACAATGACAAACATTTTATTTAGATAAAAACTTTGAATTTTATTATACACACAATACTTTGGAAGTGTGTAATGTTTTTAAGAAATAAAGAAAGGTTTGAATTTTTGCAATAAGTATTTGAATTTGAAGTAAACTGAAATATAAACGTAGTAAAAGTGAATCTACATTTCGTAGAAATGTTGCTGCAGCTATAATTTTTAGCAAAGTGAAAATTATTAAAAAAAAAAATGCTTAAAACCATAAAAAGTTTGCTTAAAACGCATTTGGGAAATTTTTTGGGATAAAACTTTCATGGATACTTTTTAATAAACATGCCCAACAAATTGCTTGCTTTCATTAGTATATAAGTTTAATTTCCCCCAAAATAATTTTGTATACGTCAGATATAAAAATATAAGATTAAACTTCCATATTCTGAAAACATTTAAAAAACAACATTAGAAGTAGGTATTTTTAACTCTACTTTAACAACCTTTCAAGATCTTTTAATTTCACAGAAAACTGATGATATTGAAATATAAAAAAAAATGAATATCTCGTCACAGTTTCAAACAAATGGAATATTTTTGTAAAAAGTAACTAACAATGATCTTATAGTAAAGAAAATGGTAATATGTTTTTAAAAAATTAATTTGAATGTAAATTTCCCATTATTTGAAAATCAGCTTACATTTTAAAAATATTATTGAAGATATGAATGCATAAGCATAGTTTATCTATGCATATTTATTTATCCTACATACAATTATGTTTAAGAAAATAAAAATAAAAACAAATTAGTTGATTTGATTCGATTTTAATCTATTAGCTAATGAAATATTTAAAAATCTTTACTTACATAAATACAAGAAAAGTTTTAAAAAATTAAATAATTCAACCAATAAAAAAATGAAATTTTTAAACTGGACAATATAACATTAGACGTCAACACTTCTTATTTATTTATCTGTAATTTCCTTTGACATTCTTTTTTTAAGTTGTATAAGTGAAATAAAATGTTATTTATCATAAAAGTTATTATTATTCAATTAAAACACATTCCTGTGTTCAAGAAATTAATTTTAGAATAAAATTTTTTTATTTTTTAAAAATATTTTATAAAAATTCCTTTTTAAATCATTTAAAGTGTACTAGGAGTCATTTTAGCAATAAAAATGCAAAATTTAAATTGATTTGTTTATAATAAAAAATTTTTTATATGAATAAAGCTTTATTCGTTTAACTAATTAATGTTTACTATTATTAATTGCTTAATTTTTAAAATTTTTAATTTTTCATATTTAAAATTCAAGTTTAAAATCCTTGTTTAACCCTTTCACTCTCAAAGGAAATATTTTTCCCTTCTACAAAAATCTTTATCGATTGTTCAATTATTATTGAGAATCGATATTTTTTTCCGAATGTCAAAATAAAACGGTCCAAGGGGCAAATTTTTTTGAACGAATAAAAAAAAAAAAAAATGTCAAACTTTATTGGCCCCAAAAACCCAAAAAATGCAATGTTAATGAATGTCCATTGTGCTTCCCAAATAAACGAAATTGTTTCGTAGAATACCAAAAACAACTATTTATTTTACTTTTTGATAATTTTTTTTTATGTTTTTGATTTCAAGAAAAAAAAATACGATATAATAAACCTAACCCTTTTGTTTATTTACTTTTTTTGGTCCATAGGGAAAAATATTTCCCATGAAATTTAGGAAACCCCTATACACCCTGCTATTTTTTTCTGGTGATATTCTTTTTTCCCCCTTTTACACAAACCCCAGCTAAAAATATTGTTTGTATTGGCATTTTTAAACGGGAATCTTATGGTCCTGTAAGGGTTAAGGAAAAAAGTATATAAAAAATGAAATAAATAAAGAGTAGTTCAGAGCAAACATTTTAGATAAAAACTGTATTACTCTGAAGCAGAATTCTATGTTTTTGTAGATTTAATAATTTTTCAGAGATGTAGTTCTGTCAAAAATGTAGTATCTTGCAAAACTATCGGTTTTTAAATGTTAAGTATTTATCTCCAATATTTTTAAAAATAAATCAGTTATTAGTGTGATAAATTTATTATGATTCATCTAGGTTCTCGAGAAAAAATTTTTTTTTCAAAATAATTTTTTTTTTTTTGCAAAGTGGCGTGGTTGGTTTATCGCTAGCCTTCTGCACCCAAGGTTGTGGGTACAACCCCAGCCCAAGTAGGTGAATTTTCATGATGTATAAAATCGATAGTGGTTATGTCGTATGATTATACGGTATGTAAAAGATCCATAGAGGGCCTATTTGGCTTGGATACTCTCGGAAAAATTAAATCCTAGTACAGGTTCGCATCGTCAGAGTTCAGGTGCTTCCTTCAGGTGCTACATCAAAATTACCTGTGGCAATTGGTATCCGCCTATATGGTGCCGCACTAAAAGAGATACCAGTTCCGGGAATGTACTAAGTCGTCTGCAATGGTAAAACATCAATCCGCAACCCATTAGAAATAAAAAAAAGTTTCTAAAATGTCCAGTGTTCAGTTAAATTAATGAATTGTTTAATAAAAAAAAATGTATTTAAGAGATGTATTAAGTAAATTTTTCTTCCATTTAAATTATAAATACCAATTTTGTGCAAAATTTGAGGATTCTTTTTTTACATCATTGTCACACACACAAATACCTTCGTTCTCCAAACACATTCATGTAGTTTTAATAAATACAGCAAAATAAAGTTTAATTTGCTTTTTTTATAAATTTAAATTTCCTGTTTTGTATATATATTTTTTTTAAAAAAAAAATTTTTTCAAAAATTGAAAAAAAATTAAAAAAAACCCTTTAGTTTAATTTTTTTATAAAATTTTTTAAATTTTTTAAAAAAAAAAATCAATTTATTCTTTTATTTTTTAATTTTTTTAAAAAAACTTTTTTCACAAACAACTTTTTTACAAAAAAAAAAAAAAAACCTAAAAAAAAAATTTTTTAAATTTAATCAATCAAATTTTGGAAACAAATTATAAAAAAAAGCTTAAATTTCCTTTTGGGGTAAATTTATTTTGATAATTTTTTTAAAAATTAATATTCTTTACCCTTTTCTTAATTTTTTTTTCAAACTTTTAAAAAATATTATTTTTTCCCCTTCAAAAAAATAAATAAAAGTAAAAAAAAAATTTTTTTAAAATTTAACAACTAAATTTTTAACTAAATTTAACCAAAAAAATTTTGATTTTGGGAAAATTTTTTATGATAATTTTTTTAAAAAAAAAAAAAATTTTCACCCTTTTTCCCAATTTACAAAATCTTTTGGGAAACAAAATTATCTTTTTTAAAAAAAACCTAAAAAAAGAATAAAAGAAAATTTTTAAATTTAATATATTAGAATTTTTAATTAAATTCCAACAAAAAAAAAATTCCCTTTTTTCAAATTTTATAATTTAAAACAAAAAAAAGTTTTAAAATTTTGGTCTTACCCTAAATTAATATAAAAAATTTTTTAAATTTTTTTAAAAGGTTAATTTTTTTTTTAAAACTCAAATTTTAAAAAAAAAATGCCCTGAAATAAAATTTTAAAATAAACAAATTTTTAAACGAAGCTGTTTTCATTTTTAGGAACTTAAATATTTTTAATATTTTTTTAAAAGGGGAACCCCAAGGGTGTTCCCCCTTTTATGAAAAATGAAAAAAGTAATTTTTAAAAAAAAAATTTAAAATTAAGAAAAAAAAAAAAATTTTGACATAAAAATAAAAAAAATTTTTTGATTAATATATTAAAAATTTTTATAAATTTAAAAAAACAATACTTTTTGAAAATTTTTTAATAATTACTAGCGACTCCCATTGGCTTGTCATTTACAAAATTATATTTAGTAATCTTGATCATTTATATGGTTTATAATTAAAATAGTATTGCAGCTTTACATTAAAGTTCATTATAATTGAATTTAAAATATTGTTATTGTATGGAGGGGGATGAAAATTATGATTGAAAACTGGGTCGTAATTATTGAAAGATTGAGATGCACTGTATTAACTGAATGTGAATAAAAATAAACAAAAAAGTATTTAAGATAGCGATAGCTGTATTAAGGATTTTTTGAGGAACTTAAATAGAATTAAAAAAAAATAGTTAATTATAATTAAAAGAAATATCCACAAAGTTCTGCTTGTCATATTTGATTGAATTTAAAAAAATTGAAATAGTTAAGTCTTATCCTTTAACTCTCTTAATTTAAAAATGTTATGAAAAAAGATAAAATTGTTCTGACAAATGACCGAGAAATCATTGAAAATATTCAGAAAATCAGAAAATTAAAATATAAAATCATTGAGTAATGTTTTATTTTTTGATCTGCTTAAGTGTTTACCAAGTCATCTGCTATGAATGCAACCTTGAAAAAATTCATTCCATTTTTTTTTTTTTTTTCATTTTTTTTTTTTTTATTTTGGGCCACATTTATGATTTTTCATACCTTAACTTCTATTAAACAGCTAATATTAAGGGAAAATCACTTCAACTTAGCTCAAGAAAAAAATACTACTTAAAAAATTTCGTATCGTTTTAATTTACGGGGATCAAATACGTTTTTATATATGATTTTACAGCAACAATTATAAATTGTGTTTCATGAAGGTCATCTTCAATGATAAAAGAATTACACGGAATTTAACGCGAGTATAAATATGTAACATTCAAAGGAGAAAAAATAAAGTAGAAACCAGAGGTGTACAAGAAAACAGATTTAGACTGAGATGGACCAGTTAAGACTGATCCAGTTTCTGAGCATGCGCTCTTCATTCCGTATTTAAGTACGAAGAGGCTTTTGTATTACATTTTTAAAGTGCATAGGGAGTCTTTCAATTGCAAATTTAATGTGAATAAAATTAATTTGTACCTCCACAAAATGCAGAATTTTTCACCTTAGAACAGACTATTGCGAAACATGAACAAGATACAGTTTTTTTTATTTATTTATTATTATTTATTTCTTGTTCCTCTCAAGTTACTACTACAATTACAAAAGATAAATTGGTGGTTTTAATTTCCCAAAATACTTTTTCTTTTGCGGTTGTGGGTGATTAACTTATGAAAAAGTTGTCGACTTCAAGTCTAACCGCAATCATAAATCATTGAATTATGAAATAAATGAAAGAGAGCTCGCGACCTCAGGATAAAACATCGTAAAAATTATTCACGGGTGATATTTATGCCAGTATTTGTTTTTCCTCACCGATAATAGATCGATTTCATTTGGAAAATTGAAGGAAGGAATTGAAAAAATGATAGTTTAAGCCATTGATGAAATGAGTCTATAGAAAAGAATTATTTCTCTAAATCTGATTGAAAGAAACCGAAAGTATTTTCCCAAGAAAAATTTAAGAAATGATTCTTTTATTTTATGAATCATTGGATAAGTAGCGCTAAAAATAAATATACTGATGTAGTTTAAAATAACCAATGTCCTCATTACAGAAGTACATTTAAAACCATTACCATTAAATACCATTTAAATTTATGAAAAATTAAATACATTACAGATATTTTATATATTTCTAGTATAATTTTTTATTAATCCCTTCATAAAATAGAAAAACTTTTAAGAATATAAAAAGATTTAAGAAAAAAAGAAGAAGAAATAGATGGCAATGAAAAGATGCCTGTTTTCCATGCTAATACCCATCACCGATACTCTAACATTTAAGGCATATGTACGAGAGTGTGAATTTGACGCGGAGTACATTTTCGGACTGAAAAAATGCCTCAATTTTTATAAAAATTCTGTGACACTAACTCATGCATTTGTTTGTAATGTAGTGTTCTTAAAATTTCAAAATAACTCATAAATAATTAGTTTCTCCTTTTAACATGTAAAGGGATAGCTCATATAGTATTACGGTATAGGAAAAAAGTGCGAAACACATTTTATAAAAGAAAAAATGTGTCAACTCGAATAAAAATGAATAGTAGGATAAAATGATTGATTATCTACAGAATAGTGAAGCCAGAATGTAATATTAATGTTCGAGTACTTTTATATGTGAAAAAATAGTCCGAATTTGGTCTCTATTCTTTAGAATTAGCCGAAGACAGCCTTAAAGAAAATTAAAAATTAACATTTACAACTAACAAAAAAAAAAAAAAAAAATCTGAAATGAAAATTATTTAATGTGTCGATATAGGTGCATATTTGTATGACGAAATAAATTGCTTATATTTTCTATAAAAATTTAACTAACTCGTTGAAATGCCGGCTTAATTTTTACAACTCCTCATGAATCTTCCTGCAAAAATGCAACAACTCCACTCACCTTTGTCATCAGCCATCCTGCAATTTGTCGATGACTCTCTAGGGGTCTCAAACGATTCAAAAGTTCAGCTCTCAAGGGCCTACTTCCAGCAAACGACGGCTGAGCAGGGGGGTCTGTCTCCACACCAACACTTCGAAGAGTTATGAAGCAGTAACCCTCGCTGAGGACAAAGTCTCCATCCTTTTTAGAAGGAAGCGTCAGCGAAGAGACACCCTTCCCTAACGGCTCTTTATCTTTTCTTTCACTTCCAATAATAACTCGGACTTGGCTGCCGCATCTACATTAAATACACCTTTTTGCAACCAACCAAAAGGCTGCGTTTGCCAGAGGGGCAATCGCTGGAATTCCTTTTATTTTATTGTTCCGAATAAATTCGCCAAGGCAGGGGAGATTTGACGAGAGGACTGGCTCAAAATAACACGTCGCATACTTGTCTCATAATAAAAACAAGACACGACCTCAGACACGGAAAGGAGGAGGAAGAAACGGCAGAGCAAAAGAGAGAGAGAGAGAGCAGAGACGAGGAGAGAAAAAAGCAAGAAGAAATGACAGGGGGGGACGACAAAAATTATTTTTGAACCGCCAACTCTTGAAAGCGCAGCCTGTCTTTATGATTGAGATTGATACTAACTCCCTCCGGGTGGGAAGGGAGGAAGGAGAGCATCAAAGTGAGAGACGTGGTTCCAGGAGAGTGATCTCATTGGATGTAAGTCGCGTGCCGCGCACGCGCCGAGGTGGAATCAAGAGGGAGGATTGGTTGACGGGATTGATATCAAACCACGCCTAGATTAAAACACGTGGTTGGCAGCGCGCTTGGTGTTTGTGAAGCGCTTATCGCTGTGTGACATTGGAGTTGTACAGGAAAGACAGTTTGCCAGTGAGGAATACAGGCACGAAGCTGTTAGTTGGAACCAATTTGCACGCTATTAGTGCATTGTATTTAAAATTACACATTGGGTTGCATAAAAAATTGCATTTTTTTAAGGTATCCGACTACGTT
>BMAV01006598.1:117853-130750 GCA_019973955.1 Trichonephila inaurata madagascariensis | reverse complement strand
AAAGGCTGAAATTGAAATGAACAATATAATATATGTGAATATATACAATAACATAAATATATGTCAGAGACATATTTTTATTTGACTTAATGCAATTTTCTTTTTTAAAATACTTGCTAGTTTTTATACTCAGAACTGCATTATTTTCTATCAAACATTTTATAGAAATATAAAAAAACAAAAATAATAATCTAAAATGAGGTATTTAATGTAATTATGTATCATATCTTCGTGACTGCTCACATTATATTAGGTCCATCTGTCTTTCTATATTAATCCAAAAGTAATTTGCAAAACATAAAACACAAGAAAAGCGACACTTTCTCGTAATGTTCCTAGAAGAAACATATTAATTGTTAAAATAATAACTTATTAATTATTTAAGGTGATTCAGATTTTGATGTCTTTTATGCAATACTTTATAGAATGGTTTCAATTTAGTTATTGATACTTTATTAAATCAACAACTTATCGTTGTAGTAGTATTGAATTATGTATTTAATCACTATTCAGGCAGTAAATAAGTTTAAACAGGTTAAATTATATTATTTTACACACAGATTTCCCATGATTATAATAAATTATGAATAAAATACTCTTCAAGACTGTTGTGATCAATAATTAATGGGAAGTCAATACAGAATGCATTGTGAAACGAATTAATAATATTTTTTCCTAGCAATTGCATTAATAATTCTATGATGGATATGGAATCATGGTGATTATCTTTAATTTCTTGCAAATGTTTTGTTTTTAATCTTAGAGAAAGAATAGTTGTATATCTACAGTTTTCTGAGAGAGTTTAATTTAGCTCATCATTATTTCAATAGCAAAAAAATCTAGTTTTTAATCATCCTTATATATGAAAATCATAAAAGTAAACTTTTACAGTTATTTTCAACACTGAAAGAATATTTTGTCAATATTTTTGCATAGAAAAGTAAAATGAAATTCATTCAAAGTAAGTATTTTTGAGTAAAATTAAGACTATATAAATAGTTGCAAAATTACAATATTTATTGTTTGTATTCTTTAAATGCAATGTATAATTTAATATCGTTAAATATTTTTAACAGGGGTATTTTTACACGATCGTATTTTTCAAATTTTTAAATTAGCATTCCTTTCCATTATTTAGTGTTTATTTTTTTAAAGATATATACAGAACGAAATGGGTAACATTAAACAATGCTTGAATGCTTTAATTTCTTAGTGCTCAACCATTTAATGAGAAAAGAAAATTTCTTGAGAAGAAAGTTATTGTTCGGTTTTTTATTAAAATTGCGAATACTACAAAAAGGAAACTTTTTGTGTCTTTTTTAATAAATTTTTAATAAATTTATAATTAATTAAAATAAATGTAATAAATTTTTTTAGAATTTTTTCTTTAAAAACTGTATTTAAATATATTGGTTTACATGAGTAATTAAGAGTTTCTGTGTATTTGTAGTTTATTTAATGATTTATCAGTTAAACAAAACGTCTTTTGTATGCGAACAAATGTTAAATATATATTTCTGACTTACTTAAAGTAATTCCAATTTAAATTTACAAATTTATAATAATCTGAAGCAATGGTACAAATTTTTAAAAATCTTTGCTCAGTTTTATATTTTATTAAATGATTTTTAATTCGATTTTTAAAATTATTATTTATTTTTTTCAGTTATTTCAATGATATTTTGGCTTGATCCACAACATTGTTCCTCCGGAAACTACTTGATAATTCATTTTTAAAGCATTTAAAATACCAGAGTATTAATGTGATTTTAATAATTGCTTAGATTAAGTGATTTATTCAGTGACGTACATAGACCTCTCTTGTAAGGTTGGAGGTGTTTATAATTAAAAAAAACAAGTAAGGAGTGCCGAGGGGCAAAAATTTAAAATCTATCTATGGCAAAAATTTAAAAAAAAAATGATTGTCCATGGGGAGGGGGTTGAACCCCCAATGCCCAAGTTTTCGCTGTTCGATTTATATCATTCTTATAGATACTTACACATCACTTTGAAACAAATCATGTGAACTAGTGTTGATTTTACTGCATCACCTTTTAGTTGGATTGTTAAATTAATTTTCATAGATTTTATAGTTAAACTGATTGATAAGTTTTTGAATGATTTAAAAAGCTTCATCAATTACTTAGAATTTACTTTCGGAACACCATTTCAGTATCATAATGTATAAAAATTTGTAACTTCTTTGAAATCTACTCTTATAACTTACACAATTACTAATTAAGTAAATAATAAGTTGTGACTTTTAACTTTTACAGGATTTTCTTTGTTTCTTCAAAAGTTGTATTAACCTATACTTTCTAAAAAAAGCTTCAAAATTCCATTGCGTATGTATTAGAGAGATGAAGAAAGAAAGTTTCACAAACACAATTATATTTATTTATTCAATTTATACAAAGTAGTTTTGAAAGAATTACATTTTAAAATAAAAGATATATATTTACAATTAATAAATTGATTTAATAATTATCTAAAAAATCAGTATGTTTTCATATTGATTTACAGCAAAAATGTTTAAAAAGTTGTTTTCCTTACCACAGGCCAAATTACTTGCATTACATTATGTCTGTGAAAACAAAATCAATTAAGATATTCTTTAAATAATTATTAACTATGAAATAGGAAATAAAATCATTAAAGTATTTTCTATAAGTAAGAAACTATTTAAAATAAATTGTGTAATATACATGATATCCTCACCAAATAATTGAAAATACCCGTTGGATTTCCTCAAAATTACAAGCAATCACAGTTAGTTGCTTTCTAATTAGTTGCAATTCTAATAATTTTCACATACATATATATAATTTCAATATATAGCGAACTCACAATACCTTAAATCAAAGATTTTCCTTTTAATTTTTAATTTAAAAAAAAATTCTTTCTTTCTTACACAGAACTTTTTTACGCAAAGGCTGTATGTAATTTGAAGGCTGTTAATATAAAAAATAGCACTTCTTAATTATTTATACCTTGATTTACTTTACCTAAAATCTTTTACTGAATGATCATAGAATTTTAAAATGTGCATTAGAAATGAAAAAGAAACATTTTGTGCTTTAAAAGGTTCATTTTTTAAAAGTATTAACATTAATGGATTTTTTTAGTTTGTAAATATGCCAATTTTTAAAAAATAAATTTGATGGTTTAGAATAGGAGAACTAAGTGCAAACTTTACGATAGAAAAAATTGCAAGAAATCGATCCTTTTTTAACATTATTCAACATATTTTTCAAATAGATGTTTTAATAAAAAATATTTATTTAAATTATTTTTATAAAAGAAGCCGTGAAGGTATTAAATAGCCTATTCTTGTCATTACAAAATAATTTTTGAATTTTTCGTTTTTATTTAAATTGCAATTGTTTTACTCTGGAACTCAAAAGGCAGGTTCGAATTTATTTATGATTTGGGAGCTACATTTTTGTAATTTTTGCCATTATATCTATTAAATAAGAGAATACCATAGGTTGTACTGATTACGATTCAAAACAGTTCGCTTAATTATAGTTGAATAAACAAAACTGACTTGCGAACTGCGTAAGTTTCTGTATAATTTTGAAAATACAAGCACTTAAGTGAAATGTTTCTAAATATTTTTTCATCAATTATGAACTCACTACAATGATAGATAATCATTCACAAAATACAAATATATTTTCTGAAAATTCACTCTCGTCTTACTAATTATTAAGACTGCTTCTAATGAAAATCTGGGAGATGGGTGTGTGTGTTCTAAGCAAAAAAAGTGATTATGTATTCTTTTAACACTAAAACATCATTTCATTTTACACGTATATCACCTAGCTCAGGTGTCATCCTCGTCACTTGACCGTGGTTCAAAATTACGAGGTCCGTCACCGAAAGCCCTCGTGCAGCTGAACAGTGCATCGTTAATATTCCCTCACTCCCTCTGCAGAATTAATTCGTAGATATTTTTTGCATAGAATGAAAAGAACAATTTAAGAAACCAAAGAAAGATAAAATAAAAGGCAATTCCTGTAATATTAAAAACATTTAGAATCCATGAAGAAAGTCAAATTAAGAAGAAATAAGCTCGAAACTAAGTTGTAAGTCTTCAATTGCTATTTTTGACTTAAATTTTGACTATGCATTTTCAAAACTTTATTTTCAACCATTTCTTATGTTCAAAATTATAAATAAATTAACATAAAAAACTTCAAAGGAGAGGTTAAAATTTTTGTGTTTTATTTCAATAAAAAATATTAAGAATATTTTTTTCATTTAGTAAATTATTTTTGAAAATCAGTTCCGTTATTGGTGACAGCAGCCATGAATGGTGACACAAGCAAAACGCTTGAACAATATTTTTACTTTTGTTTTAGATTTAATTATAAAAAAAAGAATAGTTAAAGTTATATCTTTTGAAATGCTACACTCCATGAAAGTCATATTGTTATATTGTTCAAACATAAAAAAATGTACATTTCGTATTTGATTCTTTTTTTATATATATCCAATATGATTCTTTATTGTGTGTTTAGAATTTACATAATAATACGATTCCAATAAAATGACAATGATTAATAATTTTTAGAATAAGAGTAGATATGGAAGCTTATAAAAAGTTAAAATTGTTGATGTTAGAATATCATATTCAACTGGATGAACATAATCGTAACGAATAATACTCTGAGGCAGTGGCGCACACAAGGGAGGTGTCCTGGGGGTCCGGGCCCCCCCCCCTCCCCAAAGCCCTTGATATTTTTTCCAATTGATCATAATTCTAAGTATATAGTTCGTAAAATTTAAGTATTTGTTATTAATGATTAATTTTATTAATTAATGCTAATTATTTATTCAATAATTAGTTTTTTACTGTGTTTTGTTCCCGAAAATCGACAAAATCAAAAGGAGCATGATACAAGAATGGTAAACTTTCGGCCCCCCCCCCCCTTGAAAAATTCCTCTGTGCGCTACTGCTCTGAGGTAATTTAATTTCTTAATCTATATATCAATATTTTCTATATTTGTTTGTATTTTATTTCTATGGATTCCTTTTATTTGCATACTTCTAAAAAAGTCTTAGCTTTTTAAATAACACTTATCAAAATATTTTAAAAAAATAAAAAGTTTTGAAAATTTTTAATTATTGTAAAATTTTAATTCCAATCTTCATATAACAGAAAAACGTGTGTTTTATATATAAATAAATATGATTTCTTCATTATAAGTACAATTGTTTGCTAAAAAATATTTAATCTGTATCACTTTCTTGAATACTAAATACATTAAAACCAGACTTGAATAATTTAATTTTTCTCATTTCACGCTTACTCGAGATTTTAGTTTTAAATTGCGCGCGACAAAGTCAATTTGAATATGAAATATATTTAGTTAAATTCAACGAAACTTTGATCTAATAAAACATTTCATTTTATTCCTTACTTTTTATCATTAGTTATCTTCAATACTTAAAATTTTTACTGATAAAAAAAAAATATCCTAATGATACTTAAACAAAGAAATATTATTATACATTATTTATTGTTTCTTTTAATGATTAAATTTGCCAAAGTGATACAATTTGTAATTATAAAAATGGTCAATAATTTAATCAAACCTACTTAATTAAGCGCAATTAACAGTCAATACTAAAAGTGCTTAGAATAAATAATCAGGGGTTATTTATGAATACATTATGATAGAATATATTTTACTCATCTTCCAAAAAGAAGAATTTACCATTAAATATGCATGGCTATTATTTGCATCAAAAATTAATTTGCATAAAATAAGGATTTAACCTAATACAATGCCCTTTTTAAAAGGATTAAAAACTAATTTCATTATTTTCATATATTTTTATCTTATCTTCTTTACTCTATTAACTTTAATACTGATAAGTTTTTATAGGCTTTGTGTATGAAATACCGATGCTCTACGGTAATTAGAATAACTCCGGTGGCACTTATGAGATTAAAGTCGTGTTGTAGCTTTAGAGTTAGTGTATAGTATTATTGCATTCAATACATTGTTATTGTATGAATGACGGCGCGATGAAAATTGGGCCACAAATATTGAAAGTTTGAGAAGTACTGCTTTAAAGAAAGAATGTTGTAAGCTTAGGTAATTTTTTTTTAATTCTCAAAATCTAATTAAGCAACTATACCTACCTTTTGCTTTTCAGAATATTTCCAGTAATTTTTAAACATTAAGAGTATTTATTTTTTATTGGAAATTGCGCATGATATGTGTTTATCACTAACATTATTTTATGATTAATTCATTATTAATATTATTTAAAAATGCTATCACATGCGTTCTCTTTCTAATGTAGCAATTATTAGTTTTCTCCGGCAATCGTTGAATTAAGTATTAAGCCCAAAATGAAATATTTATCACTAATAATATATCTGATTTTAATTATTTTATCAACTTAATGAATCTAGCTCTCATTTTCTTGCAACCAGAAAGCTATTTTTTCAACTGAAACATTTATTTTGATCCTCAAATTTTTTAGCTCTTTTTCATTACTTTTATACTTAAGTTATCCGACTACTTGCGACAACTTTTTTTTGAAAAAATGGAGATATGGGGATTTTTAGATTTATTTAGTATATTTTAAGGAAAAAATTCATTCGTAAAATTGAAAACAGAAAAAAATTTATTATTATTAAAAGGGGAAAAACTGGTGAAAATGTACAAAAAATTACATAAATGGGGCCCGCACTGTAGAAAAACTGTTTGAAGAAATTTTCAATTTTTCAGTTTTAATGTGTAACTTTGTTATTCATGTTTGATATGAAGTTCAGGATAATAGATATTTTAATTTTTACAAAAACTATAGCATTCTATCTTAGTGACTATATGAAATATTGCTTAAGAAACAGTGATTATATTCACATAAAGGACTGTGAATTTTGAAATAAAACAGTGATTGATAAATCTGAAGGTCAAAACATTTCTACTGTTAAACAAAATGTTCACAAAAAATTCAGCAAATTATTTTCAAAACTTTTTGAGCAATCGCTGTCCCTGTTTGAGTTTTTCGAAAGAAACACGTTTCGAGTAAAACGCATTTTAAAGTTTGACATCTTGTGTAAAGTTATTGCATCTTCTTTTATTAAAACACTTTTAGTATTTGTTCTAGTAAATGGAAAATAAAAAGCTTGGTATTTTTATTAAGCTAAAATAAGATGACCTATAAAATAAAATCATAAAAAAAAAATTTGTGAATTTTTGAAAAAAATCATGATTTTTGGGTAGTCGGATACCTTAAAAAATCTTATTAAAGTGAAACAAGCCAAACATATTCTTCAGATTTATAGCTAAGAAAAAATATTTTTAATATAAAATAAAACATTGCCTTTTTTCTCAAAGATACCAAATTTTTATTATTTATAATAAGAATTCAGAGTTTCTATATCCTTTTTATGATTTTGAGCATAACTATGCAGGAATACATACATTTATACTTTTTTATAATCATTTACTGTTGTATAAATGTAACGCAAAGTTACAAATAAACATTATTTACAGAAGTAAAATCATAATTTGAATCGTATTTTCACTGATACAGAGAAAATTATTTCTGCCAAATTTAAAAACTGCTCTAAAAAATTCGATTTCAAATTACAGTTCATAGTATTGTATATATAAAAGTAATTAAGTGCTAAACTTCTAAAAACACCTACTAATTATCTATCATGCTTCAAAATATTGTGTTCCTTTAAAAGAATTCATTGCCTTTAGCTTAATCGCGTTTTTTTTATATACTTACTAATAATATTTGGAACCCCTAAATTTTGTATATTGCAAATTAATTTGACCCTAAAGACATTTATTATTATTATTAATTTTATAAATCCTAATTAATATCACAAAAAGTATAAATCAATTCATATAATTCAAATAAAATCAAGTTGCACGTATTTTTTGTAGCCACCAGCTCTTTTATCTGCTAGAAAAAAGATTTTAAAATTGTAACAATTTAAAAACATTTCTTTCCTTAAAGTAGTTTAAACAGATAAAATCCAATTTTAATTTTAAATCAAAAATCAATCATTATATATGTTTCAGAGTATTTAAAATAAAGTTAGACCTCCTCGATTTAAATTTAATATACACATATTAAAATATATTCGAAAAATTTTTCTAAAATGTTTCAGGACCTACATTGAAGTTGAAATACGTAGATGACACTTGATTTTATTTAAGTTTTTTCAAATATTAAAATTAAATTAAAAAATGAATAAATAGTAACAAATCCAACAGCATATATAGAAAACTCGTTCATTGTGCCCCTGTAGCTTAATGGATAGCGCGTTGGACTTCTAATCAAAAGGTCGTGAGAGCGAGTCCCACATGTGGTGGTCTAATTTCTGAGAATGTGATTTCTTTCATTACTGTGCTATTTTATTAGAATAATTAAATTTAATTAATGAATAAATAGAGTAAAACAAAAAAACAAACAAAAATAGTCCAACACCCTATGTAGAAAGGAAAATGGAAAATCGCTTTCTATTTTGTCATTTAATATTGTGATTCTGTCGTATGTATATACATATTTATATTAATTGTAACTATTTAATAAAAAGTAACTAAAATAAAATTTTACTTTGTCAACCTAAGTAGGAATTCACGTAATTTTTTTTTTATATTACTTGTTAAATTCTGAAATTTTTATAATGTATAAGCATTTTGAAATCCAATATTTCAGAAATCTCTATTTAAAGAATATGTCGTTTTGAAAAGAAATACTTTTCTTGCTTCAACTGTTTTGGCAACAGATGTTTCCGATCAGAGTGTGGAAGTCCGTGAATTACTTGTACATAGAAAACAACGACTTTGATGTTATTTATGTTGGCTTCTTGTCAGACAAGTTCAATATCAAATATCACTTAAAGTGTAACACAGTTTCTTTCTTGCCAACTGTTTCTGAGTTTTTAGTATAATGATACACTTTTAACATGTGTAAATAACAATAGTTTGTGCACTGTGTTTTCTTATCAAAAAGTATTCAATTGGAACAGAAGATATAATGCATTGCTTCAAAAATTTTGGTTTAGAATTCTATGGTCACTATAATTAGTTCTATTATATAAAAGCCTTTTTACCAGCTACTTTAATAAATTTTCAACATTACAGTTTTATACTCTAGTTAAAAAATACTTTTGAAAAAAAACAAACTATTATTCAGAAATATTTTAGTCAAAAAAATCGTCGTAGAAAAATGTAGACGGTAAGCAAATTAGAATTTCTATGTTATTTACTGCTTTGATTTGACAAAATGCTTCTATCTTCAGTCGATGAGCAGAACTGTGTGTGTGCCCTGAGTATAATAATAATAATAATAGTAATGTTAAAACTTATTATGTTATTTCAATAAATCTTTAGATGCATCTATACGTACTGTATAGAATAATTCCTCCCTTTCTAATGCGATTTAATCTCTTAACTGCATTTTTGTATTCAATAACATAATAATCATATGTTAATTACAAAGTCATATATAAAAAGAGGCTGAATTAAGTTTTAAGAAATCGATAGGAATTTACCGGAAATACTCTATGATGTCAATAATTTATTTTTAACAAAGGTAAATTATTTAAAACACATGCCAATTTTTTAAAAATTTGTAACTATAAATTTATATTTTCACTCGCATCTCTTTTCTTTCTATTTCCTTAAGGCTTAATAGAGGTTAATGCTCATTGTTAGTATTTCAAAATATAAGTTGTACAATATAGCTTTTTTTTAGAAACTTTAAAACTAATTAAAGTGTAAATATACACTGGTGCTCAAAATTAAGAAAATTTTCAGGTTTTGTTGATTATCACTAGAACTATTGGACAGATTTTAGCGAAATTTGTTATGTTTATAAGGCTGATATAATGCAAAAAATAACCATTCAACAGTAAAAATTCACATACATAACCGTACGTAACACTCATAGAAGTCGGATGGTATGAAACCGCAGTTACGGAATGGAACAAAAACAAAATTTTCGAATGGGGGGTATGGTCCCCTCTTACAGATAAACAGAACTCGCACTGTGATTTTATTCTGCAAATAAGAGAATTTATGAGACCTTGTTGCAATTAATCCCGCTCTTTCAGAAACTCTTTTAGGCCTTGGATGGTTCTCGGAGGGGTGTTCCGAGCTGCAATTACCCTCCCTAGAGCGTCCTAGGAATGAGGTCTGGAGTCCAACTGGCCAGTTTATCCGGTGAATATCTTCATTTTCCAGAAATTCGTCAACCAGATGAGTTCTATGCGCCTCGCATTATCATTCATTAAAATAAAATCAGGACCAACCTCATCCGTGAAAAGGCAAACATAGGGCTTCAAGAAACCATCCCTACCCTATACCTCAAGCAGTCACAGTACCTCTTTCAAAGACATGGAGACATGCTCTAACATCCAATGTGTGATATCTGTCCAGACCATCAAGCCTTCTCTGAAGTATTGGTTGCTTTCTCGAACATAGAAGGTCAGGTGGCGCGTCCCTGGTTCTCACCATATGAAAGTATGGTCAGAATGACTGGTTAGGCTGATCCGGAACTGAACAGAGAAGAGAATGGTCATCCATTGATCTATGTTCCAATCTCTATGATCTCTGCACCATTTTAAACGGACTTTGCTGTTGGCAGAACTGAGAGGGACCCAAACAACATGTTTCTTACAAACAGCCTTATCCCATGAAGTCTTATGAAAACAGTCATCCTTGAAACTCAGATTCTTGTGGCCACATACAACTCAGGAGAGAGCTGATAAGTCGCAGCACCTTTTTTATGTTTCGCTACAATGGACATATGACGATCTTCTCTTATCACCTTGGCTTTTAAACGACCTTTCCGTTGTTTCCGACTGGATCCGGTATCTTGAAATTGTTTCTATAAGCTGAACAGGTGTGGCGTTTGATTGAATTCTCTACAAATCTGTAGTTTAAACTGGCCTGCATCTAACCTACCTACAATTCGCCACCTCATTTCATCATCTAAACATTTGTAGTTACTCTTTCATACTGTCTGAATTTTAATTTAATCAATTGCTGCATAAAAACATCAAGAGATTCGTCGAGGTGTGTTGGCGAATAAAATGCGGATTTCGTCCTGCTCGCTTATAAATCCTATTACTCGATTAGCTTTGCCCACACGTACGTATATGCTTAAGGTGTTCGGAACCGTGATTTTGCAAAAGTATATAAATGGATAATATTTATCATGTTTAGTGTTATTTAGATTTGAAAATGTATATAAAATTGTTTTAAGAATAGTATTACAATAAAAAATTATTTAAGTGCAATTTTTTGACAAAAAATGAACATAGAATGACCCATTTTCAAAATATTCTCCTTTTGTCAAAAATGCTTCTATTACAATAATATTTTGCCTGCTCAGACCTCTGTACAGAGGCTCAACTATAATTTTTGAAATATATAACTTAGAAGTGGGTTTATCCATGTTTTACGACAACAGAGGGGAGAAATTTTAAGACAAAAACGCCGATAATTATTTCAATTGTTTGTAACTCTGAAAATAATGTGAATTTTTCAAAGAAAAATAGTTCAGACTCTCTGTAGAAGTGTTTACTTTATATAAGCACACACACACACACACACAAAATATTATTATTTTAGAAGCATTTTTTATAAAAGGAGAACATTTTGAAAAAAGGTTATTCTAAGTTAATTTTTTGCCCAAATATTGTATTTAAATAATTCTTTTTTTATAAAAAATGTCCTTAAAATAGTTTTATTCATGTATTCTAATCTAAGTGACACTAAATATCATGAAAATTATCCATTTATTCGCATTTTTAAAATCACGATTCCGAACGTTGTCGGATACCTTAAGTATTCGATACACGAGATATGCATCTTTGATTCAAAGCAATATTTTTACGTTTCCTTTAAATCCTCTTTCATAAAATTAAAAAAATATAATTCATAAAATTCAACAAAATAAGAAAAGTCTCTATTTTCAACAGCAGTGTAAAAAAGAATTTCAGGTAAGCTTACTTCAACACTTAATCCAGGAGAAACTAATTAACGTTCTGTTTACTTTACTACATATAATGAATTATTCGGAAATTTGTTTCGGCAGACATAAAATTCCCGTGATTAATCGTTTTTAAATGTATTAATATGTATGTATGTTCAACATTTTTTTAAAAAAATGTCATATAAGTTATTTGGAACACGAAAAAAATATGAAATTTTTGAGTGTTTAATGGATTTATATTGTTAAACACAAATTTTCAAGCAAGTTATGAAAAGTCAAAGATTTACTACCTCAAACAGGAACTTAATCCCAATACTAATTTCAAATGACTCTACTTCACAACTAATCTCAAATACGCTAATTTTTAAAATTTTACTTATTCCATTAGAATAATGAGTACTTTTTATAATACTTACATACAATATTATGTATCTTTAAGCAATTCAAGATACAATAAACATTTAGATTTCCATTTTTTTAGAAATTCTATCCCTTAACAATTGTAAATTAAGCAAAAGATACTACTCTTCTACATATAATGTATTCATTGTAAATGTGTATATATATATATATATATACACATGACGAGTGTTAAGAAATTTTTTTATCTGGATTATTATTTAGAGGATTGATGTAACAGTCTGTTTGACAGATAGTCCACTTTATTTAACACTTAGACACTTGAACAACATACACACACAAACGAAGATGGACGACACAAACAAGACATACACGCGGACGACGAAGACAATAGAGAGAGATTTTCCTGAGTCCTGTGTATTTATATGAAGCGGCAACAGGATGTCTTGGAATCCACTTGACTTCCGTGGCCGGAGACTATGATTGGTGGAAAGATTTCGTTCAATAGATTCAGATGTAATCTTACTTAAAAAAGGCATAGCTTACCTGCA
>BMAV01006598.1:69400-115614 GCA_019973955.1 Trichonephila inaurata madagascariensis | reverse complement strand
ATTTATCCTCAAATAAATTTCAAGTTGAAAAAACTTTAAAAACCTGACATTTAAAAAATTTTTAAAAAGAGTCAGCGGGCCTCAACTTACGTACTGGAGAGCCGCGTGTTAAACACCCCTGTCTTTGATCAAAAGTGTTGATAAAATGACGAGTCAGCTGAGTTGTACTTTTATTTTTACATTTTACAACTTTCATTTGAATTTTTAATGTGAAACAGCCTTTATTTTCCCACATTATATAAATATCTGAGCTCAGCATGACTCCAGTCCACGATTAGGCTTCAACATTGATAGCCTCTAAGTTTGTGTACGAATGCGATTCAAGAGAATGCTTGGCAAATGGGAAATAAATAACAGATATTAGGATGGGGAAAAAGAAATCCATTATATATATATTTTTTCGGTAGAGATGGCTGTAGTGTCGATATCTCGTGAAGTATCGATCAAACAATTTCAAATTTATGCTCGTTGTCAAGGTGACGTTTCACACTAAAAAAATGATTTTACTTTTTTTTGTTTGGTCATTTCAGTTGGGAGTTACAGGGTGTTAAAAATGGAAGTCAACAAAGAGAAAATTCGGTACATTTTACAGTTTTTCTTTGATAAAGGCGAAAATGCAAACCAGGTGGCTGAAATTGTGAATGGTGTTTATGGTGCCGACACTGTAACAGTTAATTACGTACAATTTTGATTTCGTCGATTCCATTCATTCATTTTTGATGTTAAAATAATGTCGAAAATGTCAATAAAATCACAGAAATAATCGTTGACCGGCATGTTAGTTGTCGGAGCATCTCCCAGGAGCTAAAGATCGACCATAAAACAGTTTTAAGCCATTTGGCAAAGTTGGATTCAAAAAGAAGCTCGATATTTGGGTGCCACACCAATTAATACTAAAAAACATGATGGATCGAATTTCCAGCTGCGAAGCCCTGGCCAAACGGAATGAAATCGACCAATTTTTAGGCGGATGGTGATTGTTGATGAGAAATGGGTCACATACGATAATATTGTGCGAAAACGATCGTGGTCAAAGCGCAATGAAGCAGCTCAAACGGTGGCCAAATCTAGACTAACATCCGGGAAGGTTCTAGTGGGTATTTGGGGGGGACTGGAAAGGTATAATTTATAATGAATTGCTTCCGTAGGGCCAAACACTAATTCAGGTATCTACTGTCAACAACTGGACCGTTTGAAGCTAGTGACTGACCAGAAACGGTTAGAATTGGCCAACAGAAGAGGTGTTGTGTTCCATCAGGATAACGCCAGGCCACACACGTCTGTAGTGACTCGCCAGAAGCTCTGGGAGCTTGATTGGACAGTTTTAATACATCCACCATATAGTCTGGACCTTGCACCAAATGATTACCACCTTTTACTCGCATTGCAAAACTTTCAGAGTGATAAGAAATTGGGATCAAGAGAAGATTGTGAAAATTGATTATAGTAGAGTTTTTCACCAATAAAGGCCAAGACTTCTATGAGAGAGGCAATATGAATCTACCTTTAAAATGGCAACAAATTATGCAACAAAACAGTACATATTTGACCCAAATCGGACAATCCGAAACATGTTAAATAAAGTTTGAATCTCATGCAAAAATAATTGATTTCTTCTTCCCCAACCTAATATATCGAAATATTTCTTCTCACACTTTGTGTTTTAACCAGAGGTAAGAGTTTAACACTATTCTTGTTTTTTTCTCTCTTATTAATGTATTATTAATGTTTAAAATAGATTTATTTTTATGTGAAAAAAACGAAAGTAAAAAAAACTGAGAATTTATTATTAACATTCGATTTAAATAAGGGATATTTTTAGTAGTCAAAAGACATTGGTTAATAGGATGGGTTGAATTTATTTTTCAGTACTTCAAATCTTACCTACATGAAAAAAAGACTCCGTGGCAGTACTTCACAAAATTTCAATCTTTGCGACCCAATTTTTAATCATAATTTCCCCCGCACCCCTCTCCCATACAATAACAATGTACTGAATGCAATAAAAATTTACTTTGACGCTAAAGCTACAATATGACTTTAATTATAAACTATACAAACTATTAAGATTAGAATTAAATTCTGTATATGACAAGCTCATGGGAGACACTAGTAATTATATTAAACGTGTTTTTAATTTAGTATTGATAAATTAACTATAAAAAACAATGCATCTACTGATACATTTACAAAGGTATTATGTTAGAGTAAATGCACATTTAGTTTTTATTGTGTCAGAATGTATTTTGTTTTTGTTTCCTTTCGGTAAATTAATACTTATTTTAAATCTTTTATTTTCAACTTTTAAATATGCTCGCGCCCCACAGTTCTATATATGCTGTTCTACGGTATATGAAAAATGAAATAAAGTATAAGATAATATGTTAAATACTACTACAAGTGGAATTAAATTCCCATTTTGGAGCTCTTTCATGGTAAGAAATTCAAAGTAATTTCTGTTAAAGAAAAACAGGCATTTTAGTACCTTTTTAATGGCGATGAGAGGACGCCTACTGAATAGTTACAAGAAAAGAACATCAGATAAATTTAACAACTTTTTGAACATTAAATTTTTAAAAGGTCAACTTTCTATATTGTGGTGTGTGATGAAGTTGAAGGCGGGAAAAAAATCATTGTATGGGACTGATTTTATTATGTTTTATATATATATATAAATATATTTATAAACATACACTTAGATGATTAGTAATTTAGAAAATGCGCTAGTGTAGCTGTGCTCTAAATAATCATCTTTGATGATTATCACAAATTTTTTCATTAGAAAATATTTTTTCAGCATCTTTTGCTATTGTTGCCCTAAATATATTTCCCTGTCCCGAATACCTACGACAGCTTGCTCTTGAGGTCATAAATGGTATTCCAAGCAACACCATATTGATATACACCGATGGTAGTAAAGACGAGTCAAATCGTACAGGGAGTGGTGCCTTCATGGAGAAGCTTTCTATCCGGCTTATTAGACCCAACCCAAAAAATTCCGGGTCCTCAGAAGTGAATTAATTGCTATAAACGAGGGATTAAAGTCCATCCTCAACAGAACTGACTATAGCAACACTTGGATCCTCACAGATAGCCGTAGCGCCATTCAACACCTGCAGGACTGGACTCGTGTGAATGACCTCGTAAGCATTCGAATAATCAATAAGCTCAAAACCATAGTAAAATATAGAGGTGTCCACTTTCAGTGGATCCCTTCCCATGTAAACGTTCCTGGAAATGAAGTCGCGGATTTCTTGGCCAAAAAAGGCTGCTCTGAGATTGCGACTACTGATTATGCACTCACCTATCGAGAGATTTACTCTTTAATGAAAATCAAGGACAGGCAAGTCTGGATAACCCCTCCTGACCATCCCGGGATTAGTAGGAAAATCCCTGGGGGTGCTTTGGAATTTTACGGAAACAGAAAGGATCAAACGGCTGTGTCCAGATTGCTCAGTGGGCATTTGAAAGGCATGACCTTCGAATCTGGCCGTAAAGTTTCCCAGACTTGTTCCAAGTGTCACCTATTGCCGGCTTCCTCTGAACATATCCTCGATTGTTTGGGATTAGCTTTGGAAGAGGTTCATGCGAGTCCTCTTCTGGTGCTGGACTTTGCTAGAGTTAATGGTCTCATGGGTCAGATCTAGCTGCCGCTAGATCCTGAAGGATTGGACACAACAACAACAATATTTTCCTGTAATTGTTTTAAAACTAGACTTTATAATTTATTTAAAAAAAAAATTTAGTCTATTCACATTGTAGGTAAGTTTTAAATATTGAAAGCATTAGCTTCCTTTAGTTCAAATCTGAAGGAAAAAATGATCAACATACTTATTTTAAGCTAACAGTAGAGTGTAAAAGGGGAAATTTTTTAAACTAAAACGTTTACACTTTCTATTGTTTTATAATTTTAAAAATAAGAATATAATATAACAATTACTTTATTTAAATTAAGTTAGGAAAAATATGTTTTAAAATTCTCTTTTGCTTATCGATAAAATTTTGAGCTTCAGCAATACTTTTGACATTTGCTTTTTTTCTTATTAAAAAATACGCCATTTTTTTCCCACACAAATAAAAATATCTGAAAACCCAAGAGAGCTCAAAATATTGTATTAAACTTTTCCAATACAGAACTAAATTTTTTTTTAAGTAAAATTTTATTAATATAAAGTGAGGCATGTATAAAAATTTAATATGAGTAGAAAATTGAATTTGATGGTTATCCCCTCATTTTCTAATTAGGATATTGTTTAATTCTGTAAACATTTTTTAAAATATTGAATATGGATGTAAAAGAAGTGGTTTGATTGGATTTTTTTTTACATAGCACATTAATACAACACAAGGGTTATTGGTGACTAAACTCGCAATTTTGAATCTCAGACAAGTAACGAGGATGACAAACGTATATATTGTGAAACTAAACACATACATATTTTCAAAATTAAATTAAATTAAAATCCTCTTTTAAGAAGTAATAAAATCTCTAGTAAAGTAATAAAACTTTTCTTAAAAGTTTTCAATTTAAATTTCTTAAATTTAAACGAAAAATGTAAACTGTAATAGTATAAAATGAATGAAATTAGGAATTATCGCAGTAATTCATACACACACGCATTATTTTTTAAAAATAAAACTAACATGAGATTTCCTTATATTAGTTATTCTTTTAATACATTAATCACATTTTTAAATTCGCTTTAAAATAAGTACTTTTTTTTATTTTACCCCTATCAGCTTCAGTAATTTTATAATTCAAGAGAACTCGCTAAGATTTCTGGTACTTGAGAGTTCAAGCGAGTGATTGCCAATACTTAAATGTTAAAGTATTACTTAACGAAACGTTCAATTTTTTCAGCATTTTCCTTTGTCAACTTTGTTATTTAGATTGCTAATTCAGATATATCAACATACTTTTTACTTATTTATTTACCTTAGGAGTTTTCGGAAAACGTTTCTTTTCAATTAATTTGTTGTATGCTATAATTTATTTCTTGTGAAGACATTTACAAAGTGTGATACACTTAATAGTCGTTAGGGTAGGTCATGGTTACATGGAGAAAAAAATTATTAATTGAAACTCTTAACTATGCGGAAAAGATGTTCTATGGCAGGGGTTGGCAACTTATGGCACGCGGCACAATTCTTAGTGGCATTCTGCACAACTCAACAAATTTGTCAATTTTTGAGTGGATGGAAGTTGATATTTGACAAATATCTTCAAAATTATAGACATTTACGGAATCGCGAAAAATTCTGTAATGTGATTCTAAACATAAATCTACATCTATTTTGTATATTTATGAAAGTCATTGCTAAAGTGATTTAATTGTTTGAAGAGAGAAATTGCTTGTACTCTGCTTTCCACTTTTGATTCTACATATCTATGCGAAAAAATTTTTTTTATATGAAACGCTTTTTGAGTCCACAAAGAAGCTATTTAACAACTGAATGTTCAGAATCGTGTCAAAGTGAAAGTCACACATTATGCCCGTAATAATGCAATAGGAAGAAGAGCTCTTCAGAGACAAGATTCGAATTAAATCATTTATTTATTTATTTTTATTTAACACTACTGAAGGGGAATATTTGTATTTTATGATGTGTTTCTCATTTTAATAAATATGTTTAAAAGGTACATAATATATGTACAATTTAATTTTTTATTTATGTTGAAGGAATGGTATTTTATGTTGTTTGTTTTTTGTTAATAAATAACTTTAAATAATGCAAAATTAACATAAAAAAACTGTAAATCGATATTATTGACCTCTTTTCTCTAATTCTGTATACATTATCACGGGAATCGAATAATTTCAAATATTTCCAACTGTGGGGCACGTTGAATCATATTGGTTTGGCCCGTAACAGATAAAAGGTTACCGATTCCTGTTGTATGGTATGGAGATTAGGGAAAAAAGTAGTAAAAAAATAATAATTTCAAAATTTTTAATATTGCCGCAAAGGGTTTGAATTTTCAAAAAAATTTGTAAATCACTCAAATTTGGTGAGATGATTTTATACCCAAAATAAAGTTATTTTTCTGCAATATAAATAACCAAAAATGATGATTGCTGATTTGTGAGTACTGTGAATGGGGAATAGTACTATGCACATTACAAAATTTCATAATTCCAGCTCTGTCCCTCCCCGCATCATCGAATTTGTAGACTCCAAGTTTTTCCGTCTTTCGCTTTAATCTTGTATTAAAATTTCGTTAGTAGGGATTTTTATTAAAAATTAATACTAAAAACGGTGTTAAATGTGTGTTTTTCTCGTAACTATTTTTTTAATGTCCTTTTATCACAATAAATGATCAAAAGTACTTAAATACCTGTTTATCTCCCCTAAAATTTACTTCGACTTTTTACCGTAAAAAATCTCAAATACCTAAACTTCGTTTTACTTGTAACAGTACTTATTATGGAGGTTAATTTATTTTTTTTTCCTTTCATCTATATACCAGAGAACATTTTTCTGCAAAAAAAAAGTTTTTAAATTTTATAAAAAATTTTTTTTTCTTTGATTCACTGTGATAGCAATATATTTATTTCCAAATTTAAAAATTAATGATTGAAGAACACAGCGAAGAACATCTAAACACAAAATTAGTCCAGTAATTAAACTCACACACGAAGAAAAACATTCACATACATTTACATTTGTTAACAGTACGTGACAAATTGATCTTTTCAGTAACTTGGAGCCGATTGAGCTTGGAAATGGCTGTACCTACCTCTTCCCCTCTTCCCACTGCTGGCTTGTTAAGAGCGGAGACTGAGTGAGTGACTGAGAGAAAATCTAACGCAAAGCAAATTTGCCTAAATTTCAAGTAAGGAGAAATAAATTATATTAATTTCAAATACACTCATCACCATAAAAATTTGCGCACCAAGAAAAAGTCATCAAAATGAAACTAAATTTTACATATGTAAATACTGCTTTGATTTAAGTAAGTGATTAAAAAATCCTAGAAAAAGATCATTTATTGTAGAAAAAAGTACAAATGAATGGAAGTTTTAGTACTCTGTTGGATTCCCTCTAGCGCGAATGCACAATGCGATACGAGCGGGTATTGAGGCATACATGTTCCGTATGATATCCCGAGACATCACGTTCCACAGTTGTAAACGCGCCTCTAGATCGACCAAACTCGTAAGCTATACAACTTACAGCCCCAAATGATCCCAGATATGCTCAATTGGTGACAAATCTGGGGATCGAGCAGACCAGGGAAGGGTGGAACGGGGCGGAAGCAGTCTTGTGACATCCTTACTGTGTGTGGCCAAGCATTGTCTTGTTGAAAAATAACTCTTTGGAGCCCTGCCATAATTGGCAACACATATGGCTGAAGGATATCATGGTCGTACCGCTGGGTTGTCATGGTGTCATGGATTAATATTATGGATGACAGTGTATCGTAAGCAATGGCATCCCATATCATCAAACTAGCTGTGGGAGCGGTGCGTCACTGTAAAGCGGATTGAAGCGTTCACCACGGAATTTCCCCACGTGAACACGATTGTCATCACTGCTCAAATTGAATCTAAATTCGTCTCGCTGAAGACAACCTGATTCTATTCCATTCCAGTCCAAAATAATAATAATAATAATAATAAATAAAAAAATTGAAAATGTTCATAGAATTTGTACGAGGTTTATAAAGTGAAGAGGATATTTTTATAACATTGGAGTACCAGTAGCTGATAATTAATAATGTAATATTAATGTAAATGATAAATTAATTTAAAAAATAATTTTAATAATAATCATTTAGGTACTCAATTTTTAAGTTAAAATTTATAGAGGCATACATTCCTTTCATTCTAAATAAAAGAAATAAAGACATTCATTCATACATTCCTTTATTGTCGTTATATATATAACAGCAATACATAAAATTTGTTGTACAAGATATAAAAAATGTAAATAATCTGCTTTGTGACTTCTCTGTTGTTTTTGATAAACTTTTGATGAAACATTAATTCCGATTTAAAGTTAAATTTGAGATAATTTTAAGTGGAGTTTTTCCTTCAAATGTGGAAACTATTCAAAATGTTATTCTTTGAAGTAAGTATTCAAATGCTTATTACAAATTTGCTATTTCTATGAAGTAAAATGAACAGATCGTATTATTAGTGTTAAATAAACATGATTTTATTCTTAGTTGTAAATAAGTATCGAGAATTCAAAGTTGAATTGACATTAGAGCTTTCTAACAAAATATTCATATATCATCAAATGTTTTGGATTTGATTTGAATACTTCTGTTCCAGAGCTACATGGAGGGAAACGACAAAAGTCTTCATAATCTTAAGAAAGTGCTTCTAAAACTTTAACCCAATATAAACTGCAACCCAATATTCAATCGCAATTTTCATCGCGCCTTCCCATACAATAACATTGCGTTGAATTTAATAATACTATACTTCAGCGCTAAAGCTACAATACGACTTTAATCTCTTAGGAGCCGCCGGCGTATATAAACGTCTCGCTAAGCCAGAGCATTAATTACCCCGACGGATATATATGTTTTTCCGAAGTACGATCATGAAATGAAATGATCTAGACAGTGTTTACGAAGGATTTGCTTACTTAAGATTTGATGATTTTTATTCATTTTCTCTCTTCCCCCCTCAACAAAATATATCACATACGTACACCTACGTGGAAAATGGTGGCATTGGGTAGCGAATCGTGTAATTTTCAATCGGCAGTTAAGGGATTAATTATAAACTGCATTAACTCCCAATATAAGTGTTAATTTTTGTATGTAATTTTGTATATGACGTCTATGGGGGCACTGGTAATTATTAAACTTGTTCTTAGCTTTGTATTGTTAAATTAATCATAAAATACATTGTACAGTATTGATACATTTACAAGTATATTATATCAGTGTAAATGTTTATTTTGTTTTTTGTTATGACACAATGTATTTTGTTTGTTTACTTTTAATAAATTCATAATTTTTAGAATAATCTTTTGTTTCTGACTCTTCAATATGCTCGCGGCTTCTTGTAGAGTTATCACGCCCTCCTAGCCGGGAGGGGGGGACCCCACAGTTTCAGAAACGCTGTTCCTAAATTGCACCCCCTGCTCGTTGAAGAATTCGTAACCCCATTTAAGTTTCCAATTTCTCAGGACAGTCCTTTATTCTACCTAATTTCCTTAAATGGATCGAAGACAAACACACAATTTCGTAGGAGGCTGCTGGCTGGCTTGATTGTTTATTAACGTCACACACGATGCAACACAACAGCTTTTGGCAACAGATCTCGTAATTTTAAGCCACGGTCAAATGACGAGCATGTTACTTAAGCTGGTTAGCCCACTAAGTTTCTACACCGCGCCAGCTTTGATCCTCAACATATTTTTCATACATCAGCTCCTGCATAAGGCGGTGGGTGTCTCATAATCATACTAGAGAGCTCTTATAACCTGTATTCAGTAGACATTTAGGTTCTTTAAACATTTAAAATTGTAATTCTTTTTTCTATACGTGATCTCTATGCCCCATAATTCAAGGATGGCGAACCAATGGCACGCGACACAATATTTTGGGCACTTCACTTATCAAAAAGGTTTGCATTTTAGTTCAAAATAATAAAGCTGACTATGACGTATTACGAACAAACGTGAGTGATCGGTCGTGATGCGTGAGGTGGCGGAGAGCACACTTGTTTGTTAATATCTTACAATTCTTACATGAGTTATTTGTCATATAATTTAAAACAACAGAAGTCACACTCAGGGACGTCTCAAGGCATGGGCCAACCGGGCCCAAGGCCTCGTTTTGTTCTCGACATTTTAATGTGGTCAAATACTATTCCCTTACATGTTTTCCGCAAAACATGGAATTTCTAACTGCACGCCAAATCGCAAAAGTGGTAAGACTATAGTACTATGTGATGACCGTTGTCTATATATATATATATAGACTTACCATAAACAATCATTCAACTCATTTAGTTTAAATGCAGCCATCGGTCAAGTTTGTTTGCTTCTGGGTTTTTGAGATTGAGTCGTGCACATATTTATTTGTTTCAAAATAAAGTTTGAACGAATATTTGAAAATGCTTGTTTTCTACAATCTACATTTAAAGATCTCAGATAAGGTCTAATTTTGCATAGCGGCCCAGGGCCTCAACGAGTCTTAAGACGCCCCTGGTCACATTAATGTTACTTTAATTTTAATTCCACGTATATCTAAAACATGTACAACAATACAGTACAAAATGTATTTTTACGTAGCAAATAAAGAGTTTTGAGTTGTTGTGGTAATTAGTTTTATTATTTTCCCAATATTCATAAATCAAAATTATTTAACGACACGTCTATACCTCGTTAAACATTTCTACAGAAAAAATGGCACGTTGGTTCATAAAGGTTCACCACCACTGCCATTGTTGGTTGGTTTAAATAAAATCATTCTGGAGGTCACTGAAGATTGATTTGAGTTATAAATTGTTATTGAGAGAACACAATTATGGTTATAACTGCTATATGTTGATAATTACTTCATTTCGGATAATTTTTCCTTTTAAATCTGAAAACTTATTTTAAAAGACTAGAGCTTAAATGAATGGAAAATAAAGTGAGAAAAATGGGAAAATAAGATCTCTCTTTTATGTTATAATGATAATTCTCCTAGTTACAGTACAAACCCTTAAAAATTTTAATTCATTTTTAATTAGATTTGTGCCCTGATATGTTGTTGGTCAATTGTTCTTTTTTTTACTCTGACGGGAATTATTTTCTCAAGTCATGTTTCGTTAACATATTTCAAAACTCTCCGATTATTTAAATTAGGCAATTAAATGTTATTATTATTATTTTTCAATGGCTCAACAGTCTTGGGTAGTCCCTGGATTTCTTCAGAAGTCTTCTTCACGCATCTCTACTTTTGGCCCCCTTTTTTTCAGTTTTTAACCTTTAAAATATCAAGATCCTTTTCTCTACAAGCATTACGTCTTAAGATGGATTTGTCCCTAGGTCTATTCCCCATGGGCTTTTCCGGAAAGAATTTCTTGCAGCAACGATCTTCATTCATTCTAAGATGACCAGCCCATTTAAGTCTCTGGAATTTGACAAATTTTACAATATTAGGCTGTTTGTAAATTTTGTGGAGTTCTAAGTCAGATCTTCTTATCCATGGTCCATTTTTACTTGGATCAACCAAGAATGCAGAGTAAGATCTTTCTCTCGAAAATTCCCAAGGCTTCCTCTTCACGTTAAGTCAATGGCGAAGTCTCTAACACATAAGTCAGGACAAATCTTATAAAAGACTTTTGTAAAGAAGCAATTTAGTTCTTAACTTGAGAAAGCTGTATTTTAAACAACTCTTCAGGGCATAAAATCATCTTTTTGTAGCAAAGATTGTTTTATAAATTTCTGGCACCAAATCATTTTTATTATTAATCTCTGTGTTCCCAAATAAGTAACAATGCTAGCTTTTTTAAATTTATAATTACCCATTTTTATATGACTAAGTTGTCACAGTGAGACTTTTAAAAGCAAGGTAAATATTTAGTTTTATTTTCGTTTACAGATAAGTTTATTCTTTAAGCCCTTTATTTAAGAATATAGGGTTTGCAACCCCTTGGAACCCTGGATTTTATATTTTTGTCTGAATTAAATTTTAAAAATTTTTTCTCATCAAAATTTTAATTTTTAGAAAATATATATTTTGCTTATGAAATATGTAAGTTGAATTTTTTTGTGAAATTGTAAGTGCTACAAGCAAAAAAATATATGCAGCTCTCATTTCTCGTATGGGAGAATGTTGTACAGATCTAAGTAGCACACTGCAATACTTACGCAGTAATATAAGCAGCATCTCAAGAATAAATTTTGTCTCAGTTCCTTCTTCAACTAAATGACGTTAATTAATAATGGACCTGCTTGAAAGACTTGAAACACTTCAAATCTCATTGTATTACTAACAGCTCCTGCAGCTAGATCTTCTATGTTTCAAATAAGGTAACACTTGAAATTGATTCACATTCTGCTTCAATAATTGGATCAATTTATACTCAAAAACTTTTAATAGTAGCAGAAGAACTTGATAAAGTTATCGAAGAGGTATATGTACCAATGCAGTCTATTAGATTTGAGACACTGTCATCAAAAATTCAAACAGAAATGGTTTTTTTTTTTGTTTTTTTTGTTTTTTTTTTTGAAAATGGTGGGAGACATGGTGACTACCTGAAAAGAACATACTCTTATTTAATGACGATAACACTTATTAGCATAGAAATCGAATGAGCCTTTTTCTTCGGCAGGACAATTTGTAACAAAAATAAGAAGTCATTTGAACAATGAAACGCTGGACGAGCTGTGTTTTTAAAAGCTTATTTATACAGAAACACAAGAAATGAAGAAATATTTTTTTAAATTTCATTATGTACTATTTTTATTTGTTTTTTATGATGAATTAATTTTTTTATTTGTTTCGATAAAACTAATATTAAACAATTTTTTAATTATATTTTCAGTTTTATTATTCAATTTCAATTTTGCTAATGTGTGAGTATTTTTAATAAATACTCCAATCCTAATCCTGGGACCAATCTCGTATAATGTAATCCCGGGATTGAAAATATAACAGGGGATTGCAAACTCTTAAAGAAAGAATGAAAAAGATAGAATAAAACTTATGTAAATAAACAACATCGTGACTAATAATTATGGTATCTCCTTTGATCTTGATTGCATCAGGTTTTTGTCATTTTTGCGCTAACTTTTTCTATTTATCTTTGTAGATAGTAGCTTGAAATCCTTCTTATCCTTTAGAGCAAAATTCTGAAAGTATTTTTTCATTAATTCCTACATATTCCACATATTATACATGGAGATTCAATCCAGAATATTGACCGGTCTCAGAAATATTTTTATTTTATTGTTCTTAACTAAAAAATGAGGACCTCTGACGAGTAGTAAAATGTAGAATCTTTATGAATGATAAAGTCAATCTCAAGCAGATCTTGCGACAATGAAACTGTAAAATATCCAAGGTCTTCCATAGATTAATAAACTTTCATGCATTCCGAATTTACATTTCTCCAAATTATAACAGAATTTTTAAACTTTACTAAGTCTCTTGAGCCATTTCGTAAACCAAGGGTACCACAAAACCTTGATTCATCACTAAAAAGTTCGTTATTTGGAATGCCCCATTGCAATTTGTCTTTGCACCACCAGATTCCAGCTCTTCTTTGTTTGCAAGTATAGGAAGCAGCATTGTCTTGGACACACATAATTGAAAATCAAGTTCATGGAATCTTAGCAATGTGGTAGGTATTTACGTATCTACTCTTTGTTCTCGCCACTTTCTAAAGAATTTCAAACTCCTGTGGCAGATTTCCTCAAGATGTTTCAAGATTATGCCATCTTAATTTGGATCTTCATTTATAACCATTTGCAAGATTACTTTTAAAGTTTTGATACTTTAAACGGTCTTTGAAAATTTTGATTACGGTTCTTTGAGAGCAATCTTTTTTTTCTTCTTTTTTTGGCAATTATTTGTTGATTAAGACCCTAATTGCAAAACTCACAGTAGAGTCGAGAAGTCCATTTTTAACTCCTAATTAAATCTGACTTTTAAAAAAAAACTTTATACTCGTAATACCTTTGCAGAGGCTCCATTTATGCATATTTTACCAAAACTGCTACCAAATCACAAATGTATCGCTTTTGGCTATATTTTAAATTTTGAATAATTTCAATGCATTTTTTTACTGTTTGTATTGGTGTCTTAGAGATACATGTGAACTATATAACATATGTCAGATCATTTTAAACATTTGAAAAAATTTCGTTCATCCTTATTTATTTTTACAGATTATCATACATTTTATAAGACGATGCAAAACTTCTTTTTATTATTCTAGTCTGTCGGATTGGGGATGGACCTCATAATTTTGAGCCACAGTGAAATGAGAAGGACGACACCTTGGCTGTCACCCTTTTCTCCAAACTACCACGCCATGCCAACGTGAGGTCTTTGAGTCACGACATCTTTAATGTGCATCAATTCTTCTATTCGCTCTCCCTACACCACCAGGCTTGCCCTCAGCCGGTCACGAGTCCTTGACCATGACCCCCAGGCCACCAAGTCTACTCTGTTCTGTAGATGTACAGTGAATTAAGGTATCCGACTACGTTCGGAACCGTGATTTTAAAAAAGCGCATAAATAGATAATTTTCATTATATTTAGTGTCACTTAGATTAGAATACATGTATAAAATTGTTTTAAGGACATTTTGACAAAAAAAATATTTAAATACAATATTTCGGCAAAAAAAAAACAACTTAGAATAATCTTTTTTCAAAATTTTCTCCTTTTGTTAAAAATGCTTCTATTATAACAATATTTTGCCTGTATATAGCTCAGACCTCTTTTCAGAGGATCAACTAGAATTTTTGAAAAATTCATATTATTTTCAGAGTTACCACCAATTAAGATAATTCTTGGCATTTTTTTCTTAAAATATTTCCCCTCTGTTGTCGTAAAACATGGATAAGCCCACTTCTAAGTTATATATTTCAAAAATTCTAGTTGAGCCACTGTACAAATGTCTGAGCTATATACAGGCAAAATATTATTATAATTGAAGCATTTTTCACAAAAGGAGAATATTTTGAAAAAAGATTATTCTATGTTCATTTTTTGTCAAAATATTATATACTTAAATAACATTTTATTGTAATACTATTCTTAAAAGAATTTTATGTACATTTTCTAATCTAAGTGATACTAAATATCATAAATATTATCCATTTATACGCTTTTGCAAAATCAAGGTTCCGAACGTAGTCGGATATCTTAAGATGTAGAATGGTAACTTGTAGTGCACACAAGGGGGAGGGCGTGGCCAAACCCCCCTCCCATAGCCCTTGAATTTTTTTTTCCGATTTAGTATAACCCTATATATTTAATACGTAAAATACTATAATTAGTTAGTCAATAATTAATTTTGTACTGTTTTTTGTTATATACAAAATCAAAAGAATATGCTGCGCGGCGTATTGGAGCATGATACGAGAACGGAGGACTTTCGGGCATACACCCATCCCCCCTTGAAAAATTCCCGTATGCTCCACTGGTGGTAACTAAGCCATATGAAAAAATACAATTTGTTAATTAGAGAAGTACTGAATTTTAATGTTAATGGCTGCAGATAAATATTTATATCGTATTATTACTGTAGTAAAAAAAATAATAAATAGCTTTGTATTATATAATATGAATTAAAAGCGAGAGTTTTAAAAATTAGATAAAGATGATTAGATAAGATAATTAAATAAATAAATTCATTTGGATCTTTTTAAATACTTCTTTCAAAACTGAAAGTATAAATGTTTTTATCGCATATTTTATAATTTTTAAGAGTTTTAGTCAAAAACTTTTTATTTCTATTTGATAGATAAAGTGTAACGAACAATGGGTAACTAAAAAAAAGAAACAGAGCTCATAATTAAACGTTAAACCCAGAAAACAATCTTGAAATCTAAAACTTAATTTTAATCATTTAATTCAGAGAAATCTATAGAAAGAAGACAAAGACAAACTATCATCTAAATGAACACTTCGCTGTTAAGTTTTTGAAACAATGCCCGCATCTAGTGTGTTTTTAAACTATTTTCGTTTAATCTAACAACGATTGTTATACTTGCTACCTTCTTAATAGTGAATCATCGCCAAGTGATAAGGAACTGAATGTAACTCTACTGACTTTCAATTCAAGGAATTCTCCCTCTTACCTTCCATATAAAACTGAGAGAGGGTTAGAGGCTCATTTTACTTTGATATGCTACAGCCCCTCCAATACCTTACAAGTCTTTGGTGGAACAAGGACTATAATTCAAAACAACTTATACATCATCAGAAGTTGTTTTCATTTCTGGATTACCATAGACCCAAAATTACTCTTAAAGAGAAGAAATCTGAGGTAAAAATAATTTAATATGTAATAATACATTTAATATGTAATTTAATATGTAATTTCTACAATTTCTTCCTTACTGCAGTGCTTCTCAAAGATTCGATATCTGCGATCCAATTTTCAGTCATAATTTTCTTCGCTCCCCCATCCAAACAATAACAATGTATTGAGTTCAATAATACTAATGTACTTCGACGTAAATCTACAATACGAATTTAATTACAAACCACACAAATTATCAACATCAGTATTACATTTTTTTTAATATAATTTTATATATGACAAGCCCATGGAGTCACTGGTAATTGTTAAACTTGTTCTTAGCTTGGTATTGTTAAATTAATTACCAAATACAGTACGCAGTACTGATACATTTATAAGTATATTATATCGGTGTAAATGCGTTTTTTATTTTTTATTGTGTCAGAATGTATTTTGTTTTGTTTCTTTTCAATAAATTAATATTTTTAAATGATGTTTTATTTTCGACGTTTCGATATGCTTGCGCCCCCCCTCTTTGATTTATCACGCCACCTAGGGGGCCGCGTCCCACAGTTTGAGAAACGCTGCCTTACTGTGAAATCGAATCTGAAATCATATCCCTGTTCAGCAGTATTTTTAACAATTCTTCCCACTCTAAGAAAAGAATATTAGAATTCTTCGCAATGAAAACTTTTCCATTTAGTTCGTGATATACGAATTCTGAACTATTATAGAAGAGTGTGTTATATATTGCCTGTGGTCGTAGCTGAAAATTTCATGGCCCCGGCGACGTAAACATGAATAATGATAATGAAAATAAAACATTGTGAATAATCTGTGTGTGATTCCTTTGTAAGGATTAATGTTATGTACGGGGGCTATCAAGTAAATAATAACTCTTTGCAAAAAATATTGCTTCATGAAATATATCAATAATTGATGGATGGTTTGTTTGGATTTTTTTATAGGTCAAGAGTCATACGATATATTAAAATAAGTTTTAAAAAATTGAATGCTTGGTATCCGAACACGTTTAAAACGACCAAATTCGGTCACGACAGATATTTTTGTTTTTTATTTTATTGAATATAGAGATATCAATTGGCTTTACAAAACATACTTTATTTTGTTTCTACACTACCTAGAGGCAAAGTTACAACCAATTTTAAAAAGTTAGAAAAACCGGAAGTTGATCTACCGGAAGTAGGCATTTAAATTGCTTAAAATCTATCATGGCGAGTATGATAACTCAAAATGTTACAAATGTATTTCTATAAAACTTTTTGAACCTGATATTTATGTTATTTTCTAGAGAATGTACTAACATATTTCTTATTGTGTGAATACTTTTTGAGTTATGGCTTGTTATTTAAATAATGGTCTCATAAAGAATGTCTCATTTCTTGTGTTTACTCAATCAGCTCTAAAATTTTCAAATTTTAATGAAACATTAAAATTTTAGTACTTTTCCTAGATAAATGCATCTATAATTTGTTTTAGTAATACTCTTACTAATATAAGTTTAATACTTTTATATTACTTTACTTATATTGCTAAAATTTCACTTATAATTGGGATTTTTCTAAAATTTAAATAATTTATTTTGAATATTGTTAGTGTGTTAAATATTAGTATTTATTGGTATTGAGTTCTAAAAAAAGCATTTATAATGTTCAAATATGCTATTTTGTTAAAAAGTACTCCGAACGTGTTCGGTTACCCTAGTGAATGATGAGAAGTAAAAGCTTAGACGCGCAGTATAAAAATCCAATTCTTAATTTAAAAAAAAGCAAATAAGGATTGAAGGATGGATGAATAGAGAAGTGGATATGGAGCAATAAATTCTATTATCCCTCAATAATTCTATTATTTATTCTATTATCCCATCACTTAAAACTAATAAACTCTCTATGCTTTATCAAAATCTGAGTTCCATTTTGATGGTTTCAATTAGAGTCGCTCTAGGACTCTAGAGTTTATTAACGATGAACTTTGGGATTACGAATAAGAATAAGCCAGTGCTTCTCAATGTTGCAAAATACCGCACCCAAAGTTTCAATCATAATTTTCATCGCCCCCCCCCTCATACATTAACTATGTATTGAATTCAATAATACTATACTTTGACCCTAAAATTGTGAAACGACTTTAGCTTCTTAAGCATCCTGCGTATATAAACGTCGCGCTAAGATAAAGCATTTATTTCCTCGGACGTATATATACGTCTTTCCAGAGTACGATCTTTTCTGTGTTGTGATATCCATAAAATTATTCCGAAGGCTTTGAAATGTGAAAAAAGGACCTTGACAGTGTTTGCGAAGGATTTATTTATTTCAGATTATTTGCTCTTTATTCTCCCTCCCCCCCATAATACATTACATGCGCGTACCTACGCGGAAAACGGTTGGCATTGGGAAGCGAATCGCTTAACTTTTATCAAGATAAGTGTTAATTTTTGTTTTTAATTACATAATGATAAGCTCATGGGGTCACTGGTAATTAATAAACTGTTTCTTAAATTAGGATTATTAAATTAATTATAAAATACATTATGTAGCACTGATACATTTATAAGTATAATATATCAGAGTAAATATGTATTTCATTTTTTATTATGTCAGAAGTCATTTTGTTTTTCTACTTTCAGTAAACTAATAATTTTTTAAATAATCTTTTGTTTTTGACTTTTCAATACCCTCTCGTAGAGTTATCACGCACTCCCCAAGGCGGTTGCGCTCCACAGTTTGAGAAACGCTGTATTAAGCGATAAAAACGACATCCAAGCTGGTACCTCATTTTCTTAATTTCCAAACCGGACCATTGAAGGAGCACAGCAGATCGATGATGCGCAGTACAACAGTGACCTTCATAAGTGCTTACAAAGGATATTGTGTAAAATCAGGATTCCAACCCGTGACTTTATTTGAATTTCACTAAGCATGAAGTTCGAAATATGACCACTCGATGAC
Organism: Trichonephila inaurata madagascariensis; assembly: GCA_019973955.1. Lineage (NCBI taxonomy): Eukaryota > Metazoa > Arthropoda > Arachnida > Araneae > Nephilidae > Trichonephila > Trichonephila inaurata. The sequence goes on along the minus strand of BMAV01006598.1, from coordinate 96,712 downwards.
CGTGGTCGTGATCTCATGTGGAATAAAAGAAGAGAGAGTTTTGTACATTTAATCCCCTCTACCTCTTAAAAACTTCTCTTATTTTGGAATATTGCTTGGAAATTGAAAGAGTAAGATGCAAATGCAGAGTAAGATGCAGATGTGGTGCACCTTTTTTGGACTTTTTTTTTTTTTTTTTTGCTTATTTTTTTACCATTATTTAATTTGTTTCCTGTGACATCATAAACAAAACTTTCAGTCTCCAGATGTAGTCACTGAACTACCCCTCTGTTGTGTAATTTTAACATAGGAAATACCCCTTTCTCGTCACACACAACTCCAATATACTCTTTTGTTTGAAGTCATTGCTTTTTAACTAAATATCATTCTTATCCTGGCCGGGAAACAGTCCTGGTCTCAATCCCATCGAAAACTTGAGGCACCGTTTGAAAACTCTTGTCCGAATGAGGTACCCATGAAATAAAAAGGAACTAATTGAGGATATAATTGTTTCCTGGCATCATGTAATAACGAATGTAGAGCTTGAAACTATTTTTATATATATATATAGCTCAATGAAACATCTATGTGAAGCTGTAATTAAAAATAATGGCTACCTCAGTAAGCACTGATAACTCACTTCTATCATCAGTATCTAATGTATATCGATAGTTATTGCAGCATAACTTTTTTTGCCTTAAAAATATTTGAGTTTTGTTTTCAGTATCGAATTTAGTATTTTAGTATTAAATTCTCTTTAAAATGATATAAAATACTTTGCATTTTATGCATCGTAAAATTTTCTATAAGTATACAAATTTAAAAAACATAACAATTTAAAAAAAATGTCCACAATTTTGGCCACCACTGCATAAAAAAGGGAGAAAGTGAACTAATAGTAGGAATTCAATAAATTACCACTTTAAATATGTTATTTATATTAATGAAAGCACACAAGGAGTAAAGAAATGTGTACATCCTAAAATAGAGAATTACTTAGCAAAAATCTGCTTAGAAAGTTTTATAATTTTACGACAAAAAATTCTAAAGAGATGTAGATTATATAAGCTTTAAATCTCTAAATGATATGGGAAATTTGATTTGAAGGAATATAAGCAACTTACGAAAATTCTTAATTACGTTTTAGGTATTAGAAAATTATTCTAAATTATTTCAACTTTCTTGTATATACCATTTTAAAGACATTCAGTTACAAATAAATTAAATCTGATTAATAATACTGGGTAAACTTTTAAAATTCTCACAAAACAAAGGTATGAGAACAGTAACGAATTATTTCCATATTTTAAATATTCCTTGACAATGAAGGAGAAATTATTACTTTTCTTCTTAAAGTTTTCCCCACCTTTTTTTGTAATAAAAAGGAACGGTTTTAATTAAGGTACTCAAATCATAATGATCACTAAATTCTTGGAGCTAATAATTACTACAAATTTTGCATATTATTTCAATGCACATTTAATTAAAGATAAAATGAATATAATGATTTTTAATATATTTGTAATAAAAGAAAAAAATTTAAATATTAAGTCGAATTAAAATTTCTTCTTTGTATGAGGAAAGTTATTCTCTTTTCAGTTTGTTTTGATGATGAAAAACTATTAATAACATTTTTGAAGAAAAAATGCTTAAAGTGATATTAAACATTGATTACATATATTTTTTTCTACAAATAAGTAAATAGAATTTAATTTGAGCTGTCCGTAAGCTTTCCAGGAAATAAAGGTACCTAGCAGGTGCTACATGGAAAATATATCGATAAGATAGAAAAATAAATAGCGATATCTCATTCATTTAATCAATAAATCATTCAGAAATCTATTTGATTGACGAAGGAATACATGTAAAAAATTGATGTTAGTATAGCTAAAGGATTATTGTAAATTCCATTATAGTATAAATGTCCACTAATAATTTTAATGGAATTTGTTAGCACTAGAAAGACTGAAACTTAGTATATACCAATATTGCTCAAAAGTAGTCAAAATGACTGCATTGGGAAAGAATGATTAATGTGTAAATAAATTTGTTTAAAATTAACTTTTAATATTTTTTATATTATTTATAGTCATATAACAAGTTATTAGTAAATATTAACTATAAAAAAAATTTGCATCACTTGGAAAAAAAATATATTTAAAAAAATTCTAAGAAATTGTGCATTATATATGTAATTGTTTTTAATTGAAATTAAAAAGCAGTTAAAATGAGACTTCCTTGGACAATCTAGTGCTAATCAACTTTTTTGCTTTTGATATATTGTTTTACACAAATACTAATAACTTTGTTTTGTTTTTAAATTTATGCAAAATATGTTAAGGAATGCAATCTATACAACTATATATCACTATCAGCATTTGTAAAAGTACTTGTTTTAATTAAACTTTGACAATTCTTTTTAAAATCGCTTGCGCATATAGACCAGTGCTTCTCACAGTTCCAGTATTTGTGACCCAATATTCAATCTTAATTTTCATCGACCCCTCACACAGTTACAAAGTATTGTTGTTGTGTGTTGCATCCTGGGATGCATATGGAAGTGGAGAGACACAAATGAACAGAAACATACACTACAATCATAGAAGAATATAGATATTATTATATAAATGATGATCCCAGCATAGAACAGAAGGGGTGCGCTGCTTCCCATTCTAGATGGGAATCCCATTTCAGGTGAAAGTCCGACTTCTCCCGAAGATACATCCATGCCTTATTCGGGATTCAAACTCGAGCCCCCTCGATTACAAACTGAGTGTCATAACTAGCATACTGGGTGGGGTGGTGTTACAATGTATTGAATGTTATAATAATGTACTCTCTTTGACGTAAAGCTACAATATGACCTTAATTATATACCGGCAAATAATCAAGATAAGTATTAAATTTTGTATATGTTACCTTTAAGTAATGGATATTTTAAATAAATTATATATATATATACTTTCAAATAATAATTTAAAAAAAAAAAAAAACTTATATTTTCAACTTTTCGATATACTTGCGCCACTCACAGTTTGAGAATCGCTGGTATAGACAAATATCACTGATTATAAAAAAATGCATTTCAAACAAAGAATGATTTCTAGTATGAAAAAAAAAATGATTCTACGTAAGTGAGCATTTTTTATGTAAAACAAAATTGTGAGAACACATAATAAAAACAAACAGCTTCCTCTCTCTATGTGATTTTTTTTTACTTCCTCTTCTTTATATTGTTCGTAAAAAAAGAATTAATCTTATCACGGTGTGTATTCAGAGGAAAGGATCGTTATTAATAGGATGTTTGTACGTTCGAGGCTAGCCTTTTCAACCTTCATTGAGCAGATAATTGAATGCTATAACTTTCTTAGAAACCCTAACATACAACATTTTATTATTTTAAACTTTGGAAACTCTAAATGAATACCAATTCCATTATTTGATTGTAAAATAATGATTATATATACTAACTTTATTAACAAAATGTTCAGTTTTTTAAAAATATTTTAATCATTAGTTATTGACCACATTTACATTCAACCCTGAATGCAAAATAGACTATAAAATCTCACCAATTTTTTTTATTTAATTACGTTAACTTTAATTCAAAAGAGAATAAAAAAAGTATATCTTTGATTGGATGATACATTTAACATAACATATACAAAACCATACATAGAACAAGGTTAAAAATTCATTTTCCAATAATAGAAATGTAGTACTTGTTCTAACAAGAAATATTATCCGTAGACGATAGCTAAATAACGATAAATAAAACAATAAAGTTTAATAATACCACATTTTTCTACAATAGATTGTATGACTAATGAACTAAAAATATCTTCAACACTATACTCTGCAGTATCATCATACTAACTTAGCTATTTAATCAAACTGTACTTATGCATTTACTGAAATAAAGGAAAGAATGGGAACTCACCCAATGTAAAATTTGTAGATGAAATGTAATCCTTTCCACTGGTGCACCTTTGATTTTTGAGAAATTACTCCGTACAAAACTTTAAGAAACTAGTACATTGCAAGATATCTGCCCAACTACAGGAAAGCATGTGAGCTCATTTCACCCTTCGTCATCGAAATAAGGGTGCTGCTGTAAGGTTTAGGTGCAAGGTTTGGTCTCACTTGAGTGAAAGTGAGGTAAAAAGAGGATTTTGAGAGGCTTTTCCGCTGTTGTTTTTCTCGAGGCACCCTTACTATCTTTGTTTTTCGTCCGACGCCGTCGGGACAGCGCCGAAGTGGAGAGGGGGAACGTATACTTATTGTCATTGTCGCAGCTGTTTTTCCACATTTACCAAATCTTTAAATGTGTATTTGTACCTTTTTAAATCGTACGTCGTATGTTTATCTTTTTCTTTTCTCTCTCTCTTTTCGCACGGTTTTCACTTTGTCTTGAACAAAAATAGTGCTTTTTTCCTGTCAGTTGTTTATTTCGTCCAATATATACAATTACGAGGTGCGTTTAAAAATATCAGATTTTTATTCAAAAAAGATATTGGTATTAAGGTTACTGGTTACTTTCAGGTATTAAAGATCCATTCACACCGTTGCAGAAAACAGCGAGCAATGAATGTATAACCAATCAGAGGCTTTTATATCTCGTTCAAAGGCCTCTGATTGGTTACCGCTTCGTCGCTTGCTGTTAAACGCTTTGGTGTGAAAGAGCCTTAACAAATTAGCATTAATATTCTTCTAAGCGGTCTTCCATAAACCTCTTCCAATTATTCTACTATTATCGGAAGAGGCTCTGGAACACTGCTTTTGAGATGACATGCAGCTGGTTCCTCACGTTTTGCTCAATTCCTTATTTAATCCTTTATCGGGCCGCGGGAAATATACTTCCAACCAGCTTCATTAATTTTTAAATGTCGATTGAAAGCTACTAACCTCCATTGATTTGTATTGCAAGCACGGCTACTGATTTCTGGATTTTCAAGTCGTAAATGCAAAAGAGGATCTGAAAATGTCCTGAGCAGCAAGAAAACTTTTCCAGGTGATGTTTGATTTGCTGAAGTTGGTGATCATATGCCAACACTTTACAATAGACGTTGTCGTATGTGCTCTACAAAAACACATGAGAAAAGAAAGAGATATGTTTGGACCTCTTGCTATGTTCCACTATGTGTTGAACCCTATTTTCTAAAATTTCGTTGAAAGTGATTCGTATATGCCCCTAAACATTTGAATACAAATTATATATAGGGTGTATCAGGACAGCGGTTACAAACTTTCAGAACAGATATAATGCACCTAGACGATGGGAAATTACATAGGAATGCATGGTCGGAAACGCTTTCCTGGCGCGTTAGTGACGACACAAGAAAGACAGGACAAGAATAAGAGAAAACATGTTTATTATTTTTTTGTGCAGCAAAAATCCTGAAAAGTCTTTGGTTGATGTACTCGATAGTTGGTGCTACGTAAACCGAAGCATAAGATGATAGAGCATGCACGGACGCGGCTTTTGCAGTCATGCTCACTAGGAAGCTTTATTTCACCTTGCCTGCCGACAAAAGGATAGTAGGATGGAACGTTGCACGAACGCTGAGCTCGCTGATATGCACCTTGCACACGGAACCACTAATTGCAATCGATGAGCCACACAGCTGTTGTACGCCCAACGTTACCCCAAGAAGCAAACTTCTAGCCACGCCTTCTTTGTACGTTTGCACCACAAAATGTCTTTCGGCGTATCCTTCATCGTGGACACACAGAAACGTGAGTGAAGAGTAAGAACACTAAGCAACGGGGAAACTGTGTTGATTTCTGGTACCAGTTTTCGAGCTACCACCAGTCATGTTGGGATTCCACATACGACCCTCTATCACAAGGGTGTCCAACCCAAATGACATTGTAGGCCACTTTGGAAAAACATTATAATTCCGCGAGCTACATATAGAAATATATATTTTTATATTAGATTTGGACCCATTACAAACTTTTATTGGGTTGAGACAGAAGCAACTTGATAAAATAGAAATGGTTGTAGGATTTATTTTTTACAAAACAGTATACTAAAAACAGAAATTTTGCACAAAATATTCGCATTTCATATAGTTGTATTGAATCTTGCGGGCAGCAAAATTATTCAAGGAGGACAGCGGTTTAGCCAACCCTGGACTAATGGATCCTGCATACTAACGAAGTGCACATGTCCCGACATGTACCCCTATTGTCCCTTTAATGTTCTTTTTTAAGAAAAAAAATTTGCTGTGTACTAGGATAATAAATATTTTTTATTCTCTTATTCTTGTGCTGTCTTTCTTGTGTATTATGTCGTCACTAACGCACCAGGAAAGCGTTTCTATCCACGCATTCCTATGAGATTTCTATCTTATGGGTATACTGTATAAATCGCAAAAGTTTGTAACTGCTGTACTGATGCACCCTGCATAATTTATAGCTCCTTTTGTAGATTTTATAGTATTTACAAAAATTATATTTAATTAATATCACTTAAGATATCCTACTAAGTTTGGAACCATGATTTTGCAAAAACGTATAAATGGATAATATTTATGATATTTAGTGTCACTTAGATTAGAGAAAACGTATATAAAGTTTTAAGAATATTTTTACAATAAAAAATTATTTAAGTAAAATATTTTGACAAAAAATGAACATAGAATGACCAAATTTCAAAACATTCTCCTTTTATGAAAAATGCTTCTATTATAATAATATTTTGCCTGTATATATCTCTCAGATCTGTGTTCAGATCTCTGTACAGAGGATCAACTAGAATTTTTGAAATATATAACTTAGAAGTGGGTTTATCCATGTTTTACGACAACAGAGGGGAGGAATTTTAAGAAAAAAAACGCCTATAATTATTTCAAATGGTTGTAACTCTGAAAATAATGTGAATTTTTCAAAAGTCACAGTTGAACTTCTGTACAAAGGTCTGAGCTATATACAGGCAAAATATTGTTATAATAGAAGCATTTTTCACAAAAGAAGAACATTTTGAAAAAAGGTTATTCTAAGTTAATTTTTTGCCGAAATATTGCATTTAAATAATTTTTTTCATGAAAATGTCCTGAAAACAATTTTACACATGTATTCTAATCTAAATATCATGAAAACTATCCATTTATGCGCTTTTTTAAAATCCCGGTTCCGAACGTAGTCGAATACCTTAAGGCAACATAAAATGAAATGAAAACATAAGATGAATAGCTCCCAGATGAATAGCTTTGAATAGCTCCCAGTAAACGGCGAGAAAAGTATTTTCCTCCAAAAAAATAATAATCATAAGCATCAAATTAATTTTAGGTAATAAGCTAAATGAATTTTTTTTTAACAGCAATCTCATCCTTCCCCAAAAAATATTTTAACATAACATTACAAGAAAAAAAAGGCCATGCAAAGGATTAAACTAAAATCTGGTTTCTCTTTTTTTGATTTCTTTTTCTTTTTTCTGGGGCGGTTTTCTGGTTCCAGGTTATCCCCGAACCTTAACCAAAATTTAAGGCAATAGCATGGTTCAGGTTTTTTTGACATCATTTTCTCATTTATCTGCAATATGCATATGGTTGACTTTCGTATTACCGAGACCGCGGTAGCCTAGTGGTTAAGGTATCGGATCGAGGTTGGCATGTCATGAGTTCGAGCCCAGTGCCACTAAAGACATGCCATTTAGGGAAACGATACACGTTAAATCTTTCGAGAGCTCAAACTTCCTCCCTTTGGTGTAGTAGTTAGGAAAGGGGAGTGCCAGCTCAGGTGTTGTCCTCCTCACTTGACCATGGTTCAAAATGACGAGGTCCGTTGCCAAAAGCCCTCACGTAGCTGAACAGTACGACGTTAATATTCACTCACCCATTCTAATCACCGATAAAAATGTTCGCACGCATATTACATGCCCAAAATTACGTTTATTTAGTTTATCAAGTACATATATAATAAAAAACGCAGTCAAGTTATTTTTTAGCATACTTTGTACATAATAGATATAAATGCCTAAAAATAAAACAAGTATTTTTATAGAGAATTTTATTTTCATTAAGTAAGTACATAGTAGAGATATATTCAATTTGAATCAATATTAATCTCATAAAAGTAATTTTAAGGACTGTTGTTGAGGAAATACAAGGTGAGATAGATACGCTTACAATCACTGTAAATGCGAACCACTTTGTGCGAAATGATTGGGACAAAACTCAGGCGTATTATTTTGTTTTGTCCTGTTTATCAAAATCGCATTGAAGCTACTGACTATTATTAATGACCGTTCTTATCATTTTTAGGTGACGTGATGTGAGTACAGATGAGTGAAGAGGAGCTACAAAGCTACGATCCTCATCCTCATAACCAGAGACAATGAAGACGAACTGTGAATTCGAGTCCTGATTCAAGCACGGATCCATTGTGTCATATAATGGTGCGCTGCTGTTTATTAAATTTAACTGATCTCAAAGAACTTACAGTGTGGTGGCATTTATTTATTTATTTACTTACTTACTCGAGAGAATCGAACGCACGCGGAAGATCTAGAGTTACCAGCCTGTCCACCGAGGCAGACAGAAAACAATACAAAAAAATCAATTATTAAGGAAAATAGAGTTGTGAAGGAAACTTATTTGCAGAAAAAGTAAAAACAAAGAGATAAAACTTCACAAATCTATCAGTGATAAATTGCAAAATATAGAAACAGGAAACATACTTATTATGAAACATTATAAAAAATGGAATATAACCAGGAAGGAATTGTTTCCTGTGTAGATTTAACAAGATGGGATTTGGAAAATGTAGTGATTGGCGTCCACGGGAAAACCACATTATCAATTAGGAATGGAAAGCAACTTGCAACTATGAAAATAAGACGTCCATGATTAGTAAGAAAAAAAAGTTGCCTGGGTACGGCAGTGAGGTTAACATCGGGAGTTCCTTATAAACTGATCCGCTTAGACACCCAGTGGCTGAGTTTTAGCGTACCGCACTTTCAAGCCACAGGTACGGAATTAAAGCCCCGGGCTGGGCAAAGTCGACTCAGCCTTTCATTCCTTCAGTGTACCAAATTTCAAGTGTACCCGCTATTGACAGTTCAGCCACTGAGTTTAGCTTGATCTGTTTGAGAATCATTCCTGGAAACCCGAGATTCATGGACAAAATTTTTTAAAATAATTATTTACAATAGAGTAAGCAGCTGGTACAGAATAGACCTCATCATTAAGATTTTTCATCATTGACTTTAAGATACCATTGCCTTTTCTGCAAAATCACTGAAGGGGCTATTATTTTTAGCTTTAATCCAGTATAAGATGAAAAAATGATTATATTGAGAAAGTGACGCGTTTAAGGTAAAGGTAAATACAGTAAGACCCCGCTTAAAGCTGTTTCGGTTTAACGCTCTTTTATTTGAATTGTGGGCTTCCCCGAAATACTGCACGATGCGTTAGGTTTCCCGTTATCCGAAGCAGTTTTAAGTGTGTTTCTTCTTTCCTGCGGTGTTATACGAACATATTTGTATCGTTTCAAACATTTGTTGACGTTATTGTAAGTATAAATTCATATAATATAACGATTGCCATAGTGACAAATACTACGATTTTTAGTTTTTAATCATGGGTGATAATAAAAAACACGAAAATAAAGCAACAAGTAAAAGCATTTCACTAGAAACTAAAATGCAAGTGATTAGAAGATTAGATACTGGTGAACGTCAATCTGAAATTGGTGCTGCATTGAATTTGGCAGCTTCGACAATAAGGACCATTCTTAAGAATAAGGAAAAATTTACTGTCATCGGCAACTGCAACTACGATAAGCTCAACAACTGGAATTACCCATTCTAGAAATAATACAATAGAGGAAATGAAAAAACGACTTACTATATGGATTGACGACGAAATTGAACGCAATATGCCCCTAAGCTATTATATTATAATGGAAGAAGCAAGAAGAATTTTTAATTGAAAATGTAAACCTACTGATTTAAAAATTTATTTATTTATATATGTATATTCATTAATTATGTTTCTATATTTGTAAAAAATAAATTTTGCCCTATTGTTATGAAAAACATAATTAATAAATTTAATGGTAAAATACCAGACCAATTTTCTACCCATCTTCCCCTAACTCCATTATTTACATGATGAGATAACCTCGTTTAACGCTGTTTCATATTACGCTCTACTTTGATGGAACGCATACTCCGCGTTAAAAAAAAAAAAAAAGTGGGGTTTTACTGTAGACTTGTTAGTAAGGTAATTAAATTTTAATGTAGAGGAGAGACTGTCAGTGAGAGAAATTGTATTTTAATATTAGGTTGGGAAAAAAGAAATCCATTATTTTTTCGGTAGATGGCTGTAGTGTCGATATCTCGTGAAATATCGATCAAACAATTTCAAATTTATGCTCGTTGTCAAGATGACATTTCACATTAAAAAAATTATTTTGCTTTTTTTTTTGTTTGGTCCATTCAGTTGTGAGTTACAGGGTGTTAGAAATGGAAGTCAACGAAGAGAAAATTTGGTTCTTTTCACAATTTTTCTTTGATAAAGGCGAAAATGCAAGCCAAGAGGCTGAAATTGAGAATGGTGTTTATGGTTCCGATACTGTAACAGCTAATTACATATAATTTTGGTTTCATCGAATTCGTTCACGTATTTTTGATGTTAAAGATGCACCTGACACAGGCAGGCCCGTCGTCTAAAATGTCGATAAAATCACAGAAATAATAGAAGTTGACCGGCATGTTAGTAGTATCATCGCGCAGGAGCTAAAGATCGACCATAAAACAGTTTTAAGCCATTTTCGCAAAGTTGGATTCAAAACTAAGCTCCATGTTTGGGTGTCACACTAATTAACACCATAAAACATGATGGATCGAATTTCCATCTGCGAAACCTTGGCCAAACGGAATGAAATTGACCCATTCCTTAAACGGATGGTGATTGGGGATGAGAAATGGGTCACATACGACAATATTCTGCGAAAATGATCGTGGTCAGAGAGCGATAGAGCAGCTCAAACGGTGGCCAAACCAGGAATAATGGCCAGGAAAGTTATACTGTGTATTTGGTGGGACTGGAAAGGAATAATTTATTATAAGTTGCTTTCGCATGGCCAAACACTAAATTCAGATATCTACTGTCAACAGCTGGGCCATTTGAAGCTAGTGATTGACCAAAAATGGTCTGAATTGGCCAACAGAATAGGTGATGTGTTCCATCAAGACAACGCCAGGCCACAAACTTCTGTAGTGACTAGCCAGAACCTCTGTGAGCTTGCTCGGGAAGTTTTAATGCATCCACCATATAGTCCCGACCTGGCACCAAGAGATTACCACCTTTTTCTAGCATTGCAAAACTTCCTGAGAGATAAGAAATTGGGATCAAGAGAAGATTGTGAAAATCAATTACTAGGTGTTTTCGCCAATAAGGGCCAAGATTTCTATGAGAGAGACAATATGAAACTACCTTTAAAATGGTAATAAATTATACAACAAAACGGTGCATATTTGACCCAAATCGGACAATCGAAAGCATGTTAAAAAAGTCTTGATTTTTATACAAAAATGATGGATTTCTTTTTCCCCAACCTAATATTATAATGAACTGTCCAACAAACAGAGACACCGGTAGCGGAAAACTCTGCCTGTAAAAGAATAATATAGTTACTGATTCTGAAAAGGTAGGACTTAAAAAGAGAGCTCCGGTAGAAAATACACTCAACAGAACCAGTATCAGAACCGATTTTGGAGCCATAAGTATAAACTTCCACATCCGACGGGCCTTCATTTGTGTTAAAATTGAAGGACCTGAGTTAAGGGGGAAGATACGATAGAATCTAGCTTAGAGATGGGGATAAAATCTGGGAATATATTTTACCCGTTCCGAATTTGAAACTTTATAAAAAAGGAGGAAATAGTAATATAAAAAATGGGATCCCAAACAAAGTATTGACATCAGTGGGGAAAGATTTCCAAGAACAGTGCGGGGTACAGAAATTAGGCTAGTTAAATACCAGCTCTTGTTTCTTCCTTGTTATTCGAATACGGTCCTAAATTATGATTCCCGGACCTAATAGACCTCGTCTAACTCGAATAACATTAATTTAAATAGAATACCTGAGTTGAAAGTTGTAGTTAAATGAGAGGATGACATCTGAGTTGTGATATGTAACTCATTCAGCTGCCTCATTACGTCACGTGAGGACTTAAATTTCTGGCACAAGCCCCATAGTGTTGTGACGGGACTTTATCGCGTTCTTCCTATTAATCCTCTTGGGGAATCTTTGGGGCCAGAATTGAGTTATTTCAATCCAATCCTCTCAAGAAGAAACCGTGATATGCAGGTTAGTTAATAGATATATAATGGAGCTTTAGTATTCCCGGGAGAGAATGGTAGAATAGGAGAAGGAGACAGAAAGCAGAGACGCTGAATGCCGCGAGCTGTTGGTAAGATATTAAATATAGAAGCATAACTATAGAACGGGCTTTAGCGACTTAAGGAATTTAAGGTATCCGACTACGTTCGGAACCATGATTTTAAAAAAGCGCATAAATGTATAATTTTCATGATATTTAGCGTCACTTAGATTAGAATACATGTGTAAAATTGTTTTAAGGACATTATGACAAAAAAAATTATTTAAATACAATATTTTGGCAAAAAATTAACTTAGAATAACCTTTTTTCCAAATTTGTAATTTCTTTTGTAAAAAATACTTCTATTGTATTAATATTTTGCCTGTATATAGCTCAGACATCTGTACAGAGGCTCAACTAAGATTTTTGAAAAATTCAAATTATTTTCAGAGTTACAACCATTGGAAATAATTATTGGCGTATTTTCTTAAAATTTCTCCCTTCTGTTTTCGTAAAACATGGATAAACCGACTTCCGAGTTATGCGTTTCAAAAATTCTAGTTGAGCCTCTGTATAGAGGACTGAGCTATATACACAGGCAATTTATTAATACAATAGAAGCATTTCTTACAAAAGGTCATATAATGTCCTTAAAACAATTTTATACATGTATTCTAATCTAAGTGACACTAAATATCATAAATATTATCCATTTACACGGTTTTGCAAAATCACGGTTCCGAACGTAGTCGGATACCCCTTAAGGCAGATAAAGATTCTTAGAATAACTTCTAATAAAGATAAGTGATAAGGATTTCAGGCGCTATTTACTTAGAATTTAGAATTACGTAATATCACTCTTGATTGCATCCCTATAGTAAGACTTGTGTTGTTTGGATCAATATATTGGAATAGTAATAAATTATATTTATTATGGCGAATTTGGGTGATCAATCATTTCCTCCTACAAATCTAGGTCGCGTAGATGAAGAGATGGTATCCCCGGGTCGGAGGTATCACAGTGTTTTTAATTGAATTTCCAACAATGGATTTCATCTTAATTCCTTCTTACCGATCAACATGCTTCTGCTTTGTAGCCCAAATGGGTGGTCCATGAGTAGGGAATTTTTTTTCTATGTGTGTGGAGAGAGAGAGAGAGATTAAATTTCAAATAATTCTCTTTGTTGTATATTTTGTGATGCTTGGGTGCCAGAATCAATGATGGGCATTACCTTCTTCAATGTAATTCATTCATTTGGACTCTTGAATAATTAATCTAAGGAGAAATTTTATACGGAGAGCGGTCTACCCAACTGGACTCCATTAAATAAATATGATGAAAAAATTACTTCGCCAAAAGCTTTCATTTTTCAATTCCTACTAATAATTCACACTTTCCCTATATATATTTATTTATACATATATCATGTTCAAATTTTGAATCGTTAATAAAATATTTTTTATTCACCTACTCAATTTCAAATACATTTTTTTAAACATTTTGTGGTTGGCACTTGTTGTTAACACAGGTTTTTTTAAAAATATTAATCGCTTAGTTAAATTTAATTAATGAATAAATAGTAACAAACAAAAATAATAGTCTAACACCATATATAAAAAGGAAAATCGCTTATGGGGTCTCAGGGGTGTTAAAAAAATTTCTCTAGAGGTCTAAAAATATAAACAATTTTCAAACAGATATAATTCTTTTAAATTTAAATTAAATGATTCGAATCTTTTACACATTATTTATAAAAGAATGGGGTTTCAGAAAAGTATAAAATGTTTAAAATATAATAATAATTTTAAAAATCATAAGCATATGAAAATTCTATAATAAATATTAAGTATTTTTTGCGTTGCACACTCTATTTTCTAAAATAGTAGCCTCTGATGTATAAAACTTTATAGAGTTATAAAATACATCATACTCTTTAAACCCTACCTAATTTTAGTATTTTATATCTTTTGTATTTCAAAATATTTGTAAAATATTGCAATTTCTTAAATATTTTTTAAAATTATCTTTTTTATTTATTAAAATATGTAAGTTATTATTCTGTTTATATAAAATCAGCTACAGTGTAATAAAAATACATTTAACTTTATAAATCAACTTATAGCTACTATAATTAAAGCTACTATTTTAGAAAATAGCATGCGCGATGTAAAACTTAATAAATATTTTTTATAGAAAATTTTCTTATTTTCATATATCTATAATTTTTAAAGTTATCATTATATTTAAAACATTTTATACTTTTCCGAAGCCCAATCCTTTATAAATAATGTGTAAAAGATTCGAATTATTTAATTTAAATTTAAAAGAATTAGGCCTGTTTGAAAATTGTTTATATTTTCAGACCTCTAGAGAAATTCAACACCCCTGAGACCCCTTATTGTGTCCTTGTAGTGCAATAGACAGCGCGCTGGACTTTTAATCTGAATGTTGTGGATTCGAATCCGACCTGGGAAGGCCTAATTTCCGAGAACGTGATTTCTTTTTACAATACTATTTTATTGGAATAATTAAATTTGATTAATGAATAAGTAGTAACAAACAAAAATTATAATCCAGTACCATATATAGAAAGGAAAATGAAAACTTGCAAGGAAAATTGCTTTCTATTTTGTCACTTAATATTGTGATTTTGTGTCATATGTATATATATATTTATATTAATTGTAATTATTTAATAAAAGTAGCCAAAATATATAAAAATTTTCTTTGTTGACCTAAGTAGGAATGGATTTCAAAATTTTTTGTATTATTTGTTTTATTAACGACTATATGTAAGGCAGCACAATCGCTATTGGTAATGAATCTCGTTACTCTCAACCTCGGTCAAATGAAGAGAACGGCACTTGAGTTATATATATATATATATAATAATTTCCTCTAGCATCCTTTTAATTTTAACTCTTTTTAATAATATTTAAACAAGCTTTAATTCTTTGGTTCAAAACTAGCGCTTTATTCTTAATCGTAATCAACTAGTATCCGAAATCCCTGTCTCGCCCATTTTAACCAATCAGAGCTCTTATTACAAAGCAGTCACGCGATTGTCACTGCCGATATATAAAGCGAAAATCTTTTGTGATCGCGCTCTTGTGCTTTCACCATGTAATCGTCGTCTTGAATAAGTGTAAATAGCTGCAGCTCGTTTATCCTTTATATGTTTGTGTGTTCTTATGCTTTTGTGTTGTCGTAACGCTTTTGAATTGTCATGTCAAAAGAAAAAGAAGAACGTCCACTCTGAAGATGTTTTCTGTGAAACCCTGAGTAAACAAACGAATACACCAACACCGACCAACGTTATTATATATATATATATATATATATAGTCACCCATTCTTCAAACTTCCATACCATACCAGCGTGAGGATTTTGAGCCACGACAGATTTAAAGTTCATTACGGCAGGTCTTCAGTGACTCAACAGAAACATAGCTGGTCACGAGTTTGGGGTCATGACCATTTGGCTACCACAGGCATTCGACACCAAAGTTTGTTTGGATACATTAAAATTTTAGCCACATGAGAGAAGTATAAAAGTCTGGTTGTCTTAGCTAAGTCGTAGCTAACTATTTGTTAAGCATTTAATAAATAAACAGTTGAACAGATGGAGACATGTAATATTTTAATATGTACATTTTTAGTTAAAATGTATTTTAGAAATTTAATGCCAATGTGTGTAACTCGTATACTTAACTCTTATAATAAAATTCACAAAAACTCTTATTAGACCATATGTGACATATGCATTTGAAACTTAAATAAGAAAAAACCTGGAAGTAAATTGAATGGTATCTTTTGAGAGAAATATACTTCGAAGTATACTTGGAGGTACAAACGAAAATAATAGCTGAAGAAGAAGTTACAATTTTGAATTCCTGACATCATTACAAATCATCATCATCATTACAAAATGACATCATCATGAAACAACCTGACATCATTAAATACATATGAATTGGATATCCCATATAATTCGAATGCCAGATGATAATGTTGTCAAAAAAGTACTGCAGTTGCAAGTCACTGGGCAGACTCGGTGGAATCAGATTTTGGGATTATGGAACTTGGAGAACAAAAGTAAACAAAATGTCATCGTGGAGGAATCTTCAAAGAAAGGCACTGACCCAAGAGGGGTTGTCCTGTCAGATATAATGATGATCAATAAAATTCGAAATAAAGACACAATCTTAAACACATTACATGACTAATTTTGTATGAAAATTGTTTTATCAATGCACGCCCATCTCTAAATTTATTCAAATAAATCATTTCACTATTTTCATGTGCACATAACTTAGTACGTGAGTCTGAATGCTGGCATTTAGTAGTCAAATTCAATACACGATAATAATGCAGAATGAAGGAGATATTAGTAATATTAATGTATTTCAAAATTCTCTTTCATCATTCGAGTTTGCTTCAAAATAATGGCTTAACCCTTTATCTACCGCATTATGATTTACTGCAATTTTCTTCAGGCAATATTTTTTTTTTTTGAAATACTACATTGAAAATTAAGGAATATGCATAAATAAAATACTCAACTTCAGGAAATTTAATCCGTTAGAGCTAATTAATTAAAATGGTACTTTAAAGTACCGTCAGTACACAAAGGTCTAAAATATTCTCAAAATATAAAAAGACCAAATGATTTTTTTAACGGAGTTTTAACTCTTAAAAATGCTAAATAACCAAAGAACACTCGTATTTTTACAGCACAAAATATTTACTTTTGAAAATTATAAAATTTTGTTAAATTTATTTACACGTAAAGGCAGATTTTACTCATACCCTAATTTGAAGATATTCACAGAAAACAGTTTTTCTTTTCATTAATGCACAAAAATTCATTACGTGTTGTGCATTTTGAGTGAGGTTTTGATTGAATGTTTTTAAAGCGCTACAACCTGGGGTAGTAAATATTGTATTTTTTGAACATTTTTTTTCTAATGGGGCTGCGTATTGGTATTTTAACCTTTGCAGACTTATTACATTCCCCAGGAGGTGGTATTACTTTTTAGCGCGACACCATATAGGCCAGGGGTGGCAAACCTTTATGGATCAACGTACCATTTTTTCCAAAGAAATGCTAAATGAGGTATACACGTGCCGTCAAATAATTTTGACTTGTGGAGAAAATAATAAAACTAAATACGAATAACACAAAACTCTTTATTTACTGCAGAAAAATATATTTTGTATTTTGCAGTAGTAAATGTTTTAGTTAAACGTGTAATTAAAATTATATAAAGTAACATTAGTGTGATTTCTGCTGTTGCAGATTAGATGACAAATAAATTATTTAAGGATTGGGTAAGATGTTACTTTTAGCAGGATACATGCTGAATTGGAGTCATCTGCCAAATGGTTTCTAAGCGAGTCTCTAATGTTATTCATCTCTGAAAATAATGACTCGTAGGCGTAGGTCGATGAAAATATGGTTGAAATAGAATGAGCGGGCTTCTTCAAACAGTTAAACGTATCTGGAATCGAATTTAATGTTTTCAAAATTTCGTTACTGGCATTTTTACTTATATTGCTTGTTAATCCTTTTTTTTCAATCAATTCCAATTTTTTCCTTGTTTCAATAAATTTTTGAATCTGTATTGAACGAGACTAGAAATTAATAAGTTGCATTTCACATTCTTCAATTTCCAACATCGGATTGGGGCAAGTTCCGTTTACCAAATGATATCACATCAGGGTACATAATAAACTTGAGCTTTTTTGATAATTTTTTGAACTGAGAAAATCTCACTGAAAATTCCTTGATAGGAAGAATCATTAACAATTGATTGCTTTGATCGGTGGCGCACCCAAAGTATTGTGCCGCGTGCCAATGGTTTGCAATTCCTGATACAGGCAATACCAATTACAGCACGTAATTTTGACACCCGGTTTCCTCCCCAGAAAGAGGCATCTGAGCTCTTGACGATGCGAACCCGTACAATTATTTAATTTTGCCGAGAGCACCTAAGCCAAACAGCCACTCTAGGGATCTTTTACATGCCGTCTAATCATACGACATGGCTGTTGTCGATTTTCTGCATCAAGAAAATCCACCAACTTGGTCCGGGGTCGAACTCGCAATCTTAGGTGCAGAATGAAAGCGACCAACCAACCACGCCACCCGGCTGGCAATTTTCAGAGCATTAACTACTGCATCTTCGAGTCTTGTTCATTCTCTTCATCGTCATCTTAAGAATCTAAAGAAAATCCCAGAAGATAATTTGCTGGGACTTCTTCATCTGAAGAATCATCTCTTAGTGCATCACAGCTATCAGATGGTAGGTTCTGAAATAAATCCAAAGGCTCTTGAAGACTAAGTTACTTTTTTCCAGACTTTCTAAGAAAAAGAAATAATAATAATAATGTTATTAACACCTTCAAAATCTCCAATTGTTGTTAAATCTCAATTACACATAAAGAAATTAAAATGTTGTTAATTTTTTAAATAAGAATTGGTATTTCATTTAATTGTGTGGCAGAAAAAATACAAGCTAGGATTCAAAGTTACAAATTTTTTGAAAACATTAAAATAAAAAATAAAAAAATTTTAAAAAAGCAAAATAGATCAGTTAAGCAAAAAGAAACGCTAAAAAAAGGCATAACTCTATTGCACTATAGTCATGACTTCAAAGCACAACAAAAAGCAACAATAAGCTACAACGACGGAAAAAAACTAAGCTCTTGCTCCAACACCCAGTGTGCTGTCGGTACTTAAAGTTATTCAACTGAAAAATTAATTATGTGCACTGTTCACTTAAAATAAATAATTAAATCATTTTATAAGGCCTTTACTAACATACAGAAAAAAAAACTTCCCTCAAAAATACTCATTATAGAATCTCTGATACCATGTATCCTGGAAGAATGGAATTAAAATAGTGTTCTTGTCAAATATCGTCAAAACATTCGTAAAAATTGCTATTCTATGTAATTTTAAAGTGAGTGGTACTTATAAGTACCGTGCGCGTCGGTAGATAAATGGTTAACTGGGAATTGACACCATTTCAGAGCATTATAAAATGTATTGTTAATAAAAGTTTGAGCTAAAATCAGGTCACAAAGATGATATCTAAACTGGGACTAAAATATTTAAATCTCCATGCCACAAAGGAAAACATTATAACTCTGCAAAACGGTCCGTGGTGTGGAACTGATAGATTAATCGATTATTAATGAAAAGAAAGTTTTATTGGTGAACCATGGTTAAGTAATGAGGACGACACCTATGGAGGCATCCATTCTCCAAATGTGCACATTGCACCATCGTAAGGACTTTTATCCTTGACAGATTTAACACGGCACTCGCGCGCGTGCTTAAACTGGACTCATATGTAGTCCCCATTCAGACTGCTAGGGAACTTTAAAGTAATTTAATTCCATTATGATATTAATTAGAAATAAAATCAAATGCCTTTAATATACTTGTATCTGCAAAAATTTTTATTTCGAATTATGAAAAATATTCATATACTTCAAATAATGCTTTATTTCTTACCAGTATCTAATGGAATAATTGTTTGAATTTACATATTTACTGAACGCCGTTTGAAAGAATCACATAATACATAACTAAATGATGCCTAAAAACAAAATCTATTGATAACATTAATTTTTTTTTTTATAAATGTGCCCTTTATAGAGTCTACAGTTTTTTCATTTTTGTATAGCATATATACCCCAAACATTCAAATGTCCCTAAGAGAATCCAATAATTTTGGCATTACTACATACCTGATACTTAAAAATTGAATTATCCAATACTAAAAGGCTAATATTTAAGGTTTTTTCACTCTTAAGAGATTTATTTTATCATAAAATCAACATGTTATTCAATTACTTGAAATTCAATTTTATCATTTTCAGAGACATATTTTACTATATAGTTTGGATATTTTATTTATAAAAAATTATAAAGAGACTATTTTGAATTCTTAATTATTTAGTTGTTTGGCACAGGATTATTAAACGAAGGTCAGGTGCGTTTTATCTGTAAGCAAGCTAAAGATATTTTATTTGCTCAAAATTATAATTAGTAAGAAAAAGAGACAAAATATTTTTTTAAATGTGATTTGTTTTGAATGTTTTGTTAAGAAGGCTTTCTAATTAAAGGAATAAAGAAAAATAAAACTTTTCATGCTATTTATGGCCTTTTTTTCTTGTAATGAAAATTTTCTTTAAAATATGTGGAGGTGTTTTTTATCACATATAAATAAGAAGCCCTACTAAGCCAACATTTTACTCACATTTGTTTCAGAGTTCAAATAGAAAAGAAACAAGTAATATAAAAAAAATTTTATTTACTTGCAGGAATAAGTAGGAATTAAAGTCAATTCCTACTTAGATCAACAAAGAAAAATTTTATTTTAGCTACTTTTTATTAAATAGTTATAATTAATATAAATATGTATATACATAAGACAGAATCACAACATTAAGTGGTAATTAATTTTTATTAATTATCATTAAGTATTGTATTGTCCTCCAAAACAATAGTGTACATAAAATTTCAGTTCAACTGAATGCTTTAAAAAGTGAGGAAAAAACCTTTTCAAGTTTTGACATGGCTGTATTTTAATTATTTAAATAATTAGTTTTAATCAATTAATTTCTATTAATTATAATTAAATTATTGTATTGTCATCCACAATAATCGTGTATTTAAAATTTCAGCTCAAACGAGTGGTTTAAAATGTATTTTATTAACGATTAAAAATTCCACCAAGATAAATAAATATAGAGTATGAGCTAATATTAGGAATTAAAAAAAATATTGCAAAATAATTCTCAACCTTTCAGTTACTATTTGATGTTCTTTTTCACCCCTTAACCTTTTATAATTTTTGAATATTTTTTATTAAAAATTTTTCTTAAATATCAGAAAATTTTCAGAAATTAAAAATTTGAAATTTTTAATTTCTGGCCCAGAGAAAGATACACTGAAAATAACAGGACATTTTTATTTTTATTTTGAATATTCAACATTTTATAAACGTGATTTCGTGATATATGCTTTACACGCCAATTTATCTAATTGTGTAGCATACATATATATAGATACCTAAATAATTCATTATCTTTCCTAAGATAACTAAGCAAAAAGTTTGGGTATTATTTTGAGCAAGAATTGTTCCTAAGACATTACTTATTAGTCCATGGTTGAGCAATCATTTTAGTTCGAGCAGCTTTGTGGAAACGGAGGTTTGCTCTCATTCATTATTTAATTTTGCATTTCAAAATAAGTATCATACATACAAATCAATTAATGTAAGTTAAACAAAATAGTGTCAGTTTTATTTAATTAATTTATTATGCTGCTTTTATATAATCTATAACTGCAAGCACATTTAATTTTAGATTGACTGATTTGTGTTGATAAATCAATCATTCCGTGATCTCATTTCAGATTGTACTCCTTAAGTAAGGTTATCGCTTCAAGACAGAATTAATTCATAACTTTATTCCTTGTATTAGTAAAAAAAATATTTGTTTCTTCATTGTACATTAAACAAATGACATTCATCACTAATTGGTTTTTTCGGAGGATATCATGGTTATAAATTGATGTATTTACTGCTTCAAAAACAAAATATAAATTAACCATGTCAAGAGGAAAAGATCAGTGCATGTCATATCTACAAAGGGCTTGCTAGTGGCTCACACACAAACAATTGTTACGAAAGTGTGTAAATAATTTGTATTTGGATAAGCAAAGCATTTGTATTACTCTATGTTATATTCCATTAAAGAGATTAAATTTTTGAAAAACAACAAGTAATGTAAGAAAAATTGTTTTTTGTAAATTCCTACTTAAGTCAACAAAGAAAATTTTATCTCTTAGTTACTTTTTATTAAATAGCTACAAGTAATATAAATATGCATATATATATGACAGAATCACACTATTAAGTGACAAAATAGAAAGTCATTTTTCTCACAATTTTCCATTTTCCTTTCTATGTAGGGTGTTTGACTATTTTTTTGTTTTTTACTATTTATTCATTAATTAAATTTAATTATTCTAATAAAATAGTATATAGTAAAAAAGAAATCACATTCTCAGAAATAAGACCATCACAGGCGGAATTCGAACTCACCTCCTTTGGATTAGAAATCTAACGAGCTATCCATTGCGCTACAGGGACTCAACGAACAATTTTCCTTTCTAAATATGCTGTTGCACTATTATTTTTGTGCGTTACTATTTATTCAATTTTCAATTTAATTAATGAATTAATATTTGAAAAAACTGTATTAACATCAAGTGTCATCCACTACAAGTTTAAAAAAATGTATTTGAACTTGTATGGATGAATAGAGAGTATTTTATTACCGATTGAAAATTTGAACAAGATATATATATAAATATATATAAATATATATTACAAGAGAAGTGAACTAATAGTATAGGAATTGAAAAATGTTGACGACAGCACCGAGATGTAACTTGTATGCTAAAAATTTTTGAAAATTTGGTCTATCGGAGGGGTTTGAGCTCCCAAACCACCCTACTTCCCTAATGGATGTATATTGACGATGTTATCCCAGTGGAAAGAATGAGACGAATTTTTGATAGCGCAAAGGAAAGAAATATCAGTTCTGGGCAGATTTTTCTGACTTTATTGTTGGGCTGCATGTGGCCCGATGGCCGCTATTTGCCCACTCTTGTATTTGTCTGTTCCAGGTTTCAGAATTTGTAAAAATGGGGGGATACGAAAAATTTATGATTTTAATAAACTGAAAAATGAGCCTCGAAAAAAGATTTAAAAGTTACTTTTCTGCTTATTCTGTGAAGGGGGGTGTCCTAAGGGTTAGGTCTAAAGTAAACATGAAGGTACAAGAACTATTAAGCTAAAGGGACGCCTTAGTAATATTCACATTAAAAAAAACATAGTGTAAGGGCGCCCCCCTCGGGTGCCCTTCTCCTAGATTATCAGCGTGAGCTAGAGGTGTAGGAATAAATGAAAAACTAGAAGCTACCATGATCCTAATGTTACTTTATTAAGATCTTAACTTAACCACACACAATAACAGATTAGATAATAATATGATATGTGAGAGAATCTACGGTGGCTAAACACACAATATATATATAATACCGAAATAACGTAACCCGGACCACTATCAATAACTAACTCGCCTAAGCGCAATTCCATTGTGATCACAGATCCGAATATTTAAATGGTCACTCCTACCTTTCAGGTCCAACGAAGTATCAATCAACCTAGTTGAAGTTACGGTTCACTGGCGTGCAATGGTATGCACCTTGACTAAGGGCTCTATGTACCAAGTAACCTCTCTTGACTGTCACCTAGATTCACGAAATACTCTTCACACTTGCCACACGCACGAACATAACATTCCCCAAATGTCCCCCAGCTTACTCTAAACTTCTGTTATTTAAAAGCTTCCTAATTTGCATCTTTCCTTCAGGTTTTACTTCTCGGGTTGGTTGGAAAAGAGTTGCCATACATTCATTCTGGCCCCAAAGAACCCAAAAGTATACGTTAATGAAAAAACGCGTGAGCCCATCACAATAGTTTTATCTGAATCATGATGTTTACAACTAATATTATAAAACACTAAAATTTCTTTGGTAGATTGACTTAATAATATTAAGGGAACACAGTACTCTGTACACATTTTTTTTATTTATATACTTACATAAAAATTCTTAATTGTACCCTATTTGAACACATGAACATACATTTTTTAGAAGAAAAGACACCATTTTTAAACAATTATTTAAAACTTTAAATTTCTTAAAAATATTTTTCTGTTTTGAAATTTTTACTACTTTTACAAATTTTAATACTTTTGAACACTTTTTTTAATATTCTTAGAAGGGATCCTGACAATTCCTGTGCATTGGTTTGGTATTACGATTGATAGTTTTATTTTTGAAGTTTTTTTCGTGTCGTATGCTATAAAAATCAGTTATACATCTGACTTTGACGATTTTTGAAAAAATAACTATTTACCTAAATCCTTATTTCATATGCTGAGAATCATCAAACATATCGTACAAAACAATCAGAAGTAGTTTCAAAACATTATTTTGAAAATTTAAAAAGATAAAGCTTTAGTATTTTAAATACATGATTATCGTAAGAAAATAAAAACCTAAGAAAAAGTCATTTAAAGTTTTGAAAATCAACAAAAAATTGAAAGAGCCAAATGCATACGTCACGTGTTCTAGTTTCAGTTTTCCTTTTGACATAGTTTTAAAAAAGTTCAATAACTGGCTAAATTAAACAGATAAAGCTACAAAATTTTATACGTATATTTAGAAAAGTCGCACAGTTAAAATGAAGTGATAAAAAATTGGGTATTTTAGTCATTTTTCAATTTCTACCATTAGTTCACACACTCTACTTGTTCAAATTTTCAATCGTTAATAAAACACCTTTTAAAGCATTCACTCAAGTTCAAAGGCATTTTTTTAAACTTATAGAGGATGACACTTGATGTTAACACAATTTTTTCAAATATTAATTCATTAATTCTATTTTATTAGTGAATAAATAGTAACAAACAAAAATTATAGTCCAACACCATACGTAAAAAAGGAAAATCACTCGTTGTAGTAGTAATCCTGTAGTGCAATACATAGCGCGTTGGACTTCTAATGCAAAGTTCGTGGTTTCGATCCCACCAGGGGTGGCCTAATTTTTGAGAATGTGATTTCTTTTTACTATACTATTTTATTGGAATAATTAAATTTAACTAATGAATATTTAGTAACAAACAAAAAAATAATAGTCCAGCACCATATACAGAAGGAAAAATGGAAAATTGCAAGAAAAGTCGCGTTCGATTTTGCCATTTAATATTGTGATACTCTTATACGTATATACAAATTTATATGAATTTTAATTATTTAATAAAAAGTAAATAAAATATATAATTTTTTTCTTTGTTGACCTAAATAGGAATTTACTTTGAAATTTTTTTTATATATTACTTGCTTAGGGATTGTGTCGTCTAAAAATCAATTATAAAATTTAATGCAAGTTTTCTCTATTTTCTTTTATATTACTTGTAAAACTAATATAAGGGAGTTTAGATCTACAAGGATGCCATCGGCAATTTGTACGTGAAACGGCGAAGGTGAGAAAGAATAGCCTTTCGATTCCCAGGCTCGACAGTCGGTCGTCTTTTCCTCCGACACCTAATCCAATTGTCGGCTGGATGCGAGTCTTCGACGCACCTGAGTCACAAAGAAACCGGCCTCTTTAAGAGAGCCATGCCCATCAACGCTGCCTTTGTAGCCAGCCTCCGCAGAGCTCCTTCTCTCCGAATTGCAACATCACTTTTAGAATTGGGGAGCTTTTCAAATATCGCCGATGCACTCCGTAGAGAATGTCGCGTTACGATCACGCTTGGTGATGCTGCGCTTCTGCGGTTAAGTGCTACTTCTCGGTCCCATCAAATCTTTCGTCATGTTCCTTTGAATTCTTTTGAGAGTTTCATTGACTCGACTCGAAGAACAGCATTTTAATTTTTTTTTCTTCCCTCTCTTTTTTTTAAAGCTGGAGCGAGTCGTAGAAGCTAGAGCTAAGTTTAGAAGTGTATATTGTAAATGATATAAAAATAATGGAACAAAATTCCTGACCAATTTGTCTGTTAGTTTTCTTAGAAAGGTACTAGTAATTCGTATGCTGAATGATAGTTTCGTTTCATGAGTAAGTATTCTTTCCATTTTTGTTTCATTTGTTGAAATTTTCCTCCCACCACAGACAGAGATGTCTTAAGACTCTTTGAGGCCCCGGGGGCCCAGAGAAATCTGAAGAGTTTTTTAGGCTCTGAGCCCCTATGCAAAAGTAGGCCCTACCTGAGATCTTTAAAAGTAGACAGCATATAGCTTACATTGTGAAATACTCGTCCAAACGGCAATTCGAAACAAATAAATGCGCACGACTCACAATCTCAATATTTTGGGCACAAACCAACTAAACCGACCTGATTTCGACTAAATAAGTTAAATGGTTGTTTATCGAACTAGGCTTAAGCCTGGACATGGACAATGGTCATCACATAATAATACAATCCTAACAGTTTTGCCAGCTGACATGGAGTTTGAAATTCCTTGTTTTTCGGAGAATATGTATGGGAATAATATTTGACTACATTAAAATTATCTGGATCATGATCTTATTAAGACAGAGAATGAAAAGAGGCCCCCACAGAGGGTGAGGTCCTAGGCCCGGTTCCAGTTCGCCCATGCCTTAAGACGTCCCTGACCACAGACTTCGTAAGTTAAACTTCGAGCAAATGCTGAGGATGGTATATGTGAGTTGGTACATTTCTCTTGTATAGTCCACACCAATAGCGTCACTGAGGTGGATCGAAGAATGTGATTGCCTCGCAGTGGCGTAACGTACACCCCCGCAAGCCCCGCATCGAGGGGGGGGGACAGGACTGTAGGGTGCCCAAAGCCCAACTAACACCAAGTACTGCTTAGGACCCAAAACTTGACTTTCCAGGGGTGCCCTAATATTCTTCGTTACGCCACTGCTGCCTCGGTTAGCTTCCTAAATAAGAGGAGGGAGTGAGGGTTTTATTAACGTTGCACTCTGAAGCAACACAAGGGCTACTGGCGATAGACCTCGTAATTATGAACGACTTTCAAGTGGTGAGACATTGCTTCTCCAAAGTACTACACTACGCCAACGAGAGGATTTTGAGCCATGACAAATTTAATGTACATCAGTCCTCTACACGAAGGGTCTTCAGTTGCATCAGAACTCTAGCCCGTGACTCAGCAACGTCTGTTACGAGTTCATGGCAATGACCACTACGTTACCACTGCCATGCGTTGGAATGTAGAAGAAAAAAGCGGAGGTACATCGACAATTTTCATTGCGAAAGTACAAAAGAAGTTTGTTACAATGACTTACGGGAGAGATATTGTTAACGAAACTCTCTCGTAATTTTAAACCTCCGTTAGGAGATGAAGATGATCGCTGAGCTG
>BMAV01006598.1:54647-69300 GCA_019973955.1 Trichonephila inaurata madagascariensis | reverse complement strand
GGAGGACTTTGAGCTACTACAGAGTTAACGATCATAATATCCTCTGCACATGTTTTCAGTGTTGGTACAAGGACTCGAACTCATGACATGTTGACCACAAGCTCATGACCACTAGGCTATGATAGTTTCTCTTAAGCGGGATAACATTGGAATATTTTTGAGCGATTGTTTTCTTATTGGCGCAATTTCTATACCAAAATATCTGTAAGGAAAAAAAATATTAGAAAATTGTCTGAATACTCAGTCTTTCATAATCTTCTAGAGTTTTCCCTCCTCTGAATAAAGTATTAAAATCGGTTTTCATAGAACCTGACGACACACACACACACATATATATATATATATATATTGAAGGAAGTGAGGAAATCTAAGTCCTATGATGTCCAAAAAGATCCTCCTCTCTCCAACTAAAGCTTTTAAGCTACGCCAGTTTGAAAAAGAAGAACAGCAAAAATTGAAACAGACAACTGTTTCGACTTTAATTCCATTTTAAATCATTTTAAACTTTCATATTACCCCCATTGCTTGTTCTGAATAACAAAATATCAATTCTCATAAATGCTTATCAACTTCAAATCTATTATTTTATTCATATAGGACTTTAACTGTTGTGTTGCAATAAATTATTCGAAATTTTTAGCAATGAGCAAGAAATTAATGACTCCCTCCAGTGCTATAATGACATCATTGTCCCATTAATTGCACTGATGAAATTTCGTATTCATTTTGATTTAAGAATGCAGTTATCTCTCGAGATCTTATTTTCGTAGAATCAAGTGTCAAATTCATAACTTGACTCGTAAATCTCCGACTGCATAGCACCCAACCTTAACACACAAATAAGTTAACTTCTTTAGAAAAGATTTATTTAAGTTTGAACAGCAAAATAATTTCCATTACTTGACATGAAAATTTTCGGGGGTTAATTTGAGTTGATTTTTCATTAATGTTTCACTTTGAAGCTATATTAGAGGGAGTATATTGAAGATGGACCTCGTCATGGATGTCAAGCCTCGGTCAAGTGATGAAGATGACACCTTAGACCACATCCCACTCATCAAACTTCCCCGACATGCCAATGTATGGTTTTTAGCGGAATTAAGCCTAGAAACTCATAAATCATGTACGACTTGCAGCCCAATAGGCAAATATTAGGAATCTCTGAATCTCAATTGCCAATCAAAAGAAAGGTCTGCCATGAAAAATTATGTATAAGGGCAATGTGTGTTTATTTCATTCTTCGATATCTAATCCTTGATTCGTAGAGAATGTCTTTCAGTAACAGTAACAATAAATGTTCAGTTATAAGGATGTGTTGGTACATTTTCTATAAAGGATATATCGCGTACATCAAGAATACTTCACTTCAGGTTATTGGTTCCTTTCCCATGAAAGTGCCATCCTAGATTCAATTCACAGTTCCGGCCCAGTAGAAGAGTTATACGCCTCTCTCACTTGCAATACTCAAATTATCTTGCTCCAGAAGACATCTTTTTGGTTTC
This sequence comes from Trichonephila inaurata madagascariensis, assembly GCA_019973955.1. Lineage (NCBI taxonomy): Eukaryota > Metazoa > Arthropoda > Arachnida > Araneae > Nephilidae > Trichonephila > Trichonephila inaurata. Next base: position 67,798 of record BMAV01006598.1, on the reverse strand, counting down.
GTATCTGGAAAAAGACTCCAAAAGGAGAAGGGTTCTAGAATGTTCCAAACATGTAAGACCATATGATAAGGGTTCTTCAAGTGAAAACAAAATGTCGTGGCAATTTTTACTCTTTCCTCTTGCAGGATGGATCAGGTGACTCGTGCTGAACTAATTACTGGTCAGTTTTAAAGAGTTTAATGAGCTAAATTCATGAAGGTCACATGATAAATGCAATCACGTGTGTTCTCCATTGAATTCAAAACAGACATTAGACTTGTACTTGTTATTCTACTTGTAAAATTGAATAGAATTTCAAATTTGATGGTTGAAAAAAATGTTCAAGTACTAGAATAGTTCAAAAAAATTCTTATATTATTCGGGAACTTTTAATTCAAGTGTACTTTTTGTTTACCTATGTGCGTTATTATTGTTGACAAATATATATATTTTAAAAAAGTTTCTGAAAAAAGCAAAAGTTGGCAACAGCGTAGTGCATGAATTGATTGGCTGGAAGCACACGATTGTATTTATCATGTGACTATGAAGTCACGTAAATTTTTGAAATGATTGGCTGTAAACACGGAATTGCAGTTATCATGGGATTAATGACGACACATGATTTAACCCATTAAATAAATCAAAAATATATATGCTTGTTTTAGCACTTGATGCTTTTCGCTTTGTTGAGGATGAGGTTAAAAGTAACGGTAAGCTGAACTGGTGGTCTGATGAGCCATGAATTCAATCCCTATTTCTACTGAAAATCGTTTTGGAGGATAAGGGGAGATTTAGTGGAGCGTGAAAGTTAGGAGAGTGAAATATCTGTCAGTGCGTCGTTTTGAACTCATTGGAATACAATTCAAAATTACGAAATAGTCGCCAACAGTCTATTGTACTGCGTGACTCATGAGCGATGTCAACTCGAAACAAACCAAATTACCGAAGGATTTACTCCTATTTCTGTTTCGTTTTTTGCTTGAGAACAGACACCAAATTGTCGCCAACGATTCTAAATAAAAAAGAATATTTTTATCTCATGACATCAATCAAAAACACAAATATATTTCAAGAACAAGTTTTTATCCAACCACAAAATCCAAACCAGTCCACCAAGCTACAGACACCAAGATGATTTCCCCTTTTCTTCCCTTCTGGGAAATAAGACACCGCAATCCGTTTATAACCGCAATATAAAAAACAAGCGACGAAAAAGAAAAAAGAACGACAGAAAAGAAGAAAATGAGATGCGTCGCGCGTGGCGATCGCGCGGAAGGCACGCTTCTGGCATCCTGCTTCCAAAAAATCCCTCATCTTTCCCCCAAGATGGAGTTTCACTACAGCTGGTGGAAGAGAAGAAACCACATTAAGGCAACGCGGGAAAAAGAGTGTTGAAAACAATAATGCTGAGGTTGTGGCAAAAGGAAAAAATTGACGAGGAAAAATTCTTTTCCACCGCAATGGTCTCTTTTCCATTTATATCTCGTTACTTTTTCATGATCTATATTAGTGACCACAAGGTCAAGTGTATTCCAAAAAAAAAAAAATTGATTCACAGCAGGTGATCTTTATTTTTAAACTGGGAATCCCGACCCTATTAATAGAAATGTTTCTGATTTTTTTAAAAAGCCTTTTCGAGTGCATGTTGGGAACATCTTGCAACTTCTGATTTTTTTTTTTTTTTGTAGTTGTCTCTTTAGAATAGAGGATTAATCTTTATAAATTATAAATTATATATATGTACCATATTTATTCGAATCTAAGCCGTTATCTATTCTAAGCCGCACCCCTAATTCTCAACATGTTATTGTGAAAAATGAAAAATAGTGTACAATAGTTTAACGATATCCAATTTTACGGAAGTAAAATAAATTTAAAATGAGAACTAATACGAAGTGAATAATTAGTTATTTTACCATTATTATAAACTTTTAAATACAGGCATGAACCTGTAATTGCTCTAATTGCCCCATCCAATGAATATTTTTTCCCCTTCGAATCTAAGTCGAACCCGATTTTAAGTAGGGTTAACATTGGAAAAAAGGGTGCCGCTTAGGCTCGAGTAAATACGGTATATATATATATATATATATATATATATATGAATTTTAAACTAATATTTTCCCTTTATTTTAAATTTGGGGTATTTTAACTATGACTAGAAGATTATTGCTTAAAAGCAACTACTAAAATCCAAAAAACACTTTTATTTTCATTATACTGCCATTCAGAGCAATGCTTTAGAAACACCTTATACTAAAATCTGAAAAAAATAATAAAAAAAAGGCCTTAGAACACACAATTAAGTTAGGTTGAATTGTGTCGTATCGGCCACTTATCCCACCAAATTTTTTCTCGCTAAATCGTAGAGTTGCTACTCCAAAACTCATCACTCAAAAACGCGCTAAATTGGCGATTTTAAAAAATTTGGCGGACCATTGGCCAATTCGTCAATTAAGTTATTAATTTTAACGGACCAGGTTCACATTTTGGAAAAGCATCATCAATCAAAATTTTAAAATGGCAGAGGAACACCAAAAAATCTTGTGAAAAGCACAGAAGATGTAAAAATGTTATGACAACCTCAGTCATTGTAATGTGGTAATTTTGATAATTAACTCAATGTAACATTATAAGGTGTTATAACTCTTCAAACTTATATGTCTCACTATCGACTGTATAAATTCACCATTAAGTCTATTATACTGAATAAAATCGAAATGCAAGTCTACGAACAAGCACTAAATTTACGAATCTAATAACAATCTAATTTACTCCGAAGAAGATAACACTGAATTAATATATAAATGGAAATTTTAAAGATCATATTACTCTAGAATACAAATTCTTTAGCATCTATAGAGATTTAGAGTATACTTCTGCCTGAAAATTACAGATAAATATATTAAGGGTAAATTTTTAAGACCTTATTTTAATGGAAGAAGGGTATAAAACATAACTAGTTTGAATTTGATTAAATACCATAAAATATAAATTAGTTAAATTTTAACAATAAATGTTGAAAGATATCAGCATAAAATTGTTATTTTTATTTTTCCTTCCTAGTTCTTAATGAAAACTGTTCTCATTCAGGAGAAGTAAAAATACAATAAACAATTTCATAAAAAGTGTAGGAATAAACATATACACATCTATATAACTCTGTACAAAAATATAAAAAAAAATATTTCAGCCCTATTGCATCATATATAATGAATGATGCAGCTTCAAAAATATAATTAAATATTGAATCGGTTTCTCAACCAATGATTAGTCAGTACTAACTCTACCCTTCCAAATCCCACTCCGTTATCCCATAATTTTCACGCCACTGATCCCTAAGGGTGTTGAACAGCTTTCACCCCGGGTATTATTTAGACACGGAAGTTGCCAAATTATCGTCTGATCCATAAATATTATGCTTCCTCAAAGGCTTGAACAACAGCGCGCAATGCGTTGAACCTAAAAGGTCACCACATCCGCCACAACCAGATGGGGTGGTAGGGGTTGAGCAAAAACAAGGATTTCGGGGAAAAGGGATCCCCTAAAAATGGCCTGAAAAGAGTATCCCGAAATCGTCTGTCACACTCATTAAGACGGACTTTGGGCAGCTGGCTCTGCTGGGAAGAGGGGTATATGAGGAATTTTCGCCAAAAATAACTTCCCTTCGTCAGCTAAGCGTGAATTTCTGACGATATGTTGTTTGTTTACTCATAGAAGGGAGAGGTAGAAAATCGTTAAAGATACATTCGAAGCTTCTGAGATGAGTACACAGCGCCTACCGTGCTTGCAACACTTTGTAGTTTACTATAATTAGTCAACTGTCCCGCGTTCTTTTCCCCAAGGGGTGTATTTAAGTTACAACTAACAGTGATATGTCTTCCCTCTCTTGATAAACAGGAATGTAACCACGTGTAATTTTACCAAAACTAGTTGTCCAAAAATAAATCACTCGCTTGAAATAATCACCTTTTAAACTTTATTTTTAAGAAGAATACATTTATACGAACTCTGGCTTAAAAGCCTAACATAAAAATACTTTATGCATTTTAGCAACCTTGAAAAGATTTTACAATTGAATGACGAATATAATTTAAAAACGCAGAAAAATGAAACTTTATAGCAACTTATAATTGTTTCTGCTTATTTTAATCAAATTTGAAATACGTGGCTAGAATACCATGAGATAATAAGAATTGCTATTTTTTCTACAAAGTTTAGGCAATTTAATCTAATATCCGCAGAAATGTTTTTAATTTTGGGATTGAATTTCAGAAGGCTACGTACGTCACATACACATCCATTTAAAATTGCTTTAGTAACAAAACTTTAGTACGTAAATTTTTACGAATAAAGGTTCTTTAAAGCTCTAAAAAGTTATCTAAAAAGATGATAACTCTTTCTTATCTTTTATTATGTATTAGGAATATTGTTTTGGATGGTTCCAACGGTTTTAGGATCTAACAAATAGTTCTACTTATCATACAAGCAATGGAACAATGGATATTTTAAGGGGTTTTTTTTGTTAACGTCAAGAAATCTTTCAATCTCAAGAAATCCTTGGAAAAAATTCATCTCAAGAAATCTTTAGCTAGAACGTTCTCTTACCTGAACACCCATGATTCTCTTTCCGCGGGAATATTTAAAGAACAAAGCTTTGAAAGATAATTCTCGAACAATATATGATCAAAAAAGGATTAAAAGGTCACTCTTAGGATCCTGGCATTCCTAGAAATATGTACAAGGGAGTTAAGCTTTGCCTCCAAGAAAAAACTGAACATTTTTAACTCTTATTATAAAGGCAAGTTCGAAATTTTTTTACGTTATGCTGGAAGGGCTTTTTAACATTAACATCAGATGTATGTGTTAAAGTTTGTTGCTTTTGTATTATAAATTCGTGAATCGTTAATACTTTAAGTACCATTATGAGTGTACAATCTGATAATAATAATAATGCTTAAAAGATGTCTTTTCAAAACATGAATTATTTAGAGCAGCGATACTCAACCTGCGGTCCACGGACCGTATGTGGCCCGGTCATGGCCCATTGCTCTGAGGAATTCACTTATTTAAGAACATTGTACAAAAAATTTGGTAGGAAATTCTTTGTTCCAATGTAATATATCAATTTTGCTTTTGTTCTTTTTTTTTCTTTTGAAAATGTTGCTTTTTTTCCAATCAAATATATCAATTTTGCTTTTGTTCTTTTTTTTTTCTTTTGAAAATGTTGCTTTTTTTGTAATCAAATATATCAATTTTGCTTTCCATTTTCGGTGTCGTAAGGGTACGAAATTAATATTCTTTTTCTATTAGGAACAGTTACGGTTAGTGATAACAGATAACAGTGGAACGAACAGTGGGTAGAATTAATTTTTAACTATCTTTCATATCTTGCAAGTGCAAAATATTCGAAGAAAATATATCGTTTCAAGACGATTGGGAAGTAGACTACTTTGTAGTGAAAAACAAACATGGATCCGTAATTGTTTGATTTGTCAAGAAAGTGCTGTATTAAAAAAATACCAATAAACAGGAATCGTTCAATGACACTTTTCCTCGAAGATCTCTTTCAAAGGGGATAAAAAAGCCTTTTCTTGAATAATCTTTGCAACAGCAACAAAATGTTTTGTCTTTGGTAATATCACAGCGGTAACAAAGATATCCCATGAAGTTTGTTGTATTATTGGTAATCATATGAAACCGTTTACTGATGCAGAAATTGCTTAGAAGTGTTCTTTAAATGCTTCTTATTTAGTGTTAGTAACAAAAATAAAAAATAATAATTAAGAAAAGCAAAACAGGAGCTATAATATTATGATCAATTTTTGACATTTTAAATTTCCAATGTTATCTTGATCTTATAAAGCATTTCTCCCCCACCCCTCCCCCATCTATCCTCATGCTGCGGCCCGCGTGAAATGGCTGTCATATGTATACGGCCCAGCAGAAAAAAAGGTTGAGTACCCCTGATTTAGAGGCTTCCATGATACAGATGTGAAAGTTCTCCTACAAAAGAAATGAAAATTGAACTATTATCTGCAATGTGTATAGGAAAAAATGAATCGTTTGTTATTCCTGCCAACTCTTGTAATATTTTTATTATTATTATTATTCTATGTCCATTGAATAAAAAAGTTTTTCTTTTTTTGGAGACGTATGATCTCTCTTATTTGTATATATTACTAAACCCTTAAAAGAGGAAGTGTGTAGGGGGTGACATAGATATAATTTGAAAAGTTGCGTACAGGAAATAATTTTTATGATTTGTTTAAATATCAAACTATAAAAAAGTTTAAAGTTTGTCTTTAATTTTAAATTATTTCTTTAAATGTTCGATTATAAATATGAACATACTTTTATGTTTGTGCTTCACTATTTGTTCAAATTCTTCTAAAAATTTAATTCTCGTCATATTTGCCTTGATAAATAAACAAATAAAATGAGAAACATATTTAAAATGAATATCATTCGTTTTTGGCACTCCTTTAAAAATTCCTTTAAAATCTGATGCATAATAAAAGTTATGCGTTATAATAATCCGAGAAGCAACCATTAGCATTAGAAAATAAACCCAAGAATTCAGTTATTTAAAAAAAAATGGATTGGTATATCAGCGTTTCTGAAACTATGGGGCGCGTCCCCCTAAGGGGGCGTGATATCTCTACGAGGGGGTGGGAGATCATATTGAAAAGTCGAAAATAAAAGATTTCAAATCAGTATTAATTTACTGAAAGGAAGCAAAACAAAACACTTTCTGACATAATAAAAATTAAATACACATTTGCATTGATATAATATACTTATAAATGTATCAGGACTGCACAATGTTTTTGAAAATTAATTTCTCAATACTAAATTTTAAAAAAATTTAACAATTACTAATGTCTCCTATGTGCTTGTCATATACAAAATTTAATACTTATCTAGATTGCTTGCATGGTTTATAATTAAAGTCACATTGTAGCTCTAATATCAAAGTATATTTTTATTGCATTCAAGACATTGTTATTGTATGAGGAGAAGGGGATGATTATATATATACCTGGGTAACTCTGAAATTTTTTAGATATTCTTAGGTTTTGTAGACGAATTTTCCTCAGAATAAATGCCTGAAACCATTAATTTCTTAGAATTGATGAAAAAAAAACGCATTTATAGCCACATCAATGTCTTCTGAATGAAAAGGACGTCCACGTAAGTTCTTTTTTAGATTAATAAATAACCAAAAGTCACACATAGCTAGATACGGAGAATAAGGTGGATGTTCTATCACTTTAATTTGTTTTTGCTTAAGAAACTCAGCTATTAATCCGGCTGTATGGGAAGATGCACTGTCATGGTGAAGCATTAGTCCCCTAACATTAACTTCTTGGAGAATTTCTGGAAGACATTTAGTGGTATACCAGTTTGCTGTTACTGTCTTCTGTCCTTCCAACTTGATGGCTTTGATCAATCCCATATTTCTGAAGAAAACGGCACACATTACTTTTTTCATTGCTCGTTGGCTTTTCCCCATTATTGGCGTAGGATCATCTTCAGAGACTCATAGTTTGCCTTCTTGACGTGTTGGAAAGTAAAAAAAACGGCTTGTACGTTTCATCATCCATTACAATTTTAGAAATGATGTAGTAGCTACCATCGCTTAGCAATTTAAGGGATTTTTTACTAATTCTGGCACGGTCCTCTTTTTGCTGCTCAGTTAGTTTATGGGAAACTCAACGGCAAACTACTTTTTTCATATGTAATTCTTCATGAATAATTTTGTGTATGGCTGCGGATTCAAACTTAAAAAAAAAGTTCCTTCTGTATCATTTGGTAGGTACAATGATTATCATTCATTAACGCTTTTCGTATGGCAGACACATTATCCGGGATTACTGCCGGCCGTCACCTTCCTGTGTGTTCTTCATCTTGAAGAGAATTGTGACCACTGCAAAATTCTCTAAACCATCGAAATACGATAGCACAACATGGAGATTCATCACCAAATGCTAATTGCAGTCATTGAACGCATTCCTCTTGATTTAATCCAGCTTTAAAATCATAGAAAATCATAGGACTATAATATTCTCGCTTCAACTCCATTTTCTCTTGTGTCTAAAATTTATTCTACGCTAAACAACTTGAAGTAAGTCAGTAAAAAGTCGTCTCCAAGGTTAAAATACTTTGTATTTTTATACTAATCCATTAATTTTATTTTATAACTTCTTGTGTTCACATATCACAAAAATTTCAGAGTTACCCTCGTATATGATGAAAGTTGGGTCGCAAAAATTGAAAGTTTGAAAAGCACTGTAGCGTATCTTAAGGGAATCATATGTCAAAAAATGACTCATTTTAATATTTATTTATCTGTTGTAATTTTTAATATATATATATATATATATATATATTATTGTTTTTTCATGTGTTGAATAATTTTAATCTAATATCATAAATCATTTAATTTAATGAAAAAATGATTTTTCATTTACTACTTTGCCTTGTAACTTATTGAATTCTAATATTTTTTAAAACTGCTTGAACTATGACTTTTTAATCACCGAATTTTCAATATATACCTAAGTTTTATAATTTAGTAAAAACAATTAACAGAAAATTATTTTGCGTTAAACTTATGTATGCTTTTTTGAAATACAATATAAATAAATTAAACTATATTAATCTAAACGCGTACTGTTCCATTTCCCAAACAATTTTTCTTCATTTTCAGTTTTTTTAAAAAACATTAATTTTATTTAAATTGGTTTAAGTAGTATGTACTCAACACATGTTTGTTAATTTAAACAACATTGAATATATTTTACAATTCAAAAACTTCTTTATCCCTTTTCGAAGTATCTTATAATATTTTGCAACGAAAACACATCAAATCTTCAAAATAAAATAGTTTATAGAATCGGATGTATTATGCATAGTGATGGAATAGGAATACTCAATAAATTTTAAGCAGCATTTATAAGTAAAAACTTTTATTTTGTAAAACAATCTTTAACTTAGATTTTTTTTTACGAATTATCCTCTTTATATTTTAGAAATCCATATTCCTAGGGGTATAGTACTAAATTTGACTTCATAATAAAATAAGTAGTGCATTTATTTATTTATTTTTTATTTTTGAAAAAAATCTAATATTATTTCTCTGGTTCTTTTCTTCGTCATATACTGACCAAAACTCAACAGTATTAAACTTAAGAATTGTGTGTTTCAAACTTATTTTAAATTCTTATTCTTCACAATTTGAAAAGTTCTAAGTATTAAAGAATAAATATGAAATTTGTGAAAGCTGTTGAGAGAGAAAATTATTGATAAGCTTTGAAATATTTTGATACTAAAAGAGCATTTACTATAACTTTTTAATTCATGTATATACTAGTGCAAAAGAATTTTTTTTTTACTTTCACATAGAAAAAATACAATTTTCTGGATAGTATATTTACAAACAAAAGACCCAACTGTATGTTTTAAATGCTAATAAACAGGTAAATTAATTTTCAGAATGTACAAACCTTGTAAAGGATTCTAATTTTGTGATTTCAAATGATTCTAGTGCCGCTCTGCCAGTATGGAGGATATGACCCTCGGCTTGTAACCGAGTGGGTTCGTGTTTGAGCCCCGAGTAAGGCATGGTTGTGTATCTTCTTCAGGAAAAGAAGTCGGACTTTCACCTGTAATGGATTCCCATCTCGAATGGAAAGCAGCACACCCTTTCGGTAATATGCTGGGATCATCATTTGTAATAAATGTCTCTATATTCTTTTGTTTGTATTGTATGTTTCTGTTCTTCCACGTGTGTTTCATATATGTATCCCAGAATAAAAACACACAACAACAAATGATAATAGTACATCCAAAATACCAATTAAAATTAATACAGATTTTGAGATAACGCAATAAAAAATCACATTTATTCGTATTCAATACTTTTAGATTAAATTATTAACACGAGTAGCATTTTTTTTAAAAAACAAAAAAGAAGAAGCAAGTGTCAAAAAATTATTTATGAATTTTAAAAATTTCTCCCTTTGAAGAGATTATTTCCTCTAGCAAATGGTTAAGAGATTTTACGTGTTTTGCTTTAATATCATTATATATATTTTTTATGTGTAGGTTGTAATAATTAATTTATATATATGCGCAGTAAAATGATTCAAAAACAGGAATTCAATTATTCCTTTTGTCCTTATATACACAAGGAATAACTGAAGAGATTGTTCAAAAAGTAGAAATAGGGATGCAGATCGCCAAAGCAAACACAAATCTTAATACAGACTAGCTGTATGGCCCGGCGTTTCACGGGCTTTCTCTTTCTCTCGTGACGCCAACATTTCTCTGTGTGTGTTTGTACGCGCGCAATGTGAGTGATTTACATAATTATGTCATTAAATTTCCCTTTTTCGAAATTTGTTCCACTTATTTTCGATTTAAGACAGGTTACTTTTCCCTCTCTATAGCCCGGCATTACAATGGGGTTTTTTTAGTATAAAATTATTGTTCCCTCTTCTCCCCCCCCCTCACAGATAAGATTTATCTTTAAATTTCGATGCATGACTTATAAAAAACAATATTAAGCTAGTTAAAAAACTCTCTCTCTCTCTCTATTAATGTGAAAAAATAAAAAGAAAACGATTCTGATGAAGAGTAAAACAAAAAACTTTCAACCTTTTTTAATAATAGTTAGTTTCTAGGAATCTAAAATAAAATGAAATAGATTTCAGATTTTCATTTATCAATCGTTAAATATAATTAGCTTAAAAATGTCTCTATAATGTATTTTTATCTAAAATAATAGACAATATACTTTTTAATTAACAAATAATTAATTTAATAATAAAATAATATAAATAATCCTCTTTAAAGAAAAACATGTTAATTAAAATCCATTTTCTATAAATAATAAATAAAAGCAAAATTTACACAGATAGCTATTGAAACAGTTGCTTTACATATATATATGTGTGTGTGTGTTTGATCAAACTTATATATTTATATGTAAGTGTTAAAAAAACAGTATAAGGGAAATCCTAGATATATATTTACATTTATACTGAAAAACACATTCAAAAAGAAAAATTATGTCGCAGAATATTAATGTCGCATTATATGAATATTAATATCGCAGTATTTAGCTACTCGAGGGCTTTTATCGACGGACCTCGTAATTTTGAATCATGGTCAAGTGACGAGGACGATATCTGAGCTGGCAACCCCCTTCCCATACCACAGAAGACCCACCGAGTGAGAGCTGATGTACGTTAATTTTGTAGTGGCTCAAAACCCTCACGTTGACTTGGAGAGAAAGTTTGTAGAGTAGGGTTCAAGCTAATGTGTCGTTTTATCAACTTGACTGAAGCTTAAAATTTAAAGTTCCGTTGTCAAAGCCTTCACCTTATTTAGAATGCGACGTTAATAAAGAATCAAATAAAATCGTTAGCAGAAGTTTTCTGTAGGCTTGAGAAACCACAATTAAATCCTAAGTTTCTCGAAAAGAAATTCAGTAATGGAAAAAGAAAACAATTCCTTCGAATCTTTCTCCAATCCATTTAGATACAAATCAATAGAAACATTTCCACCAATCATGTCTCGGCTGAGGAGTATAAAAAATAAATAATAAAGAGATACAGAAAATTTACGTTTTGCAGAACATTACATCCGGCTGCTGTTTGTTCCTTAGAGGTAACAATATTCGAATGTTGATAGATTAGATTAGCGGTCAGTGGCAGTGGCGCACACAAGAGAGGTGTCCTAGGGGTCCGGACCCCTCCCCCAAAGCCCTTGATTTTTTTTCCCGATTGATTATAATTCTAAGTATATAGTACATAAAATTTAATTAAGTATTTGTTATTAATGATTAACTTTATTAATTAATACTAATTATTTATTCAGTAATTAGTTTTTTACTGTTTTTTCTTCCCCAAAATCGACATAATCAAAAGGAGCATGATACAAGAATAGTGGACAGTCGACACTGCCCCCCCTTAAAAAATTCCTGTGTACGCTACTGGTCAGTGGTGTACACAATGATGGGGGGTTGAGAGACTTTAATTCTTCACTTAGACAAAGAGTTTCATTTTTTAAAAATTTTGAACAGATTACGTCTCAGTGTCTTAAACGTTTTAAAATATAACTCTTCTCTTCAACTGAATAAAAGTAGTCTGTGTACGCCACTGTGTCAGTAGTTACGCGAGCGAAACGATAACACTTAATGAGTCACCCATCCGGTATAGTGGTTAGAGACGCTGACTGCTTTGCCGTAGGACCTGGGTTCGAATCCCATAGAAGTCAAGGAGGCTTGTATATGTATACTGCCTTTGCGGCATGGGGATGGGATACTCAAAATAGCTGTCGAGCCGCATATCCCCTCGTGAGATTGGGGGGAAGCGGATGAAAGGTAGGAGGCCCCTGACCCCCCTAGGGTGTTCTATCTCAAAATTGGGGTAAAACAGAGCCTAAATGTACTGTTTTCCTCAAGGTGCTCAAAGCTACGGATAACAATAGGCGTACATCTAGCCCTTGGTCGCTAGGAATTTCGTGGACCTCGATCTGAAATCGTCAGACAGGTGGCATCAATAATAATAACAACATGAGCGTGATTTTTCCAAGGCATCTTTTAAGCATCCTTCAAAAAGGATAGCATATTTAATAAAGACAATAGTAATGCGTGAGTCACATTCAAAAGAGGCAGACAAAAACAAGCTTCTACGTGAATGTGCACATGGGAATAATCCATGACCAAATAAGTAGGCCCGAAACTCTTATCAGGCATCTTTAACAAACAGAAGTGGCTTACTTTCTTAAAGATTTATTACGAGTTATGCTCACACAAATCATCGTGATATTAAGTGATTCCAGCACAATGAAGTATCGGTTCGTTATAAGAGGAATGTGCGCGGAAATACCACAATACTTTCAAATCAGATAGACTGGCCATAGATCAGTCTCTTGATCTATCTTTTCCGGAATATTATTTCTCCGGTGACAACTAAAAATGGCATTGTAGGAGATGCCCATTCAGTTGATAGAATACAATGTCGCAAAATTTGCCATCGCAGTCTCTGACGTTCGTGAAATGCCAGGAATATTTGAAGATGCACAAGATTCTTTCCACTGCCGATGTCATGTCAACATCGCAGATGAGGATCGCTAATTTAGCAATTTTTTTTAAAAACTTT
>BMAV01006598.1:41263-53454 GCA_019973955.1 Trichonephila inaurata madagascariensis | reverse complement strand
GACTTTAATTCTTCAATTAGACAAAGATTTTCATTTTTTTAAAATTTTGAACAGATTACGTCTCAGTGCCTTAAACGTTTTAAGATATAACTCTTTTCTTCAACTGAATAAAAGTAGTCTATGTACGCCACTGTGTTAGTAGTTACGCGAGAGAAATGATAACACTTAACAAGGAGCGTGAGCCGCCCATCCGGTATAGTGGTCAGCGACGCTGACTGCTTTGGCGTAGGGTCTGGGTTCGAATCCCGCAGAAGTCATGGATGCTTGTATATGTATACTGCCCTTGTGCGGCATGGGGATACTCTCAATAGCTGTCGAGCCGCATATCCTCTCGTGAGATTGGGGGAAGCGGATGAGAGGTAGGAGGCCCCTGACCATCCCCAGGGTGTTCTCTCCCAAAATTGGGGTAAAACAGAGCCTAAACGTACTGTTATTCCCAAGGTGCTCAAAGCTACGGATAACGATAGGCGTACATCTGGCCCTTTGTCGCTAGGAATTTCGTGGAAGTCGATCTGATATCGTCAGACAGGTGGCATCATTAACAACAACAGCATGAGCGTGTGATTTCCAAAGCATCTTTTAAGCATCCTTCAAAAAGGGTAGCATATTTAATAAACACAGAAGTAATGTGTGAGTCCCATTCAAGAGGCAGACAAATAAGGTTCTTCGTGAATGTGCACATGGGAATAATCCATGACCACAAATAAGTAGGCCTGAAACTCTTATGAGGCATCTTTAACAGACAGAAGTGGCTTACTTTCTTAAAGATTTATTACGAGTTATGCTCACAATGTGGGGTTCCAGCACAAGAAGTATCGGTTCGTTATAAGAGGAATGTGGGCTGAAATACCTCCCCACTACTTTCAAATCAGATCAGATAGACTGGCCATAGATCTGTCTCTTGATCTAACTTTCCCGTTATTTTTCTTTCTTCGGTAACAACTAAAAATGGAATTATATGAGATGTCCATTCAGTCACCAGAAAACAATGTCGCAAAATTTGCCATCGCGGTCTCTGACGTTCGTGAAATGCCAGGAATATTTGAAGAAGCACAAGATTCTTTCCACTGCCGATGTCAACATCGCAGATAGAGATCGCTAATTTAGCATTTTTTTTTTTCTTTTTAACTTTTTCGTCAATACAGACGCCCGCCCCCCTTTAAACATGCATATCTTCTGCCTTACAATTTTTGACCACGAACGCATTCTCTGACAGTTGGGGTTCTTCCCGTCTGAATTTCCGTTTCTATTGGTAAACTATCTCTATTCTCATTTTGGACTACCATTCCTCAGTTACATTTTACATACTTAGACATAGCGAATTTTTATAGGACTTTATTATTTTTTTTATTTCATTTTGAGAAAACTTAGTTTAAGTAACCGAAACAAAAATTTTCATTGAAAAAATGCAAAAGAAAATTCTTAGTGTTTGTATTGTAAAAAATGCATGCTCGAATAAATTTAAGGAGTGAGTGTTTATTAATGTCACTATAAAGTGAAATGGGGCTAAGAGTGAAGCAACTCATAATTTTGAACCTCGGTCGAGAGATGAGGATCTAGCACTCCGCTCCAAAATACCAGATCACGCCAACTGGAGATTTAGCGTGCATCAGCCTAGAGTGGCACTAAGGCTTGAGCTCATGGCACGCCGGCCATGAGTTCGTAACCATAACGACTAGGCTATCGCAGTCACGTGACGATATTGTATTACTATTCTTCTTATGAACATGATTTTTTATCAAAAATAAATAAATGAAAGCCTTACTATTTATATTGAATTACTTAGTTTCGCACCACCCTTGATCATGGTTCAGAGACATGTTGCCAATATTCCTAATGTTGTGTGTGTGTGTACATTATTCTATAGAAGTATAAAGTAAAATAAATACATATTTAAAAATGAGATATTTTGAATTAGAATTTATCACATTTTTGAAACTAAATTTCTAGTAATAACTGCACACACAACACAGCCATTTCCGGTGAGTTAAAAATCTTATTAATAATTTTGGTTTTGAGTCCTTTCCTGGGTCATTCAGATCACCAAAAACTGGGAGGAAATATCATTTGTTACCCAACTAATTTCAAATGTGAGAAAAAAAATATATGTGACATAAACCAGCAAGTCGTAATTTATTCAACAAAAGAGGGGAAGCGGAAAAGAGACCGTTACTTTTCACAATCACCTCCCTTTATCCTTTTTTTCGACAAAAGATGTTGATTTCGAAAACATGCTTATTTACCCGAAAGGATGGAAAAAAGCTGAGGTGTTTACCGTTTTTCACACATGAGTCACGCGTCCGACATGCGACCTCACGCTCCCCTTGGGTTCTACTCGCTCCCCTTTGAGATTTTCCCTTTCCCTTTTTTTTCCCACCCCTCGTGAAAATAAATCCCTTACAATTATTCTTGTTTTCTGGTTCCCTTTTTTTAAATATACCAATAGTAAAATGTATTGTATTGCTCGCAAAACACTGAATACACATAACATCGCTCGTGAAATCTTCAAATTTTAAAGCGTGTCTCCAGTTTCGAAATTCATTTTTGAGTTTTCTAAATAAAATGTTTGAAATTGTTCATTCATTGACATTAAAATAATATAAATATTAATTACATTGCGTAGTTCTGTAACTTCATTTCTTATTAGTCTTTATTGTACAATTATCAAGTCCCAGATATCAAGTTAGCATGTTATGCTTCAATTATCTTAATTATTGACATCACAAATTTAAATTCTGATTGTTTTCTACAAATTCAAGAGCCATATAAATGTTAGTATTGCACCTTGCTTCAAATTGTATTTGCACACAAACACAAAATCTTCAACAGTTTGAAAAAGAGGTACGAACATGAATTTTTTTCTAAGTATGAGAGAAATTCTTTTAGGATATATGAAACATTCTTCATAATATACAGAATGTACTTGTAAAAAGCAAACATTTAGGGGCTTTGTGTTCCACAATTATAAAATAAAGATAGAATAAAAATTTTAAAATCGGAAAATTAAATTAAAATTCTTCAATTTTCGCATGCTGTGTTAAGTATTATGCTTAGTTACATGTAATTAAAAAATGTGCCTTTCTTTGGAACATTTTGGGCAAAAAATTGACCACTTAAGAGGTTAAAAGTCTTCCTTCGGACTTCAGTGGGAAATTGAGAACTTTGTGAAGTTTGGACAAAAAATCTTTATATAATCATCATAGGAACAAACGATCAAAATAAGTGTGCCGCGTATTATTATGCTTGAATGAAAAAAAAATTTTTTTTCGGTATTTTCAACGTGAATAGGTATATGTTATTTGTTATAAATGGTATTAAAAAATTGCAGGTACAACATATAATTTCGGCAATTTTAATACAAATTATGTAAATTTTAAGTATCCATTTTTTTAGAATTTTGAAAGCATTCTTTTTTTATATATGTTTTGCATTTACCAGATATAATAAATATAGTATGGTACATAGTAATATATTTCTAATATATAATAAAAGACGTTAAAGAAAAGTCATATTTTAACGAAACTTTATTCGTAAGAATTATACATACTAAATTTTGTTATTCAAATCATTTTAAACGTATGTATATAGAATGTACAAAACGAAGGATAATACTCCTACATCATAAATGGTCGTGGTTACGAACTTCTGGCCAACGTCTTCATGTCATTAAAGATTCGTCGCGTAAAGGGTTTCATGAGTGTTAAGTCTGTCGAGTCTCCAATTTTTTACTTTGCCGTTTTGTAGAAATTTGGAGAGCGGGGTACAACTTCAGAGTCGTTTACAATACTTGCGAAGGTTCAAAATTGTGAATCCTGTCTCGCATAGCTCTCGTGGTGCCTAAAAGAGCAACGTTAATTATAATAACCTTCATCATCTTCAACAGATAGCATATATTCTATTTCTTTATTTGATTTTTATTACGGTTATTTGAAATGAAAAATTTTAGGAACCATTTATTTAAATTCATAATCAACTCACACTCTAATTATCTAACAAAGACAATTTGAATTTCTTTCTAAATTATTTCAGAATATTAAAAAAATTTAAAAAAAAAACAATAGAATTATTGAATTTTATATAGAAACACAGTTGAGTATTTTTTTTTTAAAATTTTGTAGATAAAGAAACTTATATGGCTCGAAACAAATTGCGATTTTTAGAAAAGCTGATATATGTATCTTCACTAAATAAAATGCAATCACTTTTGGATTTCTAAGAGAAACTGAACTTTCTTAAATCTTTGGTGCAGGAATTTGAATTTATAAATGAACAAGATTATATGTATTCAGTTTCAAAACAATTATGCCACATTTATCAAATATCATTTTTAAAAAAAAAATAATTAAATGAAATCGCTTGTTAGTTCACTTTTATTATGATAAAAAAAGCTTAAAAATTTGCTTGGCTTTAATTTTATGAATTCCTTTTGCAAAAAGGAAGAAAGCAAATATTTTTTATAAAAATACATAATAATCTTTAAAATGGGCATTCAAAAATTTACGATGATTAACCAAAGAAAGTAGTAAATTCCAGTCTTGATTCTTGGAATTTTTAATCAATTATTTTATCGCTCATAAAAATATTTGAAAAAGAAAGTTTGAAAATAAGAGGAAACCATAAATCGAAATTCATTTGTTAGTGCAAATGTTTTATTCTTCAAATATTATCAAAACTCCTGATTTAGGGTTATAAAATATTTTACGGTGATTACAAATCAATTTTTTTCTAAAACTGCGCGACAATTAATAGGATCGGTTATAGGTATTACGTTAAAAGTTTAGTGAGTGCAAAAGAAAATCTTCGGACTCTCCTTTACAAAAATACACAATATAAAAAAAAAAAACATTTTATATAATAATAAAACTGTCTTTTCTGGGGAAAGAGGAAATATAATACTTTTTACACAGATGGGTCGAATAATGGTTTAGAGGTGGAGGGGGGAAAAACGACCAACTGAATCCGAAACATATGGTCGAAACTATAAGCATATGGTCCTTGAGCGGGATTCATATCCTCATTAGGACTAAATTAACTTGCTTTGCACATAATACGAGGATTATATAAACTAAAATAGTTTTTAATAAAAAGCAATTTGAAAAAAATATCAGTGGAAAAATTAGACTTTAGAATATTTACATATTTAATCAAAATAATTATCCAAAGTAAGAGTCGGCAACTTTGTAGCTGTAGTGTGCCAAATCAAGATACCAATGTGATCCAGGATGCCACACAGCAGGAAGTATTTCAAACTATGTGAATCCCGCAGTAATGCATGCAAAGTTAGGGAATAGAGGTCAAGAATAGAGAATTTTATTGCTCGTTAATTATGCATCATTTAAAAAAATTATTAGCATAAATGTACACTGGATTAAATATAATTATTACTTTAACAAAAATTTAAAATTAAAATATTACTTATGTTATGCATTATGTATCTTTTAATCATATTTTTTTAAGTATAAGAAATAAACAGCATTAAATGCAAGTATACTTCCAATATAACTAAATAAACAAGTAATATGGAAAAAAATTTTAAAATCAGTTCCGACTTAGGTCAACAAAAAAATTTATTTTACAATTAAAATTACAATTAATATAAATATGTGTATATATGTAATAATTCCCTCTAGTGAAATTTTGTTAACTCTTTGCGCTAATATTTAAGCAAACTTTAATTCTTTAGTTTAAAAATAACATTGTAATCTTAATCGTAATCGGCTAAATCGAAATCTTGTGTCCCGCCCATTTCATCCAATCAGAACTATTATTATGTAATATTCGCGCGCTTGCACTGCTGATATAAAACCAAAAATCTGATGTAATCGTTCTCTTTTCTCTGCTTGGCGCCATCATGTAAGAATGTGAATATTTGCAGCTTACTTTGTCTTTTGTGTTTGTGTTCGTCAAGAAGTCGCCCCTGTTATATGTGTCTGCTTACGTGTTATACCTAATAGATGTAAAATAATAATAGATTGACCAGTTACGCTATGTGTGCTGCAAAATAAAAATCAATTCTGAAGACGTCATTACTAAATCAAATATTACACAGCTACATACACCGGCCAACACTACTTCAATACACGACATATACATATGACAGAATCACAATATTAAGTGGCAAAATACAAAGCGATTTTCCTTTCTATATATGGTGTTGGACTATTATTTTTGTTTGTATTTATTTATTCATTCATAAATCACATTTTCAGAAACTAGGCCATCCCAGTAGGATTCGAACACACGACCTTTGTATAAGAAGTCCAACACGCTATCCTTTGGCTTACAGGGACACAACACACGAATGGTTTTCCTTTTTATATGTGGTGTTGGACTATTATTTTTGCTTGTTACTATTTATTCATTTTCTAAATTAAATTAATGAAATAAAAATTTATAAAAGCTGTATTAACATCAACTGTCATCCACAACAAGTTTAAAAAAATGTACTTGAACTTGAATGGATGAATTGAAAGTATTTTATTATTCATTAAAAATTTGAACAAGATATATATATGTAGGAAGGTTGTGTACTAATAGTAGAAATTGAAAAAAATTTATAATATACGAACGTGTTGTCTTTGACCCACTCTTAAAATCGCAAATCAGGGGTGTAATTTGCTATTTTCAATTTGACACGAATCTGAATATTCAGTTGTTAAGCAATTTCTTTGTGGACTCAAGATATTTTTTCACATATAAGAAAATATTTGTTCATTTAGATATATAGAATCAAAAGCTAAACCAGAGTACAAGCAATTTTCTTCAAACATTTCAATGATTCTACAAAATTCTACAAAAATGACATCCAACCATTTAAAATATCTGCCAATTTATCGGTTAAGTCATTATCCAAATTTTTTCGTATTTCCATACATTTTGTTTTCTATGACAGAGCTGTCGTGATTTTAGTAAGCTCCATTTCAAAATTATCAACTTTTTTATCCACTCAAAAATTGACAAATTTGTAGAGTGATGTAGATTGCACTGAGAATCGTACCACGTGCCATAGATTGCAGGCACCTGATCCAAAACATATTTCATTTGATTTTTAACAGTGTCTCCATTTCTACGTTTCCGTATTAGTGAACATTTCTAGTTTTGTAAAATAATTCAGACGTGCAACCGCATCCCATATAGAACAAATAAAGGGAACGTTAAAATAAGAAAAAGAAAAAAGTTTTTACTAAACAACATGATCCAAAACAAAAACGGATCAACATTTTACAGAAACTTAAATAAAAATTGATATATTTTATTCAAGAAATTTTAAACCTTTTGAACGTTTAATGTAAAGATTTCTGTATTTAAATTATAAATGTTTAAGTTGGGTAAAAATTTTAAATTTATAGATGACTCTATAAGCTTCTTATGTGTCTGATAACTCTTTTTTTAATTCGATACTTCACTCTCTTTTTTTCAAGAAATCTCTCCTAATATTTATATTTCCAGTTTTATATAAATTTGTATAGCTTTGTTTGAAATTGTATAAAGAGTACTGTTAAAAATTTCCTAAGGTTTTTTGAATTTTTAATTATGTTTGTATATTTTTAATGTATTTCCAAATGTTGGATACCTTTGTAAAGAATTTTTGTGGTTTTATTTTTCTCATATATTTTTTTCATTTGAAGAAAAGTGAGTTATTAGCATACCTATGAGAAAATAAAAATATTACATATTATTTTGTCTTGTCTTGAATGCATTCAAATTAAATCAAATATTCAATCCTGAAAATGGTGTATCACTTTCCCTTTCTTAAATCTGCTAAAAATCAAAAAAGAATATTGATATTATTCATTAAATGAATGTTTGAAATGCAATATACGTTAGTTATGAATCTTCAGAATTATTCTGTTTTATAATAAAAATAATTTTTTAGAATTAACTTTTCTCATATTTCTATCGTTTCCTTTCAATAGGCGTGAAAAAAATTAATTTTCGTTAATACAACTTTTTTTTATTTAAATTTTAAGCGTAGGTGAAATTAATTTCACATAATAAGAGAAATTATATTTATTGTGATTGTTAGTTGACAATTTTATACATTAAAATCATATTTTGACGCTGTAACCTTATTTTTTTAAAGGGGAACCATTTATTTTATCATAATCTTCCAGAATTATGTATATTTGGACGAAAGAAATTAAAACCCTTTCAGAGTATTAGAAAAAAAATGAATTAATCATTTTTTTATTGATTCTTAGAAATATTTTGGGACGTTTTCTTTCATTTTATTACATTATTTTATAACTGTTAATTCAAATTTCAGGGTGGCAGTGATAGGTAGCCAAGTTGTTACGGTCTCAAACTCGTGACGACATGTCAGGTGTTTGAGCCCAACTGCCACTGAAGACTCGCCGTTTAGGGAGGTTGATGCGCATTAAAACTATCCTGTTGGCAGTGGCGTAACGTACACCCCCCGACCCAAACCTAGCATTGCGGGGTGGCAGGGATTCTAAGGGGCCCAAAGCTTGACTGACTCGAAGTACGTATTTGGGCTTGGGGCCTAAAACTTGACTTTGCAGTGGGGCTCTAATATTCTCCGTTACGCTACTGCGTGGTGGGGTAGTTTGGAGAGTGAATGCCAGATCAGGTGTCATCCTTTAGTCACTTGACTTAGGTTCAAAATTTCGAGGTCCGTCGCCAATAGCCATCGGGTTGTTTTTTATGCGCCGTTAATGAACTCATTCAAATTTCAGGACATTTAAATATCATTTGGTGTCCTTTTATTCTGAATCAAATTAATTTTAATTTCGGTTTTTATTATGTACACGGCAACCAAGAAGCTTCCGGAAAAGGGTTGAGGAATGAAAATAATAAATCTTTCGATAGAAACAGTTGGTATGCATTTAATCAGTCATTAGAAAAAAAAGAAACGAGTCTTACAGTAGTCGCATATGATATGTAACATCTGACATGTTATCGTGGTAAATACGCAATATTAACTTTTTTCCTGAAGAAAATATGAAAAAAAAAAAAAAATCGGGTATGATTGGAAATAATTTTTTACCGAATAATTATACCTTTAATGAAAATTGTATTTAATTAACAAAAGGAGTAATGCAATATTTTATCAAAACTAATTATGCTTGTTCAATTTGGAGAAGAGCGGAGACAATAGACTTATGATAACTAAAATATGACACATATACCTGTGATTTCAAAGTATTTAAAAACCATTGAAAAACAGTGTCAATAACAGTACCACTGTTAGCAGTCAAAACATTCTTATTTGTGTTCATTTCGAGCTTGAGTTCATCATTCATAAAAGCTATGAGCGGCTCAGCTTTTGGCAAACTGAAGTTAAAGTTAAAATCACCAATCAAAATCAGGGGAAACGAGTGATAATTTTTTTAAAGAGCAGAACCACCTTCGTTATATGGTAAAAGTACAAAATGCAGGAAATCTTTAATTTTTTTTAACCGTTTGATTCGAAGAAATGTATACGACCACCGAAATCACTGTTTGTCCATTTTCAAATAAGCATTCTGCCACACTTATGTCCCCCAACATCATGACTAACGGATTTAGAGTCAAGCACTCGAGTGCTTGATGGCTACAAAAGTTGGAACCCCATGCGAGGGTAGCGAAAAGACACAGCCATGTACTCTCATTGGTCAAATCAAGTAGCGCACGCTTACGTCACATCCTGTTACACACATCCGTCCCTTTTCACAAAATCACTCCTAACAATAATCCAGCAACCGAGAGGAAAGATGTTACACATTAAAAAAATACTTCCTTTTCGATTTTCCTGATTCCATATTTACAGCTTGTACTTCAAAAGATAAGAGTAGCATACATTTAACATTTTGCATAATTAGAATGTGTGTGCTTATTATTCACAAACTGCATAACACATAACAAATAAGGAGACTTGTATGTATATTTTATTTTAGGTTTTATTTATATAATTGTGTGTGTGTTTGAAGTACAAAATAATCAAAATTATTACTTTAAAATGATTAGCATTTTCAGTAAGACCACTGAGTGAGAGTACTAGTTATTTTTGATATAAAAAGTATATGCAATTCACACACAAAACATTAACAATATTTAAAAAAAGGAGCCTATTAAAGAAAGATGCACATTTCACACACTCCTTTATATATATATATATATATATAAACTCAAGGCAACTAAATTAAAAATAATATCTCTCTTTCTAACAATAATTTATTCTATACTTTAATTTAACCATTAAATTAATTCATTTTATTTAGTTTACTTATAGAACTTTTCAAAAATTGAGCAAAATGTGGTTTAGAATAGAATTAAAATTTCAGAAAAACCAAAATAACAGGAATCTAACAGAATTTCTTGTTATTTTTAACAGTTTTTAATGAATTTTGAGCGAGAAATAGGCTGGACCTTAAAGTACCTTTTTCTTAACAAAGTTACTCATTTTTCTTAAAACTTTTCTTTTAAGTGTATATGTAGAATCATTGTGATCATTGTAGAATCATTTTTCACAGACAACACATTCTAAGAGTTTAGATTGTTTGTATAAAATAGAAAATATATTATTCGTTGGATTAGAATAATGATAACAATTGTATTAAAATATAAGAAAATTTTAAAAACCAAGGAATGTCTTGATACATTTCTTGACTGAATTATTTAAAATCAAAGACGTTAATGTTAAACGATTCCTTTTAATGAAAATTGATACCTTCAATGTGGTCTCAAGAAACTTTGTCAATCGAAATTGAGCAAAATCCATATTTAATATTTTTGAGCGAGGTAAAACTAATTTTTCTCATACATTTGCACTACATTTGGAAATAATATCATTGATTTCGTATAGCTTTCAAATAAAAATTATTGATAAACTTACTTGTGGTAACTTGATTTTTCATATACCGTAAAATCCGGCATATAACGCAAAAAATATGATCAATATTTATGGGTGCGCGTTATACGCCGGGTATAAAAATGAGAGCTTTAAAAGTAAAAGAAAAGATGAGCATAGAAAAAAAATTAGACTTCTACAGATTGAAATATTGTTTATTTAAAAGAAATGACGTTCATTAAGAACTTAAAGGGTTGTAGTTCTAGAAGCATATTATTTTTTTCTTATATTATAAATATATCATAAATAACTTAAAAACACATAAGTTTTGCTCTCGTACACTTCAGATTCCTTCGAAAAATGGGAGTGCGCGTTATACGGCGAATATACCTAAAAATTAAAAATTGCAGCTTGAAAGTATAGGTACGCGCTATACGCCTGATTTTACGGTATATATGAATAATGATAATGATAATGACTTACACAATAGTTTGATATTATGTGATACACTTTATATTGAAAAAAAAAGAGAATTTTCTGGGATTTTTAGAAATTAGTTTAATGTATTTGGTAAGAAATTGAACTAATAATTTTAAGTAAATTCATGTATATTTTTTAAATATTGTATTTGTTTTGGAATAACTTTCTTTTTATTTTCAGGTATAAGAAAATGAAACAACTAATTTAATATCGGCAGATAATAGACTCAAAAATTCTCACACATCCCTATGAATTTATTAACTGATTGTTTATTACTTGACTGCATTTTTAAGAAACTATTAACAATGGACCTCATAATTTTAAGCCTCCACCAAGCCCATCTCAATAAAAGAAGATCAGGTGCCTTGTTGAAATGTTATGTTTTAAATCAAACTTAATCCTAAATTGTAATATTAAGAACTAAGAAGTTTTAAGTTTCAAAAATGTTCGGAAAATAATGTTAAGCTCAATATTCAAATGAAAAAGTTATTTTTCAATGAAATTAGCTGAAAAAGGTCAATCGTAGTTTTGAAAATGCATAAGACAAGCTGCCAATAAATAAAATATACAAGTAGGTTGTTTTATTGAAAAAGTAAACCCATTTTATATTTATTTGTAAGTTTTCGATATAATTTGAATAAAAGTTGAATTTTTAAAAACTATTTATATATATATATATATATATATATATATTCACACCATAATTCAAGTGTCTCAATATTATAAGTATTTATCGAGAAACAATAAATATTTTTGAGATTTTCTCATGTCTCAGATATTATTAAATATCTAAAATGGTACACTAGCAAAACTGCATGATCAATAATTTCTTCAAAATATTTTTTATAAATTCGATTCCTATTTTTAATTGACTTTTCAAAAGAGTTTTTGGAAAGTTTAGAGTCATAAATATAACTTAGGG
>BMAV01006598.1:17350-40863 GCA_019973955.1 Trichonephila inaurata madagascariensis | reverse complement strand
CAAATATAAAAAGCAAATAAATCGTTCACTTCTTTTTCAATACAAGATTCTATCTCTTGTTTTGAATAATTAAAAAATAGACTTCATAGTTCTTTTATACAACTTTCAATTACGACTTCAACATTTTGAAATATAGAATTTTTCTATTCTTGAATAATCAGCCAGACAGTGTGCAAACATAAAAATTAAACAAGGCATTCATAATTATCTGTCTTATGTCCTGTATCTCTTATAAACTATTCGTTAAAATAATTAGGAGTGAAATTCTAAGTATTCAACGGTACAAAAAGTATAATATTACTCAAAATAATCTTTCTTATTTATAAAAATAGAAAAATGGTGCAACCATTGAGGTATCCGACTGCGGTCGGAACCGTGATTCTGCAAAAGAGTATAAATGGATAATATTTATGATATTTAGTGTCACTTAGATTAGAAAAAGTATATAAAATTATTTTAAGAATAGTATTACAATAAAAATTATTTAAGTACAATTTTTTGACAAAAAATGAACATAGAATGATCCATTTTCAAAATATTCTCCTCATGTGAAAAATGCTTCTATTATAATTATATTTTGCCTGTATATAGCTCAGACCTCTTTACAGAGGCTCAACTAGAATTTTTGAAATATATAACTTAGAAGTGGATTTATCCATGTTTTACGACAACAGAGGGGAGCAATTTTAGGAAACGCCGATAATTATTTCAGTTTGAAACTCTGAAAATAATGTGAATTTTTCAAAAATCCTAGTTCAGACTCTCTGGAGGTCTGTACTTTATATAAGCGAACTATTACTATTTTAGAAACATTTTTCATAAAAGGAGAACATTTTGAAAAAAGATTATTCTAAGTTAATTTTTTGCCAAAATATTGTATTTAAATAATTTTTATTGCGATAATATTCTTAATACAATTTTATATACGTTTTGTAATCTAAGTGATACTAAATATCATAAATATTATACACTTTTGCAAAATCACGGTTCCGAACGTAGTTGGATACCTTAACTAAGTAAGGAAATTTTTTTAAAAAAGTAGTTCCTGGTTTTTGAAAAATAGATTGTCAAATTTATGAATCTTTACCACTTAGAAGCTACTTATATTTTAATAGATTTTTTTTCCGATTAGATTTGGAAATAATTTAAGTATCATTCAGGCGAAGTTTTGTAATCATTTGATAGTCACAGAAAGAAAATTTCTGTATGAATGGTTTCTTAACTTTATGCATACTTTCACACATTTAGCTTCTCATAATCTAATTTGTAAGGTCTAACTTTAAAACTGAATTAAGTATCCGTATAAAAAAAATTTAGCATCTTTGCTTATAAAAGTCTTTCGTATGCGGTCATATAATGAATGTTTGTAGATATGTCTAATATTATTCACTAAAACATATATTATAATATTTTTTTGTAATGGAATGTATTGTTTTTTGTATTCAAAATGAAACAAGATTATATATATAAAGATAAATCTCTGTAATTTGTTTCTTAAAACATACAAATGTCAAAATTATTAAATCTTGGAAACCGAATAGTGTTTAAATTGTTTTAATTACCTGATTTCATATATCTAAGAATATTTAAATATTATGAAACAGAAAAACTTATTCGAACAGTAATGACTTTATTGAATTTTGTTATGAATGAATTATTTTTTTAATACACTTTCCACACAAAAGACACTAAAAACAGAAAATAAGTTTGAATTTCTTATCTCTTTAAACCAGTGATATCAGATCTCTTAAGTGATCCAGTGATTCTTATCTCTTTAAACCAGTGACTGGGGTCGGAGGGCCGCATGCGGCCCACCGAGCCTTTTTAAGTGGCCCGGTCGTGACTCATTGCTCTGAGAAATTTACTTATTTAAGAACATTGTATTAAGATTTTAGTGGGAAATTCTTTGTCAAGAAATCAAATATATCAATTTTGCTGTTTGCTGACGGTGTCTTACAGGTTACGAATTGTTTTTTTTTATTTAGAACGGTTACGGCTAATGATAACAGACAACAGAGGAGTAACGACAATTTTATGCGTGGAACTAATTTTTAACTATCTTTCATATCTTACAAACGAAAAATATTTGAAGAAAATATATCGTTTCAAGAGGATTGGGAGGTTGACTATTTTGTACTGAAAAACAAACATGGATCAGTTATTGTTTGATTTGTCACAAAAGTGCTGTACTTAAAAAATACCAATAAACAGGACTCATTCAATGATAAAATTCAAATGACACTTTTCCTCAAAGATCTTTTTCAAGAGGTGATAAACAGGTTTTCTTGAATAATCTTTGAAACAGCAACAAAGTGTTTTACCAGTGGTAATATCACAGCGGTAACAAAGAATTTTGTTATGAAGTTTGTTATATTATTGGTAATCATATGAAACCGTTTATAGAGAGATGCAGAAGTTGTGAAGGAGTGTTTCTTAAATGCTTCTAATTTAGTGTTCGTGACAAAAATAAAAATAATAATAATTAAAAAAGCAAAACAGGAGAATTTTGATCAATTTTAGACATTTTAAGTTTTCAATGTTATCTTGGTCTGAAAGCATTTCTCCCCCCCCCCCCCAGTTTATCCCCCTGTTGCGGCCCACGTAAAATAACTAACATATCTATGCGGCCCGCGTGAAACAGCTGACATATGTATGCGGCCCATCAGAAAAAAGGTTGAGTACCCCTCAGTAGCGCACACAGGAATTTTTCAAGGGGGGGTTGAAAGTTCACCATTCTTGTATCAGGCTATTTTTGATTTTGTCGATTTTCAGTAACAAAACACATTAAAAAACTAATTATTGAATAATAATTAGCATTAATTAATTAATAAAATTAATCATTAATAACAAATATTTAATTAAATTTTACGTATTATATACTTAGAATTATAACCAATTGGAAAAAAATCAGGGGCTTTGGGGGGGGGGGGGGTTCCCAAAGGCCCCCCCCCCTTGTGTGCGCCACTGGTACCCCTGCTTTAAACCCTTGAAGTTTTCCAGCTGTTAAGTAGCTAAATTCTAAGTAATTAATTTTAAAGTTCCTTTATACGTAGTAAATATAATTCTAAGAAATAAGTTACAACAGAATTTGCGTTATTGAAACCACAACATCGGAAAATACGAATGTTCCCACATCTTAGATAACACCAGAACAATGAGAAATTGCTAAGTTAGATTAGAATCAAAAGTTCTTCAATAGAAAACACAAACTTATATATATGCAATGAATTTCAATAATTTTAAATAATATTCGTTCAATTGTTCATTGAATATTTTACCTAAAATTATGTTATTCGTTACCAATTACAGGCAATTATCCTGAAAACTTTTTTTTTGTCTCGCGAAATTTTAATATTTACATGAACCTATAAGATGTAATATTATCAGCATGGACTTTGGGGAAATTTCGGTCAATGAAATTCATAAAAAATTTTAAGTTGGTTAGACAAACAAAATTCAAATTTAATACGATTGACATTTCTCTTCGTGTGTGTGTGTTTTATATTTTGTTGTTGCTTATTCGCAATCAGTTATGTATATATTTCGAATGCTTTATAAATAAAATTTTTACAATGGAGAGACAAGAATACTATATATTCTAAGTGATTATATACGTGATATTCTACATGATGCGTGCATTTCTTAAATTATTATTTTTCCTCTTTTTCGATTTTGGATTTATTGAATAAAGAGGATAAAGAAATAAATATTGGAATTGATACCAAAATTTATACAAAAAAAATGTAGAAAAATTTGTTTAAGTGTACCATATAAATATTACTGTGTGAGTAAGTCCCTAGAAACTTCTTTTAATGCAGTAAAAATTAATTAGGTAAGTTGATGAATTTTTTTGTCTGTAATAATTGTATATTTATCAGTACTGAATTGATCATTGTGGAATGATGAATTCGAGTAAAAAAATGGCAAATCTCAAATATACGTTCAGTTCATATTTCATGTTCTTTAGAAAAATGGGCAATTTATATGCTTAAAAATTGTCTATATCACAATTTAAATGTTCAAAAGGATGTTTATAACGGAGCGAGGGTGGGGGGGAGGGGGTCAAGAACTTTTCTTCAGAATTTCAAAACCTATTTATGCATAATAAATATTCTGTGGAAGTGGTTTTTAAACTTTCTACCACCATGGCCCCCTTATTGTATCAGCCTGACATCGCTAACCCCCAAGATTTTGAACACCCCTTTCTGACTTCCAACATATGGCTAAGTGACTTAAAGGTTCCTTAATAATCCTAAGAATTTTTCTGCTACTTAAACAGAGTTTTTAACACTTTTTTTTCCTTTAAGTAAACAGTAACCATCAAATTAAAAATATTTTCAAATTACTAATTTTTAAATTAACAATGTACCTAACTGAATAAATTAAAATTTTTAATGAAAAGAATAATGCTGCTTTCTTATACAAGTACTATTATATCAGGTGCGATATTTGAAATCTGTAGTCTCAAGTCCAGTTCTACGCTTTCCAGTTGGTTTTTGTACTTGTTTTTAAAATAAAGAATAGCTGAAATTTGTTCATTCACATAAATAAGTAGTTTAGAAAGGTATCACAACTTCAAAGCTTTCGTGGATGAGTCTGACATTAAAAATTTTGTTTCTACTATTTTTTGTAAATATTACTTTGTAGTAATGGCAATGTAGTTGCAAATAATAAAAAAACTGAATTAATATTCTTAATTAAGATACATGTTGTAGAAGATTTTTTTTCATTGAGAACAATTTAATAATCTAGTCTAGGATGACACGTATTTCAGTTTTCCCATGAGAACTTTCAGAGTACGTAGAAGAGGGAAATCTTATTAAATGAGAGATCTTCTGGACCCCTAAAAAGGCTCTGGAGACCCCGGGGGGTTCTGCATATTACAGTTTAAGAACCACCGCTTTATATATATAAATGAAAAAATAAATAAATAAAAAATTCATTTTCATGATAATTTCCCACCCCAAGGAGAATGAAGTTTAAGGTATCCGACTACGTTCGGAACCGTGATTTTAAAAAAGCACATAAATGCATAATATTTATGATATTTAGTGTCATTGAGATTAGAATACATGTAAAAAATTGTTTTAAGAATAGTATTACAATAAAAAATTATTTAAATACGATATTTTGACAAAAAATTAACTTAGAATAACCTTTCTTTCAAAATGTTCTCCTTTTATAAAAAATGCTTCTTAAATAATAATATTTTGTGTGTGTGTGTGTGCTTATGTAAAATAAAGACTTCTCCAGACTCAGAACTTTTTTTTTAAAAGTCACATTATTTTCAGAGTTACGACTCATTGAAATAATTATCGGCGTTTTTTTCTTAACATTTCTCCCCTCTGTTGTCGTAAAACATGGATAAACGCACTTCTAAGTTATATATTTCAAAAATTCTAGTTGGGCCTCTGTACAGAGGTCTGAGCTATATACAGGCAAAATATTATTATAATAGAAGCATTTTTTACAAAAGGAGAATATTTTGGAAATGGGTCATTCTATGTTCATTTTTTGTCAAAATATTGTACTTAAATAATTTTTTATTGTAATAATATTCATAAAACCATTTTATATGCCTTTTCTAATCTAAGTGACACTAAATATCATAAATATTATCCATTTATACGCTTTTGCAAAATCACGGTTCCGAACGTAGTCGGATACCTTAAGTATTTGAGTTGTTTTTATGGTAAAAAGTCAAAGTAATTTTTGTAAAAGTTAAACAGGCATTTTAGTAACTTTCAACATTTATTGTGACGAGAAGATACCTACTAAATGGTTAGAAGAAAAAACTTCAGGTACATTTAGCAGTTTCTTTAGTATTAAAAATCCTGTCAAAATAACAGCGCACGAAAAAACGAAAGACAGAGAAAAGCTTAGATCGAACTGATTCGACGATGATGAGAGAGGGAGCTGGGGTTATGAAATGCAGCAATGCACATTGTGCTGCTCACTACTCAGCACACATTTATCAGTAATCATCACTTTTGATTACTTATACAGAAGAAAAATAATTTTGAATCTAAAATCATCTATCCAAAATTGAACATTTCACCCCTCCCCCCTTTTCCCTTAAAACTCTATTCCTTTGTGGCAATATTAAAACTTGAAATTAATTTTTTTTTAAAATTACTCTTTTTTCCCTTATTTTCAAACCATAGAACATTTCCCCGCATTGGTAGGTTTCAATGACACACAAAGGGATTTTTCAAGGGAGAGGTTGGGATCGAAAGTCCACCATTCTCGTATCATGATCCAATATACCGCCCAACATATTCTTTCGATTTTGTGGATTTTCGGGAACAAAAAACAGTAAAAAAAATTAATAATTAGCGTTAATTAATAAAATTAATTATTAATAACAAATATTTAGTAAAATTTTACGTATTATATACCGTAAAATCCGGCGTATAACGCGCACCGGTGTATAACGCGCACCTATACATTCAAGCTACATTTTTCAATTTTTAGGTATATTCGCCGTATAACGCGCACCCCCTTTTTAACGAAGAAATCTGAAGTATTAATATACATTGTTTTTATGTTTTGAAGTATTTTATTTGAGGTATTATCCCAGACTTTTGAAAAAATATTATACTTCTAGAATTACAACGGTTCTTGTTCATAAGGCAAGTCATTTCTTTTAAATAAACAGTGTTTCGAGATACATCTAAAAGTAAATTTTTTTTATGCCCATCCTTTTTGTTATTTTTAAAGCTATCGTTTTTATACTCGGCGTATAACGCGCACCCTTAGTTTTTGATCTTATTTTTTGTGTTCAAAGTGCGCGTTATACGCCGGATTTTACGGTATATAAGACTATAATAAATCGAAAAAAAAATCAAGGGCTTTGGAGGATGGGGGGGTCTGGACCTGCCTCCCTTTGTGTGTGCCACTGGTAGGTTCCCATTACTAATAATTTTCTTTCCTTCTTATAAACGCAATTCACTCTAATGTACATATCTCAATCAATATATTCAACCTATGCTAATATCTCAATTCGTACTAAAAACACATAAAAATAGAAACTTCATGATCATCCCAAACGATATATATCAACAAGCCAGAAATAAATGTCTTTAAACGTTTAAAAACATGTATCGGGCAGTTAACAAGGTGATCATTTCTTTTCCCTCTGTAATTCCTCACATTGTTAGACTCGACAAAAGGCGGCTGGGGTCTACACTTGACGCAAACATCAAAGAACGCTCGCTCCTCGTCACAGTCCCCGTATCAACGCTTTCACCAAGAGTAATTCCAGAACCTTAGCGTTCTCTCGTTCCAAACCGCAACAGCGAAAACATCCCGAACGTTTGACCTATAAAACCCGGAAAGTAACGCATCCCTGTCAAGCAGAAAACTATGCATCGGGAGGAATGGGAGAGGAGGACCAATTCTGTGTTTGTCCTTCCTTTTCGAGAATAGAGATCTACTTAACGATTTTGACCCTTGCATTCTCCGCCACGCTTCTGGGACTGATGAATCGGCACTTTACACAGGAGCCGGCGGAATGCAACAGACGTCATCGGTGATGATCGACTGGAGAGATCGGGATTGGAATAGGAAAAGGGAGGAGCAAACGATTTTTTTTTTCTCGTATTTCTGTTCTTCTTTGATTTGTGTGATGCTGAGTTAGAATTAGAAGGGTGGAGTTAAAAAATTATGCTGAGAAGTGTACATTTTTTATATAAAATTTACAGTGATAATTGCTGCTATGGTTATAATTGAGAGCAATTTTGTTTACATATGTATTTATTTTTATTCATTCACTTAAAATCTTATTACTCACAAAAAACTGACTTAAAATATTCACAAAAAAGATACACTGGAAAAAAAACCCTTTATAAATATTAAAAATTTGTATCAGAAGTTTCAAAATATAATGGGATACACATTAAATACAATAAAATTTAAAACAGAAATTATACAAACATAAAAAAAGAATTAACCGTTTTATATGTTTTAGTACAGTACGTTTTCTAATCGAATCAGATTTTTTTTTAAAAAGAATAACGAAAAAAACTTATACAGAATTTATAAAAATAGGAAAGAAAATTCCAAATTTTTTTACGCCGTGGCCACGTTTTAGTGCCTCTTAAGGAGGCCGATGTACACAGGGTTGTCTTGATATTTCTTGAGACTCTGGGCCTCTACATAAATGTAGGCCCTTGGCGCCTACACAAATGTAGGTCCTGGGCTGTACACAAATGTAGGCCCCACCTATTATCCTTACAAGTAGACAGTACATAGCATACGTTGTCAAATACTCTTACAAACAATAACCCGAAACAAATAAATGTGCATGACTTACAATCACTCCAACCGGCTCGACCGACTGTTGCCTTTTGATTGAATGAGGAATGATGATGGACGGTAGTCATCACATATAGTCAGTTGACATATCGTCAAAAGTTCCCAGTTTTTTGGAGAATACAACCGGAAATAAGATTTGACCGTTGAAATTATTCTAATCATGATCTCATTAAGGCTGAGTCGAAAATGAGACAAGGCCTCCAAATGGCTGAGGCTTGGGCCCAGTTGTCCCATACCTGAATGCGTCCCTGGATGTACGTTAAATCTATCATGGCTCAGTGACCTTCCATTAGCTTGGTAGTTTGGGGAGAATATGCCAGTTCAGGTGTTGTCCTCATCACTTGACCAATTAATTTCCTTGATCTGTCACTAATAGCCCACGTGTTGCTTTTCAAGTCGTTCATGAACACTCACTCACGTACACAAGTTGAAGTAGCAGAGTGACCATCGTCGTGAACTCGAGGTTGTTTGTGTCGAGTTGAGTTTGAGTCTTTGTGCCATTGAAGATCCACCCTGTAGAGAAGGATTATGTACTTTATAATATGTCTAGGCTCAAAGATCTTACTTGATGTTGTGTGGAGAATAAGGTGCCAGTTCGGGTGTCATTTTGTCACGTGACTGTTATTCAAAATTAACGAGGATAGAACCCCGGACTTGTGGTGTGGAAGCGCGATACGCTGTTATTCGTTCACTGGGCCTCTCCATTCTTTCATACGCATGATAAACATAACAGTGAAACCTGAAAGAAAAGCTCTTTATAAAAGACGTCATTAAAATGTTGTGTTGAAATCAATATACAGTTGGACCTCTATATAACGAGATCACTAAATCCCGAAAAAAGTTCGTTATGTGGAAATTTCGCAGTATAGAGGTTCATTTTTCAATTTTCTTTATATAAGCCACACAAAACAGATTTTAAATTCATAAACACAATATGTTAAAAAAAGTAATTACTCACACTTTTTTGTAAATTAATATATATTTATTTATATATCTTAACTATCAACAAAAAAAAAAGAATACTGAAAGGAAAGTTTCTTGACGCTTGAAGAATTCTCCCTTTCTGAAGAATTAATTTTTTTTCTTTGGTTCTCAAACACTTAAGTTTTGACATTTCCGAGCTACAAGGAACGAAGTTACCAGTACGAATGATCAACACTACAAATGAACGGAGACTAGTTCAAGGACATGATACAACTCCACCGAGGATAAAAGGGGATATTGAAGATGTGCCAGTAAACTGATTAGATGTTCTTGGTTCCAGGAAAAAGTTAGCTATATACAAAAATTCACAATATAGAGGTTCGACTGTATATATATAAAGAGAGAAACACAAGGTGATTATACAAGAATTAAAATTTAAAAGATCATCTTAGGAATTCATTTCCTTGTTCATTGGGTACAAATTAAAATTTTTGTGAAATAAAGTTCATACTATTACTGTTTGAATCTACTCAATGTTTACGCAACATAATTATCTCATAACGGTATTTTTTACAACGTATTTGTACTCAAAAATTGATCTCTCTTGCCCATGATTTACAAAGAATAATCAAACCATATGATAATAAAAATGACAGGACTTATAAATTATCATCAAAATATTGAGACATCCAAAATATCCCCCTATCAAAACATTGTAGGCTTGCATTTACAATAAAAGAAGTTCTAATATCTTCAACATATACCTTTTTTTACGAATCTAACAGAATTTCAGCTCGGGCTCAAATTAACAACAATTCTCAGTTAACAGTTAAAAACCAAATAAATTGGTTCGTAAATCTTTAAATTATTCACAATAAATAAAGAAAACGAGAATTCAAAAAATTCCGGCCTCACTAAAAACAATAACAAAAGGATTAAAATTAGATCTTTGAGAAATGCACAAATTATGATGAATTCACAAAAAGTTGAATGGCATAAATTTCCCATATAATTTACTACCAATTGGATATGAGATTAATGCAACCTAGGGAATGGTATACAGAAGTTCGCAGCTGCAAATATACTTCAAAATGAACAAAATGGGATTGTATCACAAATTTTACCACAATTTTACCACTATCCAATTTCCCTTTAATTACGTTAAAATCACGATTTTATTTTGTGGTTACCTAACGACAAAGCCCTTTTAAAAATACCTCACTTTTTGAATTCTCAAATCAATTCATCAATTTTCCATTTAATAGAACTGAAATCTGAAAAGCTTCTCTTGTTGTTAAATAGTGAATATTATGAACTACTATTTTAATTTAATGTATTTAAAAAATGCATGGAATAATTGCATTATATGATTAAATCTATTTAAATTTTTAAATACTTATTATTACAAGGTTTCATAAAATCGTATTGCGTAAATAGTTAGTAAAGTAATCTAATAACACTTGAAGATAATAACAATGAAAATAATATGCATAACGCTATTAAGGTATCCGACTACGTTCGGAACCGTGATTTTAAAAAAGCGCATAAATGGATAATTTTCATGATATTTAGTGTCACTTAGATTAGAATACATGTATAAAATTGTTTTAAGGACATTTTGACAAAAAAAATATTTAAATACAATATTTCGGCAAAAAATTAACTTAGAATAACCTTTTTCAAAATGTTCTCCTTTTGTGAAACATGCTTCTATTATAAAAATATTTTGCTTGTATATAGCTCAGACCTTTGTACAGATGCTCAACGATGAATTTTAAAAAATTCACATTATTTTCAGAGTTACAACCCATTGAAATAATGATCGGCGTTTTTTTTCTTAAAATTTCTCCCCTCTGTTGTCGTAAAACATGAATAAACCCACTTCTAAGTTATATATTTCAAAAAATCTAGTTGAGCCTCTGTACAAAGGTCTGAGCTATATACAGGCAAAATATTATTATAATAGAAGCATTTTTCACAAAAGGAGACTATTTTGAAAATGGGTCATTCTATGTTCATTTTTTGTCAAAATAGTGTAAAATAATTTTTTACTGTGTTAAAACAATTTTATATACATTTTCTAATCTAAGTGACACTAAATATCATAAATATTATCCTTTTATATACTTTTGCAAAATCACGGTTCCGAACGTAGTCGGATACCTTAACATACGAAAGAATACTATTAATACATAAATACTATCAATAAATACTCTTAATATATATAAAACCATTTGTATTAGGATTTAAAATACTCAATTTTTAGATACCAGTATTACTAGATAGAGATTGGCTTGGTGTTGTTTGCGTATGGAAATAATTGGCTAGGTTAGCAATATTAAAATTTCTCTAAAGGGAAAAAATGTATTGAGAGTAATAATATTAGTATAATACAATACAGTGACGGGTAAACTTTTCCAGGGCATGGGATACTTCCAATTTTTTCAAGGTTTTGCGGTCGACCCAGTGTCATAGGTATGGTGAGCTAAAAAAAAGGTCTTCAATATTTATTATAACTGAATAACAAATACGGAATATGCACTTTCCTACATAACTGCAATAAAAAAACTTATACTTTTAAGAACCGCATTTAAACCAAAATGCAAGATACAAACATTATAACAATAGCCTTAAATATAATATCAAATGATGCATTTATTATCAAACATTTCACAAAACACATTAAAAAATAAAATATTTTTATCTAAAGTTAGTTCTTGTAGTTATAGTCAATAGAAGGCTTAGTCTGCATACTGTCAGCTAATCTTGAATATTTCGGTATATAATT
This sequence comes from Trichonephila inaurata madagascariensis, assembly GCA_019973955.1. Lineage (NCBI taxonomy): Eukaryota > Metazoa > Arthropoda > Arachnida > Araneae > Nephilidae > Trichonephila > Trichonephila inaurata. The sequence goes on along the minus strand of BMAV01006598.1, from coordinate 28,835 downwards.
ACTTACTGAAAATCTCAGTGGCGTAACCTAGACCCCAGCAGCCCCCTCATTGCGGGGAGATCCAGGGACTCTAAGGGGTCCAAAGCTTGACTGACGCTAAGTACTTATTTGGACTTGGGACCCTAAACCTGAGTTTGCAAAGGGGCTCTAATATTCTCCGTTACGCCGCTGGCTAATCTTCAAGAGGTCATCCAAAAATGTCTCGGTGGTCCCCGATCGATCGCGATCGACTTAATGCCCACTTCTGATATAATAAGTAGTGTTTATTGAAAGAAACTATCCTTTCGAAACATTACTGTCAATGTTCGGATCACCAAGTAGTCATGGTCACAAATTAGTGGCCAGTGTCATTTCCGTAAAGTTTATGCTGAAACCTTAAGTCCTTCATATTCACCTTTTACACATCTAGGTAAAAAGTCCTCACGCTAACATGATAGGAAGTTTGAAAGTGGTAGCCAGGTCAAGTGTCGTTCTGGTTTCTTAACCGAGATCCAAGCTGACGAAATCCATCGTCAATCGTTCATGAACGTCGGAATATGACGTTAATTAACAATTATTAAATCATCGGATTTCCTCGATTTTACTCTCTTGTAACAGCTGTAAATGAATTTATACGAAAGCATTCTATCTTGCTTTTCTCTCATTTGGAAAATAATTTTATTTGTTCTTTTTTTTCAAACTATTCAGAGAAAAACCATCGTGAGAAATAATTATATCACGAGAAGAACGGGATGATACAAAAGAAAAAGAAAGGAATCGATTTAGTTATGTTTGTCAAATGCTGTAACAGTGCGGAAAAAAATTATTATTATAAACATGTTTTTTTTTTCTCTCATTTAAAAAATAATATGAAAAATACATGCATATTATACTAATAAGTTTTATCAGCAAAAAACAAAAACAGCAAAACATATAATGGTAAATCAGATAACGATTCGAAATATAAATTATGATTTTAGAATTTTAAAGTAATTGAGCTAACTATTGTACTGTTTTTCACAATTCTCTAATGTGGGAAGTATAATAACACTTTTGAAATATGATGACTCTTAAAGAGTTACTCTTTCATTAATAAAGATATTTTACATGAATTCCAAATTATTAATAATTTTAATGTCTAAAAAATTAAATAAATGGAATCATAAAATATCTTAAGTACTTAAGTGATTCGTCTATGAAGTGCAAAATTAAAACAAAAAAACTTTTTAAGGTAATTGTTTCAATAAGCTGTTTTGTTTTCATTTGTTAAACTAGGATGTGCAGAATAATTCTTGATCTCATAGAGCTTTTGAGGTTAACAAAAAGTGAAATATATTCCTCAAGATATAATTATCTGTGAAAGGAAAGTATAACAATTGTGAGTTAGAATAACTAAATTATAATCTTGGTATTAAATTTTTTTTCTGAAACACAGATAAGGAATTTTTAATCATTTTAAACCCTAGAGTAATTGAATATTAACGTCGCACTGTTCAGCTACACGGGGGCTTTTTGGCGATGAACCTCGTAATTTTGAACCATGGTCAAGTGACGAGGACGACACCTCTCTTAGCAGACACCCCCTCTCCTAACTACCACACAACACCAATGGAAGGAATCGTTCCCCTACAGGGTGGGTCTTTAGTGGTACTGGTCTTGAACTCATGACATGCCAGCCCTGCTCCGATACCTTGACCACTCGGCTACCACGGCTACTTTAAACCCTAAAAATAAGGCTATTAATAAATTTAAAAAAATTAATATGTTTCTTGATTCATCACTACATTAATAAATGCATATATCATATTTCTTATATATAATAAAATATTAATATCTTTAAAATTTTGCTGACTTATATTATAGAATTTATATTCTTTTTTAAGAATGCTATTTTTCTTCTTAGAATGCTAAAAGAAACAATAACAGCAAAAGGAAATTGTGCAACACAACAAAAGCAACAGAAAATAAGTTTTGTTATAAAGTTTTCTGATATATATTTGCGGGAAAATTTCACTTCTAATTCCTGATTTAATGAAAAAAACCAACATTCAAATCAATATTTTTTTCCTGCTTACACTGAATACTTATTTAAATAGTGCGTATAAAACATTTTATCTTTTGCATTTGAACAATTATACATGATGTTTAAAAATAATTTTGCACATAAATCAGAATTAAAATAACTAGTAACATATGATATACTAAAATCATGACAAAATTTAGTATAATTTAATAAGTTTATTCATCATATTTGATAAAAGTAAAATAAATATACCCAGAAATTATACTGAATAATCATTTGAAAAATAATAAGGTAAATAAGCAAAACCGTTCTTTGCTAGATCTTGCTACACCGCCAAAGATATGAATACGAAAGGTACGCAAAAGAATTGAAGTCAATTCAATTCAAAGAATTAAAAAGTAAATTCATTCAATTCAACATTATAATTAATTAAAGCATGAACCAACTTGATATTTACATGAAAAATGAAAAGTCTTATTTCTCCTCTAACATCTTTAAAAATTAGAATCTTGGAAAATGAAATATGTTTCGATAATGAATGTCAATGTTTTCTTTTCAAGTTCTAAGAAAATTAATAGATAAACATAATAAATAAAAAATATTATTTTATATTTATTGATATTACTTTTATATACTAAATAATATATAATCTTTTTGTATGCTTAATAATATTGATTTTTATATACTTAAGAGGACATAGTACGATTCAATTGACAAAAATCAATAAAAAAAATCAAATATAATATGTGCGTTTAGCCTAAATTATTCTTTATATATTTTTCTATAATCTCAGAAAATTTGAAATCATTAAGTTTCAAAAAAAAATCCAGAGTTATGGTTACATTAAAATCCATTTTCATTTACATACTAATGGCAAATAAAAACTGATTCTTCTCAGAAAGAAAAAAAGTAATTCGTTTATCTTCATTTAATATGCTAAGGTATTTTTTCTATTGTGCCAAATGATTTGATATTTTTTCTAACTATTGCAATTAATACATGTAACAAATGTTGGTATGCATTTTTTAATCAAAGCAATACATATTTTTTTTAAAAAAAATTATTGAATTTAGAGTTTTTACATTTTTAAAGAATTTTCAATAAGCATTTGTAAAAAAAGTATTTTATGAATATCAATCATGATATCACAAAACTGATACCAACTTTTGTTAAGCATAGGCCGACGTACTTGTAAATCAAATTTCATGTGTGTACATCGATTTTTGTAGAAGGAGTAGCATTTTAAAATCACATTATAATTTTTTAAATTTTTCTTTTAAAAATTAAATGGTTAGTCTTTTATAATATTTTGAACCCCAAAAAACTGTTTTACATAATGCATATACTTAGGGGGCAACCAAAAACCTTTTGAAAAGCATTAAATCAATGATTTGTATAACTCGTACCAAGTCCCGTTAATATAAAACGGGACTCAATATACTTAATGTAAAAATATTTTTGAAATACTTAATATAAAAATATTTTAATATTCTTTAATATAAAAGCGATTGCACATTTGAAAGAGATCAGATTCAAAACTGAATAAATATATATTTTTTTCTTTTATCTCAATAAATTTTAAAGAATTTTTTGAAATTTAAAGCTATTAGGGTGAATTATATTGATTCAAAGTGTTCAGCTCTTTATTTCAAAATAAATTAGGCTAACATCAGAATATATTAAGCAAAACTTTTTTTTATTTTGCTAAAATTTCTAACTTACGGTAGTTCCTAAAAGTTAGTTAGTACTGTAGTTGTTTTTATTCGAAGCTTAAATCTGTAATTATACATGTAAGCCAATGTTTTTTAAAATGTGGGGCGTGCCCCCTAGAGGGGCGTGATAACTCTACGAGGCATATTGAAAAGCCGAAAATAAAAGATAATGAATCATTGAAAGATTACTGAGTTAAATTACTGAAAGTAAACGAACAAAATACATTCTAACATAGTAAAAAAATAAAATTAACATTTACACTGATATAAACATTTATAAATATATCAGCACTGCACAATGTATTTTATAATTAATTTAACTATATGTACTAAGTTATAAGAACAATTTTAATAATTACCAGTGATCGCATTATAGAATTGTATACAAAAATTAACACTTATCTTGATAATTTGTACGGTTTATAATTAATCCCTTAACTGCCTATAAAAAGTTACGCGATTCGCTCCCCAATGCCTCCGTTATCCACGTAGGCGCGTGTATGTGATGCACTGAGGGGAACGGAAGAAAAGGAATAAAGAAAACCTCGGACGCATAAGTAAATCCTTCGCAAACACTGTCAAGGTTCTTTTATTGCATTTCAAAGCCTTCGGAATTATTTTATGGATAGCAGTGAACAGAAAAGTTTGTACTTCGGAAAGACGTATATATACGTCCGGGGCCTTTAAAGCACCGATTGAGCAAGACGTATATATATGCCGGTGGGACTTAAAAGGTTAAAGTCGTATTCCAGCTTTAGCGTCAAAATATAGTACTATTGAATTCAATGCATTGTTATTTGTATACAAAGGGATGGGGGATGTATACAAAGGGGGGATGATGAAAATTATGATTGGTATCGGGTAGCATATATTGAAAGTTTGAGAAGCACTGATGTAAGTGAATTGCGTTTTAATTGAATTCCTGAATTACAAATTCTTCTAATTTATTTTTCTCTGTATATTATAATATTTATTCGCTTCTTATTTGATGTGCTCTGTTTCAATTAAAAAAAATTACTTTTATGAATCATTCGATTTATGTTAAGCCTTCTAAAATGCTTTAAGGTATCTAACTACTTGTGACAATTTTTTTTTTTTTTTTTTTTGAAAATGGAGATATGGGAATTTTTTGTGATTTTTAGATTTATTTAGTAGGTTTTAAGGAAAAAATGCTAAAATTGAAAGCAGAAAAAAAATTATTCTTATTAAAATGGGAAAAAGCTGGTAAAAATGTACAAAAAATTACATAAACGGGCCCAGCTCTGCACAAAAATTTTATGAACGAATTCTCAATTTTTCAATTTTAATGTGTTACTTTGTTATTCGTGTTTGAAATGACCTTCAAGATAAGAGATATTTTAATTTTTACAAAAACTACAGAGCTTTATCTTAGTGATTATATGAAATTGCTTTAAAAAACTGTGATTATATTCACATAAAGGACTGTAAACTTTGTAATAAAACAGTGATTGATAAGTCTGAAGGGTAAAACACTTCTACTGTTGTACAGAACATACACACAAAATTTCAGCAAATCATTTTAAAAATTTTTGAGCAATCGTTGTCCCCGTTTGAACTTTTTGAAAAAAACACATTTCGAGTAAAACGCATTTTAAAGTTTGACTTCTTTTATGTAAAGTTATGGCTTCTGCTTTTACTAAAACACTTGTAGTTTTTTGTTCTAGTGAATGTAAAATAAAAACCTTGGTATTTTTATTAAGTTAATAAGATGGCCTATAAAATTATAAAAAATAAAAAAAAATGTCAATTTTTGAAAAGAATCACGATTTTAGGGTAGTCGGATACCTTAATACCACCTACCTCCATTTTTTTTATAATGAATAAAAAATACTGCTATCACACAAATTTGAAAGTATTTAACTAGAATTTTAATCGGAAAAAATAAAGTCTTTATTATTGAATGCTTAAGCATTTTATATTCCCTTATTTTTATTTTTGTAAATAAGTAATTGCATTTTTATGGTAATCAGTTAAAAGTGGTACTTTTTCATGCCTGATTTTAAGTAAAGAATGAAAAACTAATTTTTTGAGGAACATTTTGAATTTTTCCTGCTGCAGTCAAAAGTTGTCAATTTATTTTTAGTTTTATTTAGTCTTTTATTTCAATTTAACTTTCCCATTTCATTTATTTTAAATTAGTTATTAATTATATACCTCTAGATTTACTACACGTATAATAGATTTCAAATTTAAATATATTTTTTCCAATGATTGCTGGTTTTAAAAAAAGAAGTAATCCAAAACGTGTTTCATTATTTGAAAAATACTATAAATTTTTCATAAATATTTCTTTGGCTTGATTGATGTTTGGCTCATGAATTCCCTTATTTTCAGAAATTCTTAAGTCATCTTAAACCGAATCAAATCTATTGTATATTTAAAAGCTTTAGTTTTAAAACAGAAAAATATTTCAAAAGGTTTATGAGGGACTTTAAAAGTAGTGTGCATTTTACCTTTTAGAAAATGATTTTCTGTATTTGACTTTTTATAATTGATATTTTTATTATACATTGTTGCCTGCCTGTATAGGTATATTATTAACCACATTATATAATTACTTCTATACTGCGCAAAAAGAGAATCTTAAATGTGCTTATTTTATAATGTTTTAGTGAAAACTTAAAAAAAATCATTTGGAATATTTTTAAAAAATATCTACTCTATCTTAAGAGATACACATGATATTCAAAAAAGTTAGTCTAAGTTTTTATGTGAAAACTATGATAACAGATAAAATATCTTCCATATTGCCATAACATAGTTTTTTACTTCCCTTAATACTTTAGCTTTCTCTCACACTCTCTCGCTTAAATTTTTAAATTGCTGCTAATGCTTCTAATTGATACATATTCTGTGCTGCTTCCTTGTAATTTCATTTGGTATATACAGTCGAACCTCCATGTAACGAACCTTTGTATTGCGAATTTTTCTACATAGCGAACTTTTTTTTCGAACCAAGAACATTTCACGATTTTCTTCGTAAAATGACCTCCCAATAGCGAAGTGCATTTTCTATAAAACGAACTTTTTCTCTTGTGTGTGATTCAATTTTTTCTCTCTCTATTTTGAAATATTTCTGTTTATTTTAAGTTATTCTTTCTTTCAATGCATTTTATGGTGGTTATAAATCTTGATCTAAAATCTTTCTAAGGTGTCTAAAACCTTTCTTTTTTTTTTCTTTTCTGATCTAAATCTTTATAAGGTGCCTAACTCCCCGAGAGCAGTAGAATTCTGGGCATTTCATCGAAGAAGTGCAACCTTTAACCCTCATTGTCCAGTTCACTAGAAACATCTTCGATAAATAAATAACTTTATAAAATAGTGTATGGCTAAAATTAATTGTAGGCTTTAAATTAGAAAATTTCTATAAAATTCATTAATTTTAATATTAAGTTATTTTCTTAATGTTGAAAATACAGACCTCCTCTACATTCTTTTTTCTTATTCTTGCAATGTTTTTTTTTTTTTTTTTTTTTTGATGGGTAAAATAAATAAATAAATATATATTAATTTACAAAAAGGTGTGAATAATGACTTTTTTTTAATGTATAGTGTTTATAAATTTAAAATTTATTTTATGTGGTTTATAAAGTATGTTGAAAGATGAACCTCTATGTAACGAATTTTCCATACAATGAACTTTTTTTTCGGGATTTAGTGACTTCGTTAAATAGAGGTCCAACAATATATACAAATGTTGGAAAAAATTTTCATATTTTGTCACTTGGAATGTTTAAGAAGCTTATATGTGCTTTTGGTCAAAAGTTCTTCATCTGTTTTAATTAGGTTTGCAGCTTTCTTAGATTTTGGAACACTCGGAGTTCTTTGTACTTTAAGAATTCCAAAAAATGGAACGATTTAAGTTATTCAGAATCCTTCAAGAATTAAAGAACACAGGATTTATTTCTCGAAATGAGTTTCACTCCCTTATAATACCATCAGGTTAGGATTTGAAATCCAACTTTTTAAGCTAACTCCGTGGAAAGTTGTTCATTTCCTCTTAGGTGTCACATTTCTTTTCACAGCATGTACCTTTAAGCACTGTTGGTATATAAGTCAGCTTAAAAAATGTAACCAAACAATTTCTTAACTTCTCAATATCTCTTACAAATTAGACTTACCAAAACTATAATGAAAAAAAAATTCGTACCTGGCAGCGGTATGATCACTAAGCGAGTCGAACTGATTTCATCTCAATCCCACCCCTCCCCTCCCTGAAGCGTCACTAATTCCCTGCCCTCTAGTCCCTGGAAACCATCAATTACTGGGGAGGAGGCAAAGACAAAACAAAAATGAAGACAATGCTTTGAACAACCTATTATAACTGTGGGCGCCCTCTGTCGCCATTTCGTGGAAGACAAAAAAAAGGGGGGGTTGGAACCCGGCGGACATATCCTCCTGATGACCTCATTATCTTCGAAAAAGCCGAGAGACAGAGCACCCCCCAAAAATAGAACTTTCTTTGATGGGAAGAAGGGGAAGGGGGGTCTACGGTGAGCGACGTGAACGAATGACTGTTGGTGACACCAGAGCTGTGACCAGGCGTTTGTTCAATCCTGTGTCACAAAACTTCATATTCCCACCAAAGAAAATGTCATCGTAGTTCTTATTATTTTCGTCGCGCCATTTTGAGTTATTAACACGTTTCTTTCCGAAAGCGAGACACACGCCTGGAAGCTTGCCGTTCCTTATGGGTGTTTTTGTTCTGTACTTTTTCCCATGCAGACAGGTGACAGACAAGAATTTTGTTGCGCAAACACAGCACATAAAAAAAGGAGTGCAATGACAATGCTGTGGTATTTAACCACGTTGCACAAAGATGAGATACAATCAAAAACTTGTTGAAAAAAATTTATCAGAAGCACCGAATTTAGACTAAAAAAATTATAAATTTCGCCATTGCTGAGCGTAAAAGCTATCTGTAAGTATTATAAAAGGATAGGACCTAAACTGGAATATGTGTATTTTCCGATATAAAAGTGCTCCAATATTAATATCTCATTTCGAATTTTATATCGTATTGAGAACAATATATTTTTATAAACGACTAATTTTTGTGTTTGAAAACTCCTTAAGGAATCCAATTTTTTCTCCTGTATCCAATATTTCACCTTTAAAACTTTAATGCCAAATTTAATTATAGCTTTTTAAATTAAGGGGACACAATACAATTCAATTGACAAAAATCGGTCAAAAAATCAAATCTAATTTTGTGTGTGTGTGTGTAAATTATTTTTTATATACTTTTCTACAAACTCACAAAATTTGATTTTATTCACATTCCAATGACAAATCAGAACTTTAACCTGACTTATCTCAAAAAGATAAAATAAATAGTTTGTCTTCATTTAAAATGCAAAGGCTTTTCACTATTGTGCTTAATACTTGGAAAAAAATTTCACTTGTTGCTAATAGTACATGGAACAAAAGTTGGAATGCATTTTTTAATCAAAGCAATACTTATTATTTTTAAAAAAATAATTGGAGTTAGAATTTACACATTTTTTAAGAAATTTTCAATAAGCACTCATAAAAAGAAGTATTATTCGAATACCAGTCATGTTATCACAAAACTCATGCCAACTTTTCTTATACATAGTTTAACGTAATTGTAAATCACAAATTTATATATATATATATATATATATAAAGCAATACAGTTGAGATCAAGTTGGCAGGATACTTAATAAATCCAGAAGACAATCATGCTCCTAATAAGGAGACCTGGATAGACTGCCTGGGAAAAGACTTGAAAACTATTAAGGTGATAAATTGGAAAAACTTAGTCAAGAACAAGATGGCATGAAATAGAATTCTGAGAAAGATTAAGGGCCCTTCACACACAAGCTGTCGCGGCAGTGAAGAAGAAAGAAAATGCTCTATTTGCAGATAGATTAGGATATTGAGAACATGCAAAAAGTGCTCAATAGGATAATCTGATTTTATTACAATATAGAGAAAAACAGATTCAATTCCAATGTACTTTTACTTTCTGTAAGAATCAATCCATTTTTTTAAAAAAAACTTTTAAGGTATCCGACTACGTTCGGAACCGCGATTTTGCAAAAGCGTGTAAATGGATAATATTTATGATATTTAGGGTCACTTAGATTAGAATACATGAATAAAATTGTTTTAAGGACATTATGACAAAAAACATTATTTAAATACAATATTTTGGCAAAAAAATTAACTTAGAATAACCTTTTTTCCAAATGTTCTCCTTTTGTAAAAAAATACTTCTATTGTATTAATATTTTGCCTGTATTCAGCTCAGACCTCTGTATAGAGGCTCAGCTAGAATTTTTGAAACGCATAGCTTGGAAATCGGTTTATCCATGTTTTACGAAAACAGAAGGGAGAAATTTTAAGAAAATACGCCGATAATTATTTCAAATGGTTGTAACTCTGAAAATAATCTGAATTTTTCAAGACTCATAGTTGAGCCTCTGTACTCTGTCTGAGCTATATATAGGCAAAATATTAATACAATAGAAGCATTTTTTACAAAAGGAGAACATTTGGAAAAAAGGTTATTCTAAGTTAATTTTTTGCCAAAATATTGTATTTAAATAAATAAATTTTTGCCATAATGTCCTTAAAACAATTTTATACATGTATTCAAATCTAAGTGACACTAAATATCATGAAAATTATCCATTTATGCACTTTTTTTAAAATCATGGTTCCGAACGTAGTCGGATACCTTAATGCTTCAGAATTTTTTGAAATGGATTTATAAATTAGTTTGCTATATAGGTAATTATGTATTTATTGAATGGCCCAAGCTTATTAAGAAACAGTACGTACAAAAAATGATAAAATGTGTTATAACTACTCAAAGCTTAAAATAATATTAATTATTAACCATTAAATAACACCTTTTTGTGCAATGCTATACCCACAGTGGAGAACTAACATCGTAATAGAATCAAGATATGTCTCTAATTATTCATCATTAAAAAATGTGTGAATCCTTTAACCCTCTCTCTGCATAGTTGTTTTATCAAAGTTGGTTCAAAATTGGCCATTTTTTAATATTGCGTATTTCAAATCTATATATTAAATCTATATTTTAGAGTTAAAATATACAAAAAAACTTTTGTAAAACAGCTTTTAAGATATAGAATTGGATCATCAAAATATGAGTATAAAAACATAAATGAAAGCGTAAACAGAATCAGCACAGTTTGCACTACTAAATAGTCGGAAAAAATGCATACCTGCAGAAATCGCTGGTTATCACAAATTTTGCTACATCTACGTTGCCCGTGGAAATTGCGGGATGCGCAGCGAAAGGGTTAAAAATGGTATTAAAAATCTTTCTGCCATTTTTGGTTTTCTTTGCTGCTGGATTTTTTAATCTACAAATTTCCGTTCTTTTTAAATCACAAGATTAGAATCTTAATTAGAACTTGTTTCAATATTATCATGATAAAATTGAATCTTCGTTCAACAAAAACACTCCATAATTGATTGAACGTAAGAATTTCTCAGATGAAAGTAAAAGAAAAGGAATAATTTATAGCGTGTCTCACGCGCATTTCATTTAAGGGGCTATTTTATGATCATATTTAGCCTGAAGGTCATAATCGCTTGCGGTCGGCGGTTCATGAGTTCAAGCCTTAGTGCTACTAAAGAGAAGTAGAGGCACATTAAACCTGTTGCTCATGTTGCTTAATAGTATGATGTTAATAATCGCTCACTCATCGTCATGTTTAGGGCGCGGTAGCCGAGTGGTCAAGGTATC
>BMAV01006596.1:0-86104 GCA_019973955.1 Trichonephila inaurata madagascariensis | reverse complement strand
TATGAAGAATCATAATATTAAGTGGAATTAATTTTATTAATTATCATTAAAGTATCATATTGTAATAAAACAATTTTTATAAAAAAATTTCAGTTCAACTGAATGCTTTGAAAGGTAAAAAAAAAATTTTTTAAAAAATTTTGGGCCCAAGCCCCCTAAAAAAAAGCCAACTTGACTCTGTATTTGTAATTTTTAAAAATTAGTTTCATTTAACTAAAAGTTTAAAAATAGTTAAATTATCGTATTGTCCCCCAAAACAATCGTGTATAGAAAATTTACTGAACGAGTGTTTAAAAGTGAAAAAAAAATTTTTTAAAGTTTTAAAAAGGCCAAAAATGACCAACGGGCTGTGTTTGAATTTTTTTGAATAAATAATTTTAATTAATTAATTTTTATTAATTATAGTTAAATTACCGTATTGTCATTCAAAATAATCGAGTATATAAAATTTCAACTGAATTGAGCGCTTTAAAATGTACTTTATTAACGATTGAAAATTTGAACAAGTTATATATAGGCAGTTTGGGAACTAATAGTAGGAATTGATTAACAAAAATATACGAAATCAAATTCCTCAGGAATGTGGCATCACATACATGTATTTATTTGCAGCATGCTCTAAAACAAATATTTCTTAATGGAAGGTATTTAGGTTGTTCAATGGTTATTGCATTTGGAGCTCCAGTTGTGAATTTAAACAACATCATTAGTTGAACAAAAGGCATACTTTTTAGGATTATGAATTTAAAATGTACTAATCTCTTCAAATCTGACATAGTTTAAATTAAGTGGGGTGGTTTGAATTTTTAGTAGTCAAAAGTATACAAATGCTAGGAACAAATTAATTTTTTATAAAAAAATTTGTTACGTTACATATGTGCACCTCAAGTCTTAACTGCAATAATAAAAAAAATCAAAATTTTTTCCTTTACGTTTATTTTAAAAAAACATTTTTCAAAAGGGGAAAAAAGGCATATTAATTAAGTTTCCAAATGAAATTTTTTCTTCAAAACAATTATTTTTTTATAGGCAAAAGTGCCAAAATAAATAAATAGTACAAAAAAAAAAGAAAAAGAAAAACACTAGTTTTAGATCTGTAACCTTTATATCCACATTTTGATGCAATTTTTTTTGTCATAAATCGAGCAAAATGTCCGATCCTACCATATCAAACAAGGGATGATAGATGTGGTCCTGCTTTTTCTTCATAGGTGCTCATTATAATAGGTTTTACAACTCTGTATAACCATTTATAGACTCTTTGCCTTCATTTTCAACAAATACATCAACCTAATCAGTCAAAACTACATTTTCAGAATTCCCTTCTCTTGAATGACAGAAATACAATCACTTTGATTCATCATTTACTCTATTTCTTTCCAATTAGAATATTTCTTAAAATATATGGGCATAAACCAAAATTTAAATCGAAGGAACAAATTAATTCATGTTCATAAATGTTCAGAATAAATCAAATCAATCTCTCGAATTAGTACTAGATTTGACAAGATAAAAACAAATTTCTTATGTAGATATTTTATGTATTTCTAAATTTTCGAAATTTTTGATGGAATATAGGCTTAATATATATACTTTTTTTCAATTCCTACTTTTTTACTCTCTCCCCATATATATATAAATATTAATAAAAAATAAAATATTAATAAAAAAATTAAAAAAATATTTTATATATTTATTTAAGTTTATTTAACCCATAAAAAAATAGAAGAATATAATTCAGGTACTTTAGATGCATATGAGAAATATGGTTTGAATGATTACATTTGTTTTGAAAAGTTCAATACACCAATTCGTTTTGTAATACGAGAAATTATTTTTTTGATAACAAACTCCAAACAAATCAAAAGGTTGCCAGGGGGGGCCAAAAAGCCCAACCTGTATTTACACCACTATGAATCAAATCAAGAAATAAACCCATCTTCCCTCTTATTAAGATACATAGATGATTTAATTGTTATAGGTCCATAAAAAACCTAGCGTTAATTTTTATCCGAATCCCTTTAAATTTAATACAGACAAATTTTAACTGAGCAAAGTTAAATTTTTTAGTTTTTGATTTAAATTTTATTGACAACAAATTATATAAATATCTATGATAAAGAGAAGCATTTAACTTCAATTCATAAAGATCCGAACTTAATATGTTTCATTTTTCAATATTTGGGAATAAAATTTTTTAAATTTTTGATGAGAAATAAATTTAACTACACGCAATATTGATAAATTCAAAACATCCAGAAATTTATATTTGTTGCATACAGAATGATTATCCCATCAAATTCTTGAGAAAAAACATAGATCAAAAATATTTTTAAAATATTTTAAACTCATAAATGCACAAATCCACCAAAAACATTAGGGGCCACAAAGTCAGCTTGTTAGAGGTCCAGTTTTGAAAATATGTGCATTCCACACACAGAAAACATTTTAATACACACATAGACCAATATTTCCACTTCACTAAAATTATTTATGACCCAAACAAGAACTTTTTGCATGCAATCTGATTTGCATCTAATACCAAATATTTAAAAACCCATTGGGTTATGAATCATTTTATTGACATGGATTAGTGGGGGTTAGACAAAATATGGGTGGTAATTTTTAAAATATGAGAGAAAAAACCAAAAAATTTTGGGAAATTTAATTATTGATAGGTGCTCTTTGGTGAGTTTTTAATGATTTACGCTTTTTCATTTGTGATCATACTGAGTTTTTTAAATTTTAACTTTCGGATTTTGACATTTTTCTACCTATACAACTATTTTAAAGATGGGGGGTCATCTTTTTGGGGTTCGTGGTTCATTATATTATGCATTTTTTTGTTTTTTAATTTAATATTTTAATGTTATAATATCTTTTTAGAATGCAATGGCGAATAGTTTAATTTTTTAAGTTTAATGGTTTAATTTTAATTTTTTTTAATTTTTAAAATTTTTGGAAAATTGATATTTTCCATTAACTTACCAAGTTTCAATAGGGGAAGGTTGGGAACAAAAAGTTTAACCCCACGGTCCAAGTCCGAGGTTCATTGGATATTTTATAAATTTTTTTTTTATAATTTTTTTAATTTTTTAATTTTGTTTGAAAAAAGTTGGGTTTTTTCTTCAATTGCCATTGATATTTTTAAATGGGGTTTAAGTTATAAGTTTCATATAATTTCAATTTTTAATTGGTTTTTTTTTAAAATTAAAAATAATATTTAAATATATATATATATATTGTTCAGATTTTCAATCGTTAATAAAATATTATCTGTTTATCCATTCAAGTTCAAAAAATACATTTTTTTAAACTTGTAGTAGATGGCACTTGATGTTTATACAGTTTTTTCAAATATTAACTCATTAATTAAATTTAAAAAATGAATAAATAGTAATAAACAAAAATAATAGTCCAACAGCATATATAGAAAGTTAAATCGTTCGTTGTGTCCCTGTAGCTCATTGGACTTCTAATCCAAAGGTCGTAGGTTCGAATCCCAAACGAGATGGTCTAATTTCTGAGAATCTGATTTCTTTTTTTAACATACTATTTTACTAGAATAATTGATTTTAGTTAATGATTAAATAATAACAAAAAAAAAATAAAAATAGTCCAATACCATATATAGAAAGGAAATGGAAAAAAGTGCAAGGAAAATCACTCTCTATTTTGTCAATTAATATTGTGATTCTGTCTTAAATATATAAATATGCATATTAATTGTAATTATTTAATAAAAAGTAAATAAAATAAAATTTTCTTTGTTGACCTAAGTAGAAATTGCCTTAATTTTTCAATTCCTATTATTAGCTCACACTCTCTATCTTGGTGGAATTTTCAATTGTTAATAAAATAAATTTTAAAGCGCTCAATTGAGCTGAAATTTTATATACATGATTATTTTGGATGACAATACAATTATTTAATTATATAATTAATGTAAAAAATTATAATTTGATTAAAACTAATATCTAAAGAAGAATTACAAATACAGCCACAAGCTAGCGACTTAGCAAACTATTTTAAAGGACTTGTGTCAAAACTTGAAAAATTTTTTTTCTCACGTTTTAAAGCATTCTTTTTGAACTTCGAAATTTTAAAAACACGACCGTTTTGGATGACATTGCGATTCTTTAATGATAATTAATAAAAATTAATTACCACTTAATGTTGTGATTCTGTCCTATGTATATACATATTTTATATTAATTGTTACTATTAATAAAAAGCAGCTAAAATAAAATTTTTCTTTGTGTTGATCTAAGTAGGAATTGACTTAATTTATTTTTTATTTTACTTGTTTTTTATATTACTTGTTTAAAATTGTGTAACTATAAATCAACACAACGCGCACGTCATTGTTATAAAAAATAACAATACATGTATAATTTCAGTTAGAATCTGATTTGCATCTGGAGCTGAATAATAACAGGAGGCGGACAAAAGTGCCCCTCCAAAGTTATTTCTAATTTGAATACTAAAACTTTTAAAAGCCTGATAATTATATGATCTATCAACTCTTGGAAATCATCTACATCAAATAAAAAATATGAAGATCAAAAGTTTTAATTACATATTTAAAAATAGCTCACTTTTTCGGCTTCTTGTCGAGTCGGCCATTGCTACTTTTTGTTGAAAATCTCCAGGCAAAAACTCATACTGGTAAAACTGAAAAGAATGAATGTGCGTGAAGGATAATCTTCGAGATGAATTGATTATCTTCATTTGTAAGTAGGATACGAAAACGTAGGTAAACATATGTATATGTTGGGTCTGAAGAGGTTATAAACTATCTCGCTTTATTGTAAAATTAAGGTATTCGACTACGTTCGGAACTGTGATTTTGCAAAAGCTTATAAATGGATAATATTTATAATATTTAGTGTCATTTAGATTAGAAAACGTATATAAAACTGTTATAAGAATAGTATTACAATAAAAAATTATTTAAGTACAATGTTTCATGTAAAAAACATAGAATGGCCCATTTTCAAAATATTCTCATTTTGTGAAAAAATTTGTTATAATAATATTTTGCCTGTATATGGCTCGCTAGACCTCTACAGAAGCCTCAACTAGAATTTTTGAAATATATAACTTAGAAGAAGGTTTATCCATTTACGCCAGACAGAGAGAGTTCAAATGGTTGTAACTCTGAAAAATAATGTGAATTTTTCTGCAAATCATAGTTGTTTCTCGTACAGATGCGTTCGAGCTATACAAAGGCAAAAATATTATTAAATTAGGAAGCATTTTCACAAAGGAGAGCATTTTGAAAATGTTATTCCTAAGTTAATTTTTGCCGAAATATTGCATTTAAATAATTTTTTGTCAAAATGTCCTTATAAAACAATTTTATACATGTATTCTTATCTGTGACACTAAATATCATGAAAATTATCTATTTATGCGCTTTTTTTTTAAAATCACGGTTCCAAACGTAGTCGGATACCTTATAAACCCTTCTTGCAGTGAAAATGTTAAAATTTTACTTGTCTTACCATTTGAAATCTCATATTAGCATCGTAATTGTGTGTGTTGCATTATAAGACAATTTTGAATTTAAAAATTTATTCTAAAATTTTAATTTTCCAAAAAAGAAGATTAACGCCGTTTTAAAAACTATCACGCTTTCGCCAAATAACTATTGCATAATAGTATCGGCTGAATAATACTTTTGTTACGTTACATAAAAACGCAACCCCAGAACTTCGTACAAGTTTATTTCATCCTAAAAAAAAAAGGTCTATTTTTCGTGGTTATAAATTTTATCCACCCTTTCCAGAAAACGCCTGAATTATCATTGAAACATCTCCTGGATTATTCCAAATGAAATCTAAACTATTTCATCTGAAATGTTTTAGTTCTTTATTTTCTTTTTTATTATTATTTCGTGCCCTCCCTCCGGCAATGGAATAGTTTCCGTCTCGATGAGTGGTTCCCGGCACGTGTTTCAGCAGGAAAAACGTCCCCTGCACCCCCGACCGATCACCCTGGCAACGGTATACCTCTCGCAAAAACTTGCAAATAATAGAAAAGGAAAACCATCCCATCTGAAAATCATCCCTTCGTGCCGAACGTGCTTCGATTTCAATCCGCATACCAAAAGGAAAGAGAAAGCGTACACTCTGTGGGAAAAAGGAATGTATTATAGAGCCTAAAAATTGGCTGTCAGCCTCGGCAAAATTAATAGCCCGACAATAAGAGAGCGATTTAGTATTTTATGCCTTGTTTTGCTTATCTTATCTGCAAAAGGGTTGCGCTAGGGCTTGAAAGGCTAAAGCGCTTTGTGTCAGTTCTTCTAGTGATTAATGCCCTATACAGGACTACCGTTGGGGAGGTGGGGTTGAGATATGCTTATAGAAGGGAGGATGGATGCATGCATGTATGGGGGGTTTCCACAGCATCATTATGGTGCTATTGTTTGTGGAGATTGAAATCACCTCGCAAGTCTTGATATTTTTTTATTGTATTTTGGGATCCACTACAAAGCATTTTAGTCCCAATCTGTTCGGTATTGGGAAGATTTATGTTTATGCAGAGATATGTTAAGGTTGAGCTATTTAGGGCTTGTCTGCATTGTAGCTGATATTTGTTCATTTATTTGTTTTTATGTAAGATTCTTAATGAGAATAATCGACTGATTCTCTGATAAGTTGTTTCATTGTCTCGTGTGTTGTTGGATGTTACCAGATTATTTAATTTTGTTTTGAGAGCATTCGATTTGTGTTAATTACGTTAACAGACATGCAATCTGATTAAAATGTTAAGGAATATTTTAACTTTTCATTGAATTGTAGAACATTATTTCCAGTCAATTTTTTGGATGAGAACCAATCTCATTAAAAAAATTTAAAAAATCAGTTTGTATATTTTCGTTACTTGGTTTTGTTTAAGATAATGTGAGATATAAAATATCAAAATTAAATAGAATTAAATTAAGAATATTCAATCAAAATGGAATTCGGATTGAAGGAATTCATAATATTTATTCGTGAATTATACATATTGAAATTCTGTAATAGTTTCTAGACATCTACATGCCCAGTTTTGGTGGAAAACATCTAGGGGGGCCAGAAGACTCCCACCTCTCTTCCCCTTCCTTTAACCTCACGAGAGGACTTGTGCGGCTTGACGGTTATTTAAAGTACCCCCATATCACGAAGGCACTATACATTTAGAAACATCCATGTCTTCTCCGGGATTTGAACCCAGTCCCAAAGGCACAGCAGTCAGCGTCGCAAACCGCTATACCGGATGGGCGACTTTCTCAAATTATAAAGCTGTTGAAGAAAAATGTAATGAAGGAAAAATACCGAGAATTGGGGAAACTGTTGTTGATAAATTTTAATTCGTGATTCTGAAGGGCTATTCAATTTTGCTGAAACATAAGACACCGAAATTATTATTATTTTTTTGCGTAATTTAAGCATTTTATTTTTTAGTATGTTGTGAAATGTTCTTTTAAAACAATACACTTAAAAAAATATATTTACAATCGAAGGTTTTACTTAAAATTCTTTATATATCATTTGAGTAAAAGAGTATCCATTTTAATTTATGATGAATTTCCCAACAACAAAATGTTTTCAGAAAATTGTAATAATGAGAGGTCATAAGTATAAATACTAATTCTTTTTGAAAGTGATAACTCACAAAAAGAGTATAAATATTGTTAGGTCATGTCTACTTCTCAATTGAATTCTCACAGTAACAGCGCCATCTGGTGCATAAATTTTATAATATGGAAACATTGTGCCAATGATACTTGATGTATGAGTTCGGTCAGAGGAAATGTTTAACGAAAAAAAAGAGCTTGTAGACATATGTAATTTTAACATTTTATAGAACACAGTTAACATTTATAAATTTAAATGCCTCCAAGTAAGTTCAAAACGTAATATAAATATACGTTTCTGAAATATATTTTATTATTTGGTCGCAAAATTTCATAAAACTATTTTAATTGCTTAAGCTTGCAGAAACTAATTATAGTGTGTATATTTATATTTTATATATCTCGAATTTACTTTAAAATCAAATATTAGTGCATGGTATTTTAAAAATACATGAGAAATCACATTTTAGAGAGTAAATTTCTATTCGTGTAAAACTGCTTCAATTTATTTTCTGTATTACTGTAATGAATTTTCGAACTGTATCTAAATGATTTGATTTTTTAAGAAACTGCTTATTAAATACTAATAAATTAATATTAATATTTTATTAATTTAACATAAATTAAAATCAATGAAGGATTTAGAAACGAAGAGGAAGTTTAAATAAATTCATCTAAATAGGCAAAACAAGTAAAGAAAAAATAAGTTAAATATGTAACATTCATTAAAATATTGTAATATTCACGTATGTTAAGTGAAGTATACGTGAATTTTAATTTATATAAATGATGAATTACTTAACGATTTTTATAAAAACTATTATGCACAAACATTATAACAAAGTGCTCATTTAATTAAAATCCCGTACGTAGTATTACAATTTACACACACACACACATCGTCTATAATACAGTCGGACCCCAATTTACTGAACCCCTATTTAGCGATTTAAAGAATTTTTCTTTTGACAATGAGCAATAAACCCCTAAATTAACAAAATATTTAAACAACAGAATTTTTTTTATTAGTTTCGATTAGAAAAAAAAATGGATTTCTTTTAAACTGGCTTATCAAATTGTAAACACCAAATTTTACGGAAATGGGGGTGCAGCTATTATTAGATTTAATGGATGTAGATGAGTCATAAGTGTAACCCATTGCGTGATTTTTGAATAGGACAGGAAATTGCTTTCTTTTCTCATACCACTCCACAATGCAGGGGATATTTTAAAATTTTTTTTACCATTTGCTCTCTTTCTTGAGAGAAGTAGGATTTATTATACGTATGATTTTTCAGAAAGTTTTTTTTTTGAAAATTTGAGAAGCATTGCAAATTATTTATTGCCATACAGTCGAAGAATGCTTTCAGAAAACACGTGAAAAGTGATGAAGAAGTCACATGGAAAGACGTCCTCCTGCGATAAATTTAAACAATTATGTTACATTTGATGACGGATTGTCTATCTGTGCAGTTAACATCTAATTCATAAATCCTAATACCCTATTTCGAAACGCGTGTCTGAATTTATTTTTTCTAAAGCATTATGTTGATATAATTTTTTCTGATTCTTAGACCTTGAATTTTTGGTAAACTTATTGGCGATTCCAAGAAACTCCAGATCATTAATTGTTTTCATGTGCCTTACTAAATGGGATTTAATATTCCCTAAACATTGATGTCACGTCACATCTATAAGTAATTAACTATTCCCTTCACCTAAACACGTGACTGTATTTTTTATAATGAGTTTTACTGTATTTCCCTATACATAAAAACTTGATATTTCAAAATTTCTCTTTCATGCTCTTTGTCTTCGTCAACGTGTAAAGCACGCGTATATATATACGCGTATATATATATATAATAGTCTATCTATAATACAGAAATATGCACGTAGAACCATTTCATAAGTTTAAGAAACTTCCTGCGACAATGATAATAGTACACAATAGCAATAAGTCCTATAGCAAAAATATTATATAAATTGATTTAAGAAAATAGATTGCGTGAATTTATATCGAATTGGTAAGGTAATCAAGTACTTATATTGTAAATTGGTTCTTAATCTCCGATAAAAATATCGATTTACGAAAATGCTTTCAATATTTCCTACAATCGTAATCGATAAAACAACTGAGCCGAACACAAATTCATTTAAAATGGATATTGAAAATCAATAACTAGAAATAAAACTTACTATCCCATTTTATTTTGAAGTAAATTGTTTTGAAACATTTATATCTTGCGTGGAAAAATAAATGCTTAATCTTCAAAACGAATACACACTTAAAAGTCGTAGTTTGACGTGTTTCTGGTGTATAATAAATTATTTCAAACGGATTTCCTCATTCTATTTCAAACAATTAGATGATTCCTTTGTAAATGCTATTTTCTCGAGTTACACAATCTCCAGAAATGTCATTTTGCAACACACTTGAACCCATTTTAAATTAAAGTCAATGAGATATACCAACACACACATCTGAAAGCTTTTGAGGTATTCTGAAATGAATGTTGAGGAACTTTAATGCCATATAAAGACAATAGTTTCTTTAAATATGGCTAAAAGGTTGTTTACATGAGGTGTAAGCATTTTATGTACATGATATTTCCTCAAAAATATTTAAATTTAAAAATAGTGAAAAATATTTTATACGCATGTTGAATATTTCTGATAACTGTAATGCATCCGAAGAAGAATAGAAAAAAGTCTGTGAAAAGCTATTTATTTTCAACACACATTAAGGTATCCGACTACGTTCGGAATCATGATTTTAAAAATGCGCATAAATGTATAATTTTCATGATATTTAGTGTCAGATTAGAATACATGTATAAAATTGTTTTAAGGACATTTTGACAAAAAATTATTTAAATATAATGTTTTGCAAAAATTAACTTAGAATAACCTTTTTCCAAATGCGTTCTCCTTTTGTAAAAATGCTTCTATTGTATTAATATTTTGAAATTGTATATAGGGCTCAGACCTTCTGTACAGAGGTTCACTAGGCCTAAAACACCCTACATTATTTTAGAGTTATAACCATTTGAGTCATTTATTGGCGTATTTTCTTAAAATTTCTCCCTTCTGTTTTCGTAAAACATGGATAAACCGACTTCCAAGTTATGCGTTTCAAAAATTCTAGTTGAGCCTAATTCTAGTTTTTTGCCAAAATATTGTATTTAAATAATTTTTTTGTCATAATATCCTTAAAACAATTTTATACATGTATTTTAATCTAAGTGACACTAAATATCATGAAAATTATCCATTTATGCGCTTTTTTAAAACCATGGTTCCGAACGCCGGATACCTTAATTCATATGTATAGAAGTTGTATCCAAAAATATCGCACAAAGAGTTTATCTGTAACACATTAATAAAAGTTGAAGATGCCTGAAATATAATTTGAATAACCTTATTTTATCATATTTTCAACAAGAGTAATTAAAATCCCTTGTTTTATTTATTAAAAGCAACATTTTATAAGAAGAAAATTATCGTTTCTCATATTATAGATATGTAGATGAGTGCATATAGATATTTTATTAAAACATTAAAATAAACAAGTAAACGCTTTCAAAACGGTATTAAATGTTTGTGAATGAGAGTCAATTAATAATGTTCAAATTGAATTTTTTTATTAAAAGTCCCTGAGTATGTAAATAAACCACTGTTTCCGCGAAACATAAAGCAAATATCCATGAGAAAATAAAGATTTTATTTAATTCTACGAAATACTTTAAGTGAAAAATTTTCAAATTCGTAACAATTTTAAGTTTCTAAATTTATACATTATTTAAGTTTTATGAATATGTACGATGTAGCTTATTGTATATATCAAACTACTTTCATAATAAGAGGAGAAAATACATTTTTATGTACAATACGCAAATCCGATACGTAGAAAAGCTATCAACTGCTCTCTCTCTCTCTTTTCCTGTAAACATTTAATATTTCTGTATATCAAGAATATTAATAATTGTAGCTTGCGAATTGCTTAAGGTATCTGACTACGTTCGCGGAACCGTGATTTTAAAAAAGCGCATAAATAGATAATTTTTCGTGATATTTGGTATCACTTAGATTAGAATACATGTATAAAATTGTTTTATGACATTGTGACGAAACAAATTATTTAAATACAATATTTTGGCAAAAAATCAACTTAGAATAACCTTTTTTCAAAATGTTCTTTTATAAAAAATGATTCTATTATAATAATATTTTCCCTGTATATAGGTCGGACCAATGTACAGAGGCTCAACTATGAGTTTTGAAAAATTCTCATTATTTTCAGAGTTACAACCCATTGAAATAATTATCGGCTTAATTTTCTTGAAATTTCTTTCCTCGGCTGTCGTAAAACATGGATAAACCCACTTCTAAGTTATATATTTCAAAGATTCTTTTTGAGCCTCTGTACAGAGGTCTAATATATATATACAGGCAAAATATTATTATAATAGGAGCATTTTTCACAAAAGGAGAATACTTTGAAAACTGGTCATACTATGTTGTTTTTTTGTCATAATATTGTACTTAAATAATTTTTTATTGTAATACTATTCTTAGAACAATTTTACATACATTTTCTAATCTAAGTGACACTAAAAATATCATAAATATTATCCAGTTATACGCTTTGCAAAATCATGCTTCTGTACGTAGTCGGATACCTTAAAATACAAATTATTACAAATAGAATCATAATTTCAAAATAATACTTTATTGATAGTTTATCTTCGCTTGAGAAATGAGGGAAGCTTCACACACATATTCGAGGAAGCCTAACCCGCTTCAAATTACAGGATAGTTTTAAAATTTTGAATAAAGTATTTAGAGAAATAAAGTATTTTAACACATTAGAAAATAATTTAAATAGGAGTTTAAATATATTTCTCAGACTATAAGTAAGACTTGTTGTTGGATTTATTAATTTTTGCAACTAGAAATCTTTGAAGAAAATGTTTAAGTGTACTTTAATGGATTTATGAGGAAATTTTGACTTTAAGGTAAACGTTAGTGTGTAATCAGTTAATACATATCAACAGTTACACAACAATAATGGTAATTTGTAGCTGAATTTTTTTCCCCGCAAAAGTTTCCCACAGAAAGCATTTTTAAATTTATAATAATATCAGTAAAAACATAATATACATTTTTATAAATTAAATTTTATTTTTTTGAAGAAAATATTTGAATTCTTTGTTTTAAAAAAAATTAAATAAACTTCCTTTTTTAAAATGTATTTATTTTATCTTTGCCTAAGGTTAAAGAGTGGGACAAATTTTTTTTTAATAAGATACTCCTTATTTATTTAGTACGTTTTTAATGAAAAAAATAATTAATAGAGCACTTAAGCTTATTGTACTCTTGGCCAAATCTTTATTTCAAATAGGCTTTGAATTTGTACAATAATGAAACACAATACAAATTTAATGCGAGTTTTAAATTTCTAGAACAAAATATAGAAGGATAAAGTAGTATAAACTTGCAGTAACATTTTGTTGTCTTTATTTACCCATTGATAGAAAAATCTTTTAAAGGCCCATGGCTTTGGGGGAAAGGACTGCATCAGTTTGTCGTTATCCGTTTTGAGCACCACAGGTGGGAATAAATTTGCCTGTTTCCCCCCCCCCCAAATTTTTGAGGAAGAATAAGGGGGGTGGTCAGGGCCTTTCCCTAAACGCCATAGAATTCATAACATTTATAAATATCAATTACATTTTTAATTTTACACAGCATCAACCTTTTGCTTATTACCAGAACGTAAAAAATTTTAATGCTTATTGAAAAGAATTTTGTTAGATATGTACATTACTTTCTTCATATGAAAAATAGCAATATCAAATTTTAAAAAGATTTTCGTTTTTTGGAATATTATATATGCTAATTTAATGTAAAAAACAGGAAATAAAAATAACAAAATAGTAAGCTATTCCCTTCATTAAATTTGAAAAATTTTTTTTTTATATATATATGTATGTATGTATATACTTTTATATAATATTAAAGCATTATTAAAACTACATTTTAGTTCATGATTATTCACGAGTGCTTAAAAACTTTATACAGTTGCATTCAAATATTAATGCGTTTTTCAACGTTTTTAATATTCATTGAAATATTTTGATTATATTTTGATAAAATTATTCTTAAGAACTACAATATAAATAAATATAATAATATTTTCTATTTCAAAATGTTCGATGTAAAAAAGAAAAAGGTATTTTTAAATAAAAACAATTTATTGAACATTATCAAAACTTTGAATAATAAGAAATAGTAATATTTAATATAACTAAACAATTTTAAATAAGCAACATTAAATTATTAAAATAAATGCTTTGGATACGAAAAGTATAATTGTTCATATTTTTAATAATAAGAAATAATAATATTAAGATAACTAAGCAATTTTAAATAAGCAACATTAAATTATTAAAATAAATGCGTTGGATACAAAAAGTTACTGTTCATTTTTTTTCATACGAACTTCCCCAATAAATAAAGTAAAGTAATTGTGTGTGTGAAAAAAAAGAAAAACGCATATAAGTTATGCATGGTAGAAATTTATAATTTAGTTATGGTTTTTAAAAATGGATATACATATACAAATGAATTAATCTTCTACATATACCTTATCGCGCAATGTGATTGTATATTCAATGTTTAAAAGAATGTACATATGTTCCTCTTTTATTAATTAAATGATAAATCTTTTTAAAAGTATTCTGAGCATTTCTCTTTTTTTTTAAAAAAAAAAGTAGAAAAAATTAGGGATGTAAGCTATCTTTACTGTAATTTAGAAAAGTAACCAAAGTATATGCAGCAAAATTTTACGTTAATTTTCTTTTGTAAAAATATGTTAAAAAGCACCATCATGCATAAATAACAAGCAGTTAAAAAGTAACGAATGTAATTAAATAATACTTCGAACAGTGAATACAAGAATTATGCTACTAAGGTGTTAATAATCAACACTGCAACACTCGTCTTAATTTAAGTAGTTAATTTAATTAAGAGTGTATAAGTTAAGCTTATAATCAAATTATTCTTTCTTAATGTCTTGTGTTTTATCGTAGAAAATTTACGAGGGTGTTATGAGGCTAAAATAATTAAAAATGAATTCAAATTTGTTTTTCTTGCGACTGATTAATTACAAAATTTTTATAATTTCATTTATTGAGATTAAAATTCTGTGTAATTCTTAGATGAGAAACTAATTAATACAACAACTTTGATCGAGGTATATTTAGTTTTTCTATAATTCAATTAAATTTTCATATTCGAAACAAGTAAATTAAATATCTGTTTGAATATAATTTAAAATATTTTCTGGAAGAATAAGATTAGAATGTATTTTTGAAATTGATGTTTTATGAAAAATATAAGAGAAAGGGTTTTTATTTTTCATAATAAAGACATATTTCATATTTTTAAAAGTTACATGTTGCCAAAATTAAGTTAACAAAAAATATATATTTAGTAAGACACAATACTTTATAAAATAAGTATACAATATAACAGTCTTAATAAATATATAAATCAGGACTAGGTGAATTGGAGTTTTTTTTTAATGTTTTGAAATATTTTGACATAATGACTCCATGAGGAAGATGGACTACCAAATAATGTGTATATATTTCATGTTATGAACTTATTAAATTTTTGAGGCATAAACGTTGGTAAATAGACTTATTAGAAATTATATGCGTTGCAAGAAAACTATCATTTGTTTTCTCAACGAGAAAATTAAAAAAAAAAATTCTGTTGAATTTAGAGATTGGAAAATTTTAATTCAATTATTTTAAAAGATAATGGAGGTGAATATTTTTTATATGAACCTTTTATAAAAATCTAGGATTCAAGGCTTCAATAATGTTTTCATAAAAAAAAAATTGAAAACAGGGAATTGATAGATGTCCATAGTAATGGATTGTAGATAGACATAAAAAAGCGTGTGTAGATAAGTTTATCGGACATAAGAGATTCAAGTTTATTTTAGATAATTTAAAACATTTTGGATAGGTTAAAAGAACTTTAAATCGGAATGTTTAACAAAAAAAAATAGAAATGGTACATTTATGAAAACTTGCAAAGATATATGGAGTAGCTAATTTTGCGCATTCTATCGTAAAAAATAGGGATATAAACCTTTTAATATGCATATAATACATTAAAAACATTTTGAACAAGGGAAACGATTTCATCGTAATAAGCACTAAAAAATAAATTGAAATGAAATATTTCTAATGTTCTATTTGCAGTTTACTTTATCCTTTTATCCTTTATACTGGCGTTGTTGTAATCGAGAGTTGATAGCACTTAAGAACCGTCTTGAAGTGGATTTGATGCTCGTTAAATACAATAAGGCTCAAAACCCTCTTGTTGGTCTGGTGTGAAAACTGAGAATGATTCAAACTCAGGAGTCATCCTCGTTACTTCTGCAGATCCACGATCTATAGCCCTCATACTGTTTCTCAATGCAATAAGAATAAAAAAATTTTAAAAAAAATCTTCACAATCAAAATTCTAAACGGAAGATTACATATTTCAGCGAATACGTTTAACTCTGAAATGATTTGAAAATACAAAACTCACAGTACTTTACATCAGAGATAATAAAATCATCAATATTTTATTCAAATTATTTAAATAGCAGAAAGAAAGATAAACCCTTTTAGAAGATTGATTAAAATTTTAAGTCCCATTGTGAAAAGTGTAAACTTTTTTGCAATAAATCTCAAATTACAGTGCTATAGATATCGTAAAATTGAATTGAACAAACATTTACCTGGTTGTTTTATCACACTCGCATTAGTGAGATAAACGTATAGTTTATCATACTATGAATGCCTATGGATAGTTAATAGTCTCTATATGAATAGTAGGTACTGTATTTGACTCAAACATTAATATTTGGAGGTTTATATAATTTTATTATCTGGAAGCATTACATTCAGGAAAAGAAGTGCGTCTATAACTACTCATTTAAAATAATTTTAAAATATTCAATTATGCATATGGGGCAAAAGAAAAAAAAAAAACATTTTAATATGAAAATTTGAGAATGGATTTTTTTCGAAACTAATTAGGTCGCATTTAAGAAATCTAAATAAAATAAAGTAAGATATATATATGTACCGGTTGATTCAAAATAAGTGTGACCGATTTTAAAAGCATATAACTATTTATGATGAATTTATATCGTTTTACTACTGGTTTTAATTGAAAAATGAAACATTTAAATTACCCATCTAACCTTTTCATTAGTGGGAGTAAGTATAGTATTGAAATTAGATCCTCCAGCCCGGAACGAAATTTTACAGCTTATGAAGGATGGTTGTTCAAATTCTTTTAATAATAAAGAATTTAAAAATTTAAAAAGACATTTTTCTATTGTACAACTATGTAAACTTCAAAAAAAAAAAGAAAGAAATGAAATTTGGCTTGCAATCAAAAAGCTCCAGGGAAAACTGTGAACGAAAGGAAGTCCTTAATGAAAGAGAATAAAAGAAGTTGAAAAGAATTATCGCTGTATAAAATTCTTTGCCTCAAAAACATACGGCAAAGAAACTATAGACAAAACAGCCTAACATATCTCTCTTTTCTTACCTAAACGTTTCAACTTTATATACAGGTCTAATTTGCATGTTCACGTCTTCTTCTTCAGGAGGAAGCTATATAATATAATAACTTTAAAGACCCAAGTTTTCCCAAGAGGATTAGTACTTAAGGGAACGCGGATAGTCCCGTCCCAACATTAATAAGCAAAAATTAAGTCAATCAAAGGAGCCAACCATTTTGAATCAATGAACATAATGTTATTCTTATTATTAGATTTGACGATTTATTTGGATACCAGAAAATGTATCCGAAAGAGTAAGAAAAAAAAGGATAATTTATGAACAATGATAAATTTTCTGACGATTATTGCAAATTCTATTAAATATTTTAAAAATTCGAAGTTTCTCCAGAGTTGAATAATTAGAATCGCATAAAAGTAATTGATAAAATAGAAGAATTCGGCGGAATGTTTCGTCAATTCAAATAAATACTACAGTCCAGATGTGACATAAATAGAAATTCCATTGATTTGGAATTGCATTCATGTATCAAAAATAACTGATAGATCGATTGTGTGTGTGTGTGTTTTCACTATCGAACTTTGAAACAACACGATGTGTACTGGCGACGGAATTCATAATTCTGAACTTGTGTCATGTGATAACAACGGTAGCTGAAAGAGACGCCACCTCACTCTTAAAACTTCGCAGGAAGCCATTTTTGGGACTTCGAACCTCAACCGATTTTACTTGCATCTGTCGTTCAACACGGTGAGATTTTAGTGGCACCAGGAGACGAACCAGAGCTCTACAAGAAATATGCAGGCCGAGAGTTCTAAACCATGAAAAGACTTTTACTGCAGCCACAAGAGGTACGAGACCATGAAAAAAACCCCTATACTACAGCCCCAAAAGCTTTTAGGTTTTCAGCGGGACCTAACAAATAAATATTACTTGGTGAAAAAGAAAGTATGCAAATAATGATCAAATATATATTGTTGTTAAGGAGTCTCAGGGGTGTTAAATTTTTCTAGAGGTCTGAAAATATAAACAATTTTCAAACAGGTATAATTCCTTTAAATTTAAATTAAATGATTCGAATCTTTTACATCATTATTATAAAAAGAATGGGCTTCAGAAAAGTATAAAATGTTTAAAATATAATCATAATTTTAAAAATCATAAGCATATGAAAATTCTATGATAAATATTATTTTTTGCGTTGCGCACGCTATTTTCTAAAATAGTAGCTTTAATTACACTAGCTATAAGTTGAATAATAAAGCTAAATGTATTCTCATTACACTGTAGCTATTTTTATATAAATAAAATAATAACTTACATATTTTAATAAATAAAAAAATACATTTTTTAAAAATATTTAAAAAATTGCAATGTTTTACAAATATTTGGAAATACAAAAGATATATAATACTTAAATTAGGTACGGCTTGAAGAGTATGATGCATTTTATAATTCTATAAATTTTTATACATCAGATGCTACTATTTTAGAAAATAGCGTGCGCAACACAAAAAATACTTAATATTTATCATAGAATTTTCATATGCTTATGATTTTTAAAACTATGATTATATTTTAAACATGTTATACTTTTCTGAAGCCCCATTCTTTTATAAATAATGTGTAAAAGATTCGAATCATTTAATTTAAATTTAAAAGAATTATACCTGTTAGAAAATTATATATATTTTGAGACCTCTAGAAAAATTTAACACCTCTGAGACCCCTTAAAATATATTGTTGAGCTTTCGAGAGGGTGGGGTGGGGAGCAAAGAGTCACCCCAGGCTCACGAAAATTTTATCCTGGGAGAGCTGTTTATTTGTTACCAATGACCTTGTAAGTATCCACCTATTCAACAGTCTCCATGGGAAATAAAATGTATTTGTCACATAAATATTTTTTTTGAAGTGAAACTTCTTAGCGCTCGAGAGTGAATGTGAAAATTGCCCAGTTTTGCGTAACAGTGAAAACGCGAACGGAAGTAGTCTCCCCCTTCCTTCCGAATCGTCGCCACGGTAAGGAGAGAGAGAGAGAGGGAAAAAATGGGGGAGCGGGGACACCGCATGATTTGCTTCATATCGGTGAAAAGTTGGATAATTGCCCACGCTCCGACTGGTCAACTTGCCCACCTTCCGATTAGGGGCCCTTTTCTTCAGACCCGGGAATATTATCAACGGTCGTATCAGTTGCAGTGTGAGCACTACGGTGTATGACAAAATCGCTCTGGCAGCAAAACGTGCCTTTTTGAAATTTTCTTTAGATTGTTGGCTACTTGGCGATGTGTTCGGTGGCTAATTTATTTCTTTAATTTTCATTTGCGTTAAATTATTATTAATTCTAGTCAGAATGCCTGAATCAAATGCGCAAAGAGGAAAAGAGTTTCGTAAAAGAAAAAAAGAAAAGAAAAACTAGCAGCAAGTCCATCAAAAAAGTAACAGAAAAAAAAAGCAGAAAAGTAGTCAAAATTCCTCCATTTACGACCAACGTCGCCAAAGAAGTTTCACTTCCATTGCGTGCTCCATTTTTTTTTTTGGAAGTGGCAAACGTTTTTTACAAATTTAAGGTGCTTGGGGTGACTGAGATCCCCGCGCTACCACTTTTGCTCCAAAATATTTTAATTGAACATGATGTATTTTTCCTCTGTGAACGACTTAGAGGTTTTTATTGCTGTGTTGTAGACTCATTATTGTTTAAAAATGTAAATAAACATTATACATAAAAAATGACATCTGTGATTTATCTCTATTGGATGAAGTTTAAACTGATGAAAAAATAGATTTAAATCGTTATAGTGACAATAAAATTGAGAAAACCGCGGAATATGAAATTATTGAGTTGAAAGGAAATTTTTCAAATGCCTAAAATCGTCATCAAGAAAGATATGGAACTATATAAATGCAGCTAGCGCAAGACACACTTCGCGCTGTCAAAAATGACACAGACAAGAAAATGTTCAACATGCTATTTGTCGATCATCAAAGGACAATAAAACTGCAATAACTTGAATAAAGTATGACAGCTTTGACTGCGAATATCATTCTGGTAATATTAGTGGAAAGTGTCTATGATTTGTGTTCTTTATTAAAGTCACGAGCATTTGAAACATTTTAGTTCAGTTTCGATTTTTTCTCAAATTATCAAAGAAAAATTGAAAATTCCTTAAAAGTTGGTCAGTACACTTAGTTAAATTATTCACTGGCATTTACGATTTTTATCGTGTAAAGTAAAAATAATTAAAAAAAGAGATTTGGGTCATTTTACTCCCTGACCACTAATTTTTAGTTTCATGCGTTCCCCCCGTGTTATAGTAAAGATTTACTGAACAGACTTGAAATTTAAAAATTGATTAAACTTTCTTGAAGACATTAATTTCCACAGATTTAGGTCTTGAAATATTTTCGTAAGAAATGTATATGAAATCATTAATTATGAATGATAAATTAATCAAACCAAAAGTGTAAGAGTATTTTGCATTTGTGTTTCCTGAAATAAATCCTTCAGATTCAGAATTTATTCATTGAAACATCACATGTTACACTTCAAAAGAATTTACAGCAGGAAATGAATATTTTAACTTGGAAAAATTTTCTTCATGGGGAAATTTAATGAACTTTATGATGATGATGGTATGCTTTCACAATAATTCTTGATTGATTTTTGTAATCTTTAATAAAACTCCCTTATATAATTTGTTTCAGCATATAAATAGATAATTTTAAAGAATTAATAAATTAACGAACTCATTATTGTCTAGTCATATGTAACGGTAATGTCTTAAGTACTGAATTAAATCTTTATCTGCATAAATATGTAAAAAAAAAAAAAGCTTGAAATATTCTCCAAAATCACGAATAGATAGATTACAAAAAAAAGCTTTGTAAACAAAATATTTGAAAAAAAAGAAAAAAAAATAACTACAGTTTTTTGAGTTAGAAAAATAAACAGTAAGTTTCCTCCTTCACATTTGAAATATCTTTAGAAAATTACATCAGAATTGTTCTGCTCAAAATCAAATAAATTTTTCGGAAGTTTTATGTTGTCTTGAATTGGATTTCCCACCAATTTGCTTGTTGACTTTTATATTCTTGACTCTTCATTACATTCAAATGTTTTAAGACTTTTTTTAGTGGGACAGGAACTTATTTTACGATTTCGATACGAATGGCGCTACGATCCTCCGAATAAAAAGCGCGCCAAAAATAGCATTCGTCATCCCACAGGTCCAATCGAACAAAAGAATGAAGAGTGGGAAAAAAATAACTTTTGAAGAAATAGAACTTAGGCACTACCAGATCGATTATTTTATGGCTTTTCAAACTGCCGCCATTGCTCGGGCACACACGCATCGTATCGGTTGGAATAAAATAAAAGTATTCTTTTTTCTTCTTTTTTCATAGGTGCTTGGCTTGGCTGTTGACGAGCGAGCTAAGTTGAAGAGTTCTTCGCCTGCTTTATTCTTTTGCGTTATTTTTACCATTATTTTCAACCCCTTTCCGTCTGCTGTCTCTCTCCATCGTACTTTTTATTATTTTATTCTGGAATTCTTTGTTCTATTTCGTCTGACGCATCACTATTGGTTGGAACTAAAAAGAGGAAGGCCCCGGGGGAACTGTGGCACAAATGGAATCGTCATGATGCGCGGTTGTTGTACGCCCAAACAGAAAAGAACAATCTTCTAAATGCGTCGAACACTGTGATAGGAGGCGTAAGGTAAAGTTACATCGAAGAAGGAAGAGAAAGAACCAAAAAATACACTTTGGTGATACGTGCTCTTTTAAAGTTAAGTGATTTACGAAAGATTTCTACGAAGTGTAGAGTGTGTTCCTTATATGGAGGGCATTTATCTGTCAATCCCTGCCACTAAGGCATTCAACAGATGGTTGAGGTCCTTCACCATTTTTCCCCTTCAGTGACTTTTCACATAGATTACGCACATTACCTTTAAAATGATAAGAATTAAAATCAATGCAATATGCATTTCGTTATAATTATTTGTAAATTTTCACATATCTGTTTCGTAGTTAATTAAGGTATCCAACTACCCTAAAATCATGAATTTTTTTAAAAATTCACAATTTTTTTTATGATTTTATTTTATAAGCCATCTTATTAGCTTTATAAAAATACCAAGTCTTTTATTTTCCATTCACTAGAAGAACTGCAAGTGTTTTAGTAAAAGCAGATGCCATAACTTTACATAGAATGCCAGACGTCAAAATGCGCACTACTAGAAATGTGTTTTTTTCGAAAAGCTCAAACGGGAACAGTGGTTGCTCAAAAAGTTTTTTAAATAATTTGCTGAAATTTTGTGTGTATGTGTGTATGTTCTGTTTAACAGTAGAAGTGTTTTAACCTTCTGATTTATCAATCACTGTTTTATTACAAATTCACAGTTCTTTATGTGAATATAATCAGTGTTTTTTAAGCAATTTCATATAACATCTAAGATAAAGTGCCCTAATTTTTGTAAAATTAAAATATCTCTTATCCTGAAGGTCATTTCAAAAAGGAATAGCTAAGTAATATATCAAAATTGAAAAATTGAGATTTTGTTCATTTACTATTTGTACAGAGCGGGCTCCGTTTATGTTATTTTTTGTCAATTTTTACCCATTTTTCCCATTTTAACAGTAATAATTTATTTTTCTCTTCTTAAGTTTTGCCTTTCTTTTCTTAAAACGTACTGAATAAATCTAAAATCCACAAAAGAATCTTCGAAAAACGTTGTCGCAAAAATTTGGATACCTTAATTACAATAATTTTGTTAAAATATAAGATAAAATTGCAGTTGAAACGCTTGAACTTATACATCAAAACAAACATAACATAACAAAACAACACAACATAACAAAGCGTAACAACAGAAGTTCAACATTACAAAAATTTAAGTGTATTGAATGTATGTTAATGTAAATATTTTTTAAAGAACCTGAAAAATTTCTTTTATGATACTCAAATAACAAAAACAAAACACAAAATAAAAAAATGATTTATCTTTTCTATTTTTAAGTTTTAATTAAGTAGAAAGAAATCATAAATAAAAATAATGCATTCTAATTTTAATATCGATATTGTTTGAATACATTAAATCAATAAAAATGCAAACCATCTTGAAATTAAATTTCCTTAAGCAAAAAGAAAAATACGATATCATTAAAAATACTAGGTTTCTTAAAGACAATTAATATATAAATCAGAGAATCATTTCTTTCTACTATAAACTATTGAAATTGCTATTAATGGTTTTCTTTCTCATTTTGTATCATATTTTCATTGGTGATCATTATATCTTCCAATTATCATAATTTTTGTTCACTATGATTTTATCTCTATTCACTTCACTTATTCGCTCAGATTCCACAAATAACCTACATTTTATTTGTTTTAAAGTTTTGTTATTGTTTCTTTAATTATTTTGAAGTATAACAAAAAGTAAAAGAATTGTAATTTACATTCGAAAGGTTAAATTCATGTATATGATTTTCCTATATTAATTTCACGAATAACATTATGTTGTAAGACAAAATAATAATGATGATGAACTGTATTGTGATAACTGCGTAGTTTTTTATGAAAATTTACAATATAGTGTGATGAATCTCTTTTCTTTTTTTTCTTACTCGTTTGTTTTATTCCAAAGCTACTTAGGATTGTTTTGTGGAAGGATGATGATGAAAATCACTAATTAAAAATTAGTTTAATTTTGAAGGACCATAAACTGACTGCAAGTCTCAAAGTTTATTTTTTAAACATTGATTAAAAGCAAAACCTCCTTAAAATTACAACGGGCGGAATACTTATTTAGATGAGTACTAAATACATAACTGGCCATTAAAATTGCTACACCAAGATGGCGACGAGCTACAAACGTGAAATTTGAACGACATGAAAGAAGGTGATGTAATATACAAAACGATTAGCTTTTCAGAACATTAAGACAAAGCAAGCCCTGGTAGCGACAGCTACAATGTGTTTAAAAGAGAAAATTGTTCAGCCGATTTTTCATACACAAGTTGCATTTGAACGTTGTTGCCTGGTAAAAAGTTCTTTAGATGACTCGTGTAAGAAGCAGAAATGCGTACCAGCACGTTTCTGACTTTGATAAAGAACGAAATGTAACGTACCGGAATTGAGATTTCTCATATCGCAGTATTGCTACTCGCATCGGTCGAGATCCAATAACTGTCAGCTGAATATGGAATCAATGGTTTCAGGACAGTAATACGGAACTCCGTGCTGAATCTCAAGGTCCCATCACTACAGCGAGAAAATCAGCATGTTACCTGCATGGTCTTAATGGATCATGAGCCACATCAATCAAGAATTGAGGTCGTTTGTAAGACAACAAGTGTCCTTCTGCCCGAATAGTTCAACGACGTTTGAAACAGCATGGACTTTCAGCTCGGAACCCATGGCTGCAGCTACCCTTGACGCTGCTTCAAAGACATGAGCGTCTTCAGTTGTGATCACGGACGAACCTGGGTACCTGAATGGCGAGACGTAATTTTTTTCGGATGAAATCATGTTTTGTTTACAGCATCAACATGGTCCCATCCGAGTTTGGTGGCATCGTGGTCAACGTGCCACCATAGTGTCAAATACAAATCGTGGTTTGCCACTATGCATTCGACTTCGTCATATTGTCCTATCACCTGGCGTACTGGTATGGGGTGCTATTGAATACACGTCTCGGTGACCTCTTATTCGCCTTGATGGCACTTTGAACAGTACACGTTACATTTTTAGAGTGTTAAGAACCATGGCTCTACCCTGTATTCGAGCCCTGGAAACTCCTACGTTTCAGCAGGATAGTGCACAACCACATGTTGCCGGTATTGCAAGGCCCTTCCTTGATGCGAAAATGTTCGGATGTTACTATGTCCTGCACGTTCACCATATCTGTCGACTATAGAAGACGTCTAGTCATGGTTGCTGAGTGACTGGCGTGTCACCATACGCCAGTCACTACAGTTGATGAGCTGTAGCACCGTATTGAAGCTCCATTGGCATCTGTACCAGCACAATGCCAGCCAATCTCTGTTTGATTCAATACTCATGTGTATAAGTGCTGTTATAATTTCCAGAGGTGGTTGTTCTGGGCACTGATTTCCCAGGAAATATGCTCCCAAATTTCTTGAAAATGTAATCACTTGTTATTTCCAGTAAATATATTTGCACAATAAAAATCATTTTGTTATCTGCATTTCTTCCTGGTGTAGCAATTTTAATGGCCAGTAGTGTATTATTTAAATATTTTGCATAGCCCAAACAAAGCATTGAATGAATAAATAATAGATACCTTGTTAAAAGAAAGGAATACTGCAAAATAGTTTTGAAACCAGTTTATATTTTCAAAATGTCCTAGTTGAATGAAATTCTTTTTTAGATTTAAACGCGCGTACCTGATACACAGTAGAACTTTCTTGTGAAAAAATAAGATGTCGATTCTTCTCGCTGAAAACAAATGCATTTATTATCTAAAAATATAGTAATGTGAATATTTTATTAATATTTCTATTATTTTAAATTGAAATTTTTCATTCTTTTCCTTTTAGTAATATGCACACATTCTTAATTTTATGTTGGCTTATCGTTATGAATAAATTATGTATGAGCTTAATTTTAATGTTAAATATATTAATGTGATATGTTTAAATGTGCATAAATGCGTAAATACTAAATTGTTATATACAGAAGTACATATATCTAAACATTATACTTCAGGTTTAAAATTTGTTTAATTTACATATTATATCAAATGCTATATTGTTGCATACATAAATACACATATAGAAAAATCATACATGTGGTTTTCTATGTATTCTCTTACACGGGTTTTCGAATTAAATTGAGTTTATTTAATCATAAACGGTTTGGGGAAAACGGTGATTGTATTCTCCTTTTTTTTAATTCTAGGAGTGTACCTATACGAAGCAAAACAACATGAAGTAAAAACGAACACATTATTATTTTATTTCTAATAGGCTGCGGGTTAGGGTTTTACTATTGCAGACCTAGTACATTCCCGGAAGCTGGTATCTCTTTTTAGTGCGGCACAATATAGGTGGATACCAATCGCCGCAGGTAATTTTGACGCTCAGTTTCCACCCTAGAGGGAGGCACTTGAGCTCTGGCGCTGAAAATCTGTTCTAGGATTTAATTTAGCCCAGAGCATCCAAGCCGAACAGACACTCTAGGGACCTTTTACATGCCGTATAATCATCACTACATGGCCGCTGTCGATTTTAAGCATCATGAAAATCCATCGATTTGGGTCGGGGTAGAACCCGCAACCTTGGGTGCAGAAGGCCATCGACAAACCAACCACGCCACCCAGCCTCTCAAACCGAACACGGTAACATGGTAACAGAAAAATTATGGTCCCAATCTCATCGTCAGTGTCATTTCTGTCGGGTCCTAGTTTCAAGTCTTGTCACTAAAGGCTCATCATATAGATGGAATATTAGCACGTTAAAGCTGTTGTAGCTCAAAGTTCTCTAGTAGGCGTGATGAGGAAGTTTGAAAAATGAGGTGTCATCTCAATGATCATCCATGTCACTTGACCATGGTTCAAAATTACAAGGTTCGTCGTGTCAATAGCCTTCGTGTTGCTTCGAAGAGCGAAGTTAATTAGCAATCAGTTGTAAAAAATTGTACGTGCCTTTATTTCCAAGGAAATGAAGTGTATTATAATTGTAATTGTCCAGGATAAAATGTATTTGCTCCATGAAATGTAATAAATAAAGTATGAATTAATTTGACCTCTTACAAAAGTTATAATTATTAGCCTCTGATTTAAGGTTTATTTTTCATCATTTTTTAAATAATTAAATGCGATATCTTCTGAGTGACATAAAATTAGTTAACAATGCAGTTAAAAACAGTTTTGTTTCCCTATTATCTCTTAGACCAAAATATGAAATTGTAGTTTTGTTTCCTTATAAAGCAGATGTCTTCTTTAATTTTAATCCTTATCTCCCTAACAATTTTTGTAAATAACGTTAGGCTAAATATCGTTTATGTGAATCGAACTAAAAAGTAAACAAATTATTCTTAATATAGGAATAAGATGATTATAACGAGAAAGTTAATATCATTGGCGCAAAAGCATGGGGTGTGTTGTTCTATTCCGAAATGCAGAGTTGGTGTAAAAATGTAGAACAAAGCACCCCATGCTTTTACCACAATGACATTAATTTTCTCGATATAATCATTTTATTCCTATATATAGAATGAATTTTTTTTTACT
The DNA here is from genome assembly GCA_019973955.1 of Trichonephila inaurata madagascariensis. NCBI lineage: Eukaryota > Metazoa > Arthropoda > Arachnida > Araneae > Nephilidae > Trichonephila > Trichonephila inaurata. The sequence goes on along the minus strand of BMAV01006596.1, from coordinate 58,631 downwards.
TTTTAGTTCGATTCACTATAAAAGCGTGTTTTTTAGTTTCTTTTTAAACTATAATTCATTTTTCAGTTCGATCTGCAATAAAAGCACTAGCGTAGATAGATCTGAGGGGGCCCTGTATCAAGATTCTTTCGAGGCCTTTTATTAGACATGAGAGCCCTGTGATTGGGACTGTAGTGGCATATATGTTGGGGCCTATTATCATTGATACGGCGGTAGCTACGTCGATGAATAAAAGCCTGTTTTTTTTTAGTTTCTAAAAATATCATTTATTCTTTGTTGAATTTATCCTTGAGTTTGACATTTGGAGCTGGAATTATGTGGCTGCTGGAATTAGTCTTGCTCTTCAATCGATATTAATTAACAGGTCATGAAGGTATTTATTCCCTCCTTTTATGGGACCTCGGATTAGTCCCATATCGTTATATTTCAAAGATTTCGTCTCTATAGATACAGGTCTAATTAATAAAAATATGTTAAGAAGAATTATTATAAATATCAATCGTGCTATCACCTTTTAAACGTATTGCTATAATGTTAAGTCGTATCATCACTTCTAAACGTATTGCTTAAGCAAAATATATAAAAAAATATTTAGCAGTTAGAACATAAATTTATCATCTTTTAAGCGTATTGCTATAATGTTAAATCATATCATCACTTCTTAAAACGTTTTGCTTTATAAAAATTTTTTTTAAAAAAATTAGCAGTTAGAAACTAAATTATTTTTTTTTTCACATGCGCGAGTCTTTTTTTTAATTTTTTTTTGTATTAACCACAAAATTATTTGAGGTTTTAGGTTTGCACCTTATAATCTGTGTTAGTCTCGCTTAATTTGGAATTAGTCACCAAATCTAAAAAGGTGGTTATAAACGGAAATTAAAAGATTGGGCCCAAATCTATAAATAATTCAAATTACCCAAATGGGGAAAATCAAAAAATTTTAAAAATATTGTATTGTCATCGGATTTTTTAAAAATTGAAAAAATTTTGGATTAATCTAACCTTTTAAAGTGGGTAAAAATCGAGTTCAAGGATTCCATTACTTACAAGTGAAACTTATAAATGCGTGTTAAAAACTAGCTTTTCCCTTCTTTTGTTTTCATTAACAATTATACATTTATATAATGTTACAGAAACGTAGCTTATGAGAAGTAATAAACAATTCTACAGAATTTAGAATGGTAAATATCCTAACCTTCATGCTTGTTTTTTCTAATATTTGATTCGTAAAAATGTACGTTATAAAAAAAACTGGTATTTTTTTTAATAAAGAAAATATTCATGAGTTCTCTCTCTGAGTGTTTTTTAAAATCCATGCAATTATTTCTGAGTTATTCTTATCCAAATTTCTTTTTTTCTACTATTAACAACACCCAACCTTGGATTGGGCCATTGGAACGCGCAGATCAGTAGAGGAGGTTTTCTGTAAGATGTTAAATTTCATTACCATCTTGATGGTCGAGGACTATGCAATTCATGAGGTAGTCTATATCCATCATCATATGGCCATACAGTGTACATCTTCGGGACGGAAGATCCAAAATGTCCCAGAACATTAAAATAATATTGACATTGTTATTTTTTTCGGAGGACCACCCACCATATAATTAATATACACACATAATCCAATGACTGTATAGTGCCTCATTGTTTGAAATGTCATGAAAAATCTTTTTAAAATTGTCGCGACCCTGCGGTCACTGGTAAAGTTGAGACACCAAATAATCAGCCATTATGATCAAGGATTTCATTAATCTTTCAATTTACTATCAAGAAATGTTTTAAGCTGAGGCAGTGGTCAACTTAATCCCTATCTTAAATATCTATAAGAAACAATTATATCACTTATCTTGCTTACGATCCGATGTAACAGCACTAGTCAGGGCTTGACCGGTATAACTGGATAGCCTGGACTAACGATTCTCTTCAGAAACTCAGAGGACTTTACAATCTGACTTCAATAGCAGCCTAACGACTCTCCCCTTCAGTCTCTTTTCTAGATTTTAAATAGCACTCAAATGAACCTAAATTACGGTTTTTCAAAGGGAGGATTTTTTGTAAGCATACATCAGTTAGGAAATATATTTTTTTAGAGTTAATAAAAGGCCCGTATAGAACCCGTCACAAAATAACCACAAGTACATTTATTGAAAAATCACGAATTTAAAGAAGATAAATTGTAAAAAAAAATTAGGCATTTTTATACAAGAATTACATAGCATAATAAAAACTTCTTTTTAGTAATATATTTAAGTTTTGGAAAAATTAACACATCATTTCAACACAATGTATCAATTTCCAGCTCATAATTGTTTGTTTGAATAAACAACTGCAACGCCAGATAACTTTCGAACTCAATTCAAGACCACAACTTTACATTGATAGTATTGACAAAATTTTAGACTTTTAAAGTTTCAACAGGTTAAAATTATGAAAAATCGTATTGAAAGTCTGAGCCTAAGATCTTGTAATTTAGGAAATGTTATTCTTAGAATCTCTTCATATTTTCCCCATAAATTAACATAAAATGTAGAAATTTTCCAATAGCTTTTGACAAATAAACAATGTTATATTTCTTGTTTCTTTAAAGAAACAAGTTTGATAATACTTATACACTACTGGATATTCAAAATGCAGCACAGAATGCACCATGAAATGCAAAATATATTAAAATAAATTCATTCAAAATATATCAGAAAATAAAGAACGAAATGATTTAAGTAACAGCCATACAAATAATCGACCTCATGTATTCTATGTATTACAAGCTAGGAGAATAAGCAGACCAAGAGTGCTTTGCAACATGGTGGACAATGATCTTTTAAGCACTGTTTGCGTGTGGTCTGGTATAATCATGTTGAAATTTGGAACTTAAGGTATCCGACTACGTTTGTAACCGTGATTTTAAAAACCCTCATAAATTGATAATTTTCATGATATTTAGTGTCACTCAGATTAGGGAAAACGGGATAAAATTATTTTAAGGAAATTTTGACAAAAATTATTTAAATACAATATTTTGGCAAAACATTCAAATAGAATAATTTTTTTCAAAATGATCTCCCTTTTTTGAAAAAAGCTTTTGATTATAATAATATTTTGCTTATATAGCTAAGACCCTCTACAGAGGCTCAACTAGAATTTTTGAAAAATCTCATTTTCAGAGTTACCATCAATTGAAATAATTATTGGCGTTTTTTTTAAAAAGCTCCCCTGTATTGTCGTAAAAAATGGATAAACCCAATTTTTTATATATTTCAAAAATTCTAGTTGAGCCTCTGTAGAGAGGTCTGAGCTATATACAAGCAAAATATTATTATAATAGAAACATTTTTCGCAAAAGGAGAGCAGTTTGAAAAAAAGATTATTCTTAGTTTATTTTTTGCCAAAATATTGTATTTAAATAATTTCTTTTGTCAAAATGTCCTTAAAACAATTCTTTACATGTATTCTAATCTAAGTGACACTAAATATCATAAAAATTATCCATTTATGCGCTTTTCCAAAATCATGGTTCCGAACGTAGTCGGATACCTTAAATGTAAGAAAATTTTAAAAGTTAGAGATAACAGAAAAACAATTTTCAGAGTTATAGAGTTTTACTGAGTTTTTGTTACAATAGTTACACCTACTGAATTTTAGTTACAATATTTGGTTGGAAGAGGAGAGAATCATGATCAGTTATACCTAAACCCATAATATTGAGAAGCCAAAACACATGAACCATAATTCTGAAAACGATTTACACGGTTATATGCAGTCTCTGTCGTGTCACTTAAATCGACTAGTAATAGAATAATAATTCATATGGAAATACATCATGGATTTGTTTGTTCATTTACTTTACTCAACGAATCTTATCAGCTTCATACATTTAAAATCAAATGTAATAGCAGAAATAAAAGCTTTACTGAAAGTCTGCTCTGCTGCAGATGGAGTCAAATTGTTCGGTTGATTAAAGGTAACAAATCCTAATTCTAGTGTAATTTTTTTGAATTTGCTGTATTATCATACAATATAACTGGGTTCAAGCTCTTTTCATGCAATGGATAAATTAGTAATGGAAAGCAGAGGGAGAGCACAATTGAAGAATTGAAAAAACAGCTTTTGTCTTTTACCTTAAAGTAGCAGTAATAGGTTGCGATAGTAGTGCATATGATTTGTATGTGTGCTACATTGCAAGTCATTTGGATGTTTTATCGTTGTCTAAGCACGAAGTTATTGTAAGGTTAATTAATGGATGTTTCTTTATAGTGCTACAGTTTAGAGACTGTGCAAGCAATTCCTTAAAAAATTTCAACTCGTTACATTATAATTACTTCTTAATAAATAGATTAAGCAGATGATTTTCATTTTGAAATTTATATTCCTAGTTTTACTGATAGAGAATTTTGTGTGCTGTTTATATATTAATATTTAACATAGCCAGTGCTATTTTTTTTTGAATATGTCATAATTATTGACAAACATATTGTTGAAACAGTTTACTAATTAAGAAATATTTTATATAAATGTTCCTGTTACAGAATTAATTCCAGAACTTTCATAAGAAACTAAAAAATTTTCCCCTTTTGGAAAATTTAAATATTTTAAAAGGGCCATTCAAAAAAAATAAATTAAATCGAAATTTTGTCTACCCAAAAACCCTTTACATTTTTCTTAGAAATAGTAATGAAAAATGAAAATTAATCCGGTAAAAAGTTGGTGATAATGCAACTTATCGCCTCAAGCGCAATACAGTATTCATTAAAAATTGTCAGTTAAGAGATTCTTGAAGTTTTAACAATGAAAATCTTTGAACAACTAATTATGAGAAGTCTATTCTTAGATTCCTGAAATAAATCAATATGAACGCTGAACATGATATAAAGTTACTGTCGAAATTATATATAACTTATGACAGAAATTTGAAACTTGTGTAGTTGCAAATAAAATATGCATATATGCACAGTGAAATTAGCTATTTAACAACTATATTATTACTATTTAGAACTGAGCCTAACCAAACAAATCATTAAGGATTTCTCACTCCTTACCAAAGTCAAATAAAAATTCTTCTGGTTTTTTCAATTTTTAGAGAAAATAAAAACTCCAGCAACTACCTGAAACATATTTCAGATTTATTCTATTCATTTTCACAAAAGTGTCATAGATGTTTTTACAATATAAAGCTTTGAAAAACTGTGTTTTAACACTTGACATGTTTTCCTTCAATTCATTGATTATAACCTGAAAAAAAGCATTTAACAAATTAATAAAAATCATAAAAAAGAAGTAAGAAACTTAAAATTACATAGTTTATAGAATGGTAGGCAGTTTGTTAAAGAAATTTCATGTTACGAAACAATTCAAAAAATCATTCTGTAAACTTTTATGTCAATAAAGAATATTTTTAAAGTTTATTTTATTGTAGTCAAATTAAATGAAAAATATATAACCTAGAGATTTCTAGTACATCTAAGAAATATTCTTAATCGAAGATCAAAGTTATCACAATGACGTTGCTATTCACTATGACGTTTTGTATATACGTTAATCTTGATACAAAATACAATATGCAACTGTGTAAATAATCCTATATTGAATGGGACTAATCGGCACATTTCGGTAATTAAATTCATGATAGTTCTTATCATTCTTATATATTTAGGACACATTTCATTTTTTAGTATTCTACAAATATATATAAGGGCTGCGCAAATAAAAAGTGGACACGTGCCATTGTGTCAAAAAAAGATTTTTTGCTGCTCCCCGGGGACCGAATATGGATATTCCAGTAAAAATGAAAAAATTGGAATCTCATCAAAGCCCTGGGGGGATGATCACTTGACGGAGATATTTTTAAAAAAACATTTTCTTTTAAAAGGGCATTTCCCCGATTTTAAAATTTAAATTTGGAAACGAATCCTTAAAAGTTTTCCCGTGAAATAATGAAATAAAAATTGTCGAGAGTTTAAAAGTGTTTATTTAACAAATAGGCATTATTCCTTTGGGGAAAGTAATACAATAATAGTTTTGAAAAAGCAAATTATTTATTTGAAACTTTAATTTTAAAAAATAATTAGAAATTAGGGGTGGTATTTTTGGGCGTATAACATCTTTCCTCCCCGATTGTTAAGCACCAAAATATCAATCCCTTTTTAATCTATGGGGCCGCCTTTTTTTTTAAAAATATAGGGTTGATATTTAAGGGAACGATAGTACTACCTGTAAGGTTGGGAAATGCGGGGGACTCAAACCCCCGGGGGGTCTTCCCCCCGGGCGGATTTTGCCAATTTCCTCTTTTCCCCACTGAAACAGTTCAGGGATTTAATAAAATGACTTACTTTCATCAGGGAAATGACCTTGAAGAGACGATATTTTTAACATCTCCCGTCAACTGATTATATCCCTTAGGGATTTGATGAAATTCCTAATTTAGTTATCTTCCTGAGATAGATATGAAGAGAGGTAGGAGGTACACACCACACACGACGTGTAATGATGAAACCTGTTTTGGTAGAGGAAAACGATCAAAAGTAAAGTCTTGCTATTCATGAATGCATCCGTATCGGAGCAATGTGTGGTAGTAAGGTTTCCGATTGCGGAAGGTGAGCTGAATGGGGCGATTAACAGCGAATGAGGTCAGTCAATGGCGAGCACTGTTTATTTTGAACAATTGGTGCAAAGGCTTTCGTAAAGGGTGGCAAACGATGCCAGATTGCCACGGGAATGCCGGTCCCAAACATCTCTCGTGAAGCCCAGGCAACCTTAAAAAATTTCGTTGAAAAGTATTGGAACACCCACAGTACAGTCCGCATTTGTCTCCCTTAAACCTGCCAACTGAAGAGAACATTACGTTTCCATTCGGAAGATGAGGTGAAGGAAGCTCGCTGGTCTCCCTCGAGAATAAATCCCAATCTTTCTAAAGCGAAGACATAGATCTACTGTCGAAACAATGGGACGGACCTGTGTTGCAATGCCCAAGACGATTTATTTTAAATTCCGATAAAGATAATCTTTTTATTAAACTTATTCACTTTTCATTTGGGTAAACCTTATAAATTTGTTTACTTTCAGTGAGAGTTTTTAAATTGTTTTTACTTAACAATAAGAAAAATAGAAAATCTCAAATTAAATCTTACCTGGCTATGTCTAATAGATCTATATTACTAATATTCATAGAGATGCATAAAGATAAATTTATTATTTTTAGATAGTCTGCATTGCGAATAATCCCCGATAACTGACATATGTATATTGATAAATGCATATATTTTTTTTATTAGCTTAGTGTGTATTGCTTATTTATTGTGCAATATGGCTCCTTGTAAGCGTGGTCGTATCGCAAGAGGAAAATAAGGAATTAAATGGTTGTTGTCATCCGATGTCAGAACAGCTTATGTTTACTTTGCTGAAACATATACAAAAAAGTCAGCTGGTGTTGACTGAGAGAAATATTATATAGAAGAAATGTTTTATTAAACCTTATAAATTTGATTGAGGGTGTATTCGAAATATTATGGCTGATTGTTCTTAATAGATTATATCCTTGTCAAAGAATTATTAAAGAGAATTTACATTATCCTTGGAGAAGAACTTTAAAAAACAATCATATTTATTCGTTCTAATTTCTTTATCCATGTGGTGGAGAAAAAATTTCATTTTCAATTTAGATATTATTCTTGTTTCATCTACTGCGACAAAGAACAAATCAGGAATCTTCTTTTAAACTATACATCACACAAGAGGCAAGAAATTTAAAACAAAAAAAAAAAAATTATATAGTTATAGTTTTATATTATATTTAAACCAAAGGTATAGAATATAGATAATTCTGTTAGACTAGCTCCCCTTTATGCATGCAAAAGTGGAAGTAGTAGATGCATATGCCTTTATTTTACTATGTAATTCACCTAGTTAAAATAAAATATGTGTGTTGTTTTATGTGTACGAATCCTTCCTAGAATCAAAACAAGTTATACGAAAAAGAAGAGGATTTAAGAGAAAAAATGGACATTTAAAAATATAAATTTTATTAATGCTATTATTAAACAAAAATTAATGAAATAAAGCGACATGAGACATATATTAAATATAACCCAATCTAGGTTTAAGACCTATACGGACATAAACATAATTTTTTTTCTACTGGGTTTACTGATTAAGCGAAACTTTGTGCAGAACAACACACACAATATTGATTATTAACTTTCAATAATTAAATAAACTTAAATGCACCATTTAAGTATTGTGGTGGCCAAAGTTGTGGACACTTTTTAACTTTATATGTTTTTTAAGTTTGTATGCTTATAAAAACTCACGTTGCAAAAATGCTAAGCATATTATATAATTTTAAAGATATTTAATGCCAAATTTAATATAAAAAAGAAAATTCAAATATTTGCAAGGCAAAAAGAGTTATGCTCCAATAACTGTTGATATACATTGGATACCGCAGATAGCATTCAGTTATCAGAGCTTAGTGAGGTTGCGTATATTCTTCATTACAGCTTCACATCAATGTTTCATTGAGCTGAAAATGGTTTTAAGCTCTTCCTTCGTTATTACAGGATGCCAGGAAACAATTATATCTTCATTTAGTTCCTTTTTATTTCATGGGTACCTCGTTCGGACAAGAGTTTTCAAACCGTGCCACTAGTTTTCGAAGGATTGAGGTCAGGACTGTTTCCTTGCCAGGATACCAATGATATTTAGTCAAAAAGCAATGTCATCAAATAAAACAGTAGATTGGATATATATGTGACAAGATGTGTTAAGATGCCAGGAGAAAAATTTAATAAAAAAAGAGCAGGAAAAAGCCGAGAAAGGTGTACCACATGTTGATGACAGAAGAACAAAAATACTATGTTTCAGTGATAAAAGAATTTCATGGACATCCATCAGAAATTATCTCAGTCATGCTTGCATTTCTGTCAGTTCAAAAACAATCAGGAGTAGATTAGCAGATGTATGACTAAAAGGTAGAATTCCATGAAAAAGGCTATCTCAATTTACAGCAGTGTTAAAAGGGACTACAATGGACAATGGAACACATTAATTTGACAGATGAATATTTCCGTTTTATAGAGGGAAAACAAAATATGTTTTTCGGAAATAGCCAAAATATGTAAGAACAGAATAGCAGAAATGCTACATTCTGACTGCAGAGGGAACTGTAAACCATGTTTAATATTTTTCCCTGCACATCAGCAGATGGTATCGGTACCTTTATATCATCTAGGGACAATTGAATGTCACAAAAAATTTGATGCCATTCAGGCCCACACTTTGTCTTCCATCAGAATATATTTATTTAAAGCTTCATTTTTTTTTCGCAAGATTCTGTCCTTGTACTACTAAAGTAAAATTTAAAGACTGGTACCGTTCTAAGATCATTGAGTTTTTGTCTTGGCCGGGCCATTTCCCGACCTCAATCCTGTTCAAACTTTAGGCACCGTTTGAAAACTTTGGGCCCGAAAGTCCCATGGAAAAAAAAAGAACAAATGAGAAATAATTTTTTCTGGCATCCTGTAATAACGAAGGAAGAGCTTTGAACTATTTTCAGCTCAATGAAACATCGATGTGAAGCTGTAATGAAGAATATACACAACCTCACTTAGCTCTGATAACTCAATGCTATCAGCGGTATCCAATGTATATCAACAGTTATTGCAGCATAACTTTTTTTGCCTTGCAAATATTTGAATTTCTTTTTTGTATTAAATTTTGCATCAAATTCCCTTTAAAATGATATAAAATACTTGGAATTTTGTGCAACATAAAATTTTCTATAAACATACAAACTTAAAAGCATAACAAGTTAAAAAAGTGTCCACAATTTTGGCCACCACTGTAAATACTTATTAACATCCTATGAAACGTACTTATTTATTCTACATTTGTTATGAATAATATAGCAACATTATTCATAACAAATACAGAATGCCTAAAAGTTCCCTTACCTTCATCAAAAAACTCATTCCACATATCCTTTTTTCAATTCGTACTGTTAGTCCACAATCTCCCTATATATATTTATTTATATATATATCTTGTTCAAATTTTCAATAGCTAATAAAATACTTTTTATTCATGCACACAAGCTCATTACATTTTTTTTTACTTATAGTGGATGACACTTGATGTTAATATAGTTTTTTAAATATTAATTCAGTAATTCTTTTTAATTAATGAAATAATAGTAACAAACAGAAATAATAATCCAATGCTATATATAAAAAGGAAAAATTGCTCGCTGTGTTCCTGTATTGTAATGGATAACGCGTTGGACTTCTAATTCAAGGGCCGTGGGTTTGAATCCTACCTGGGATGGCCTAATTTCTGAGAATTCTATTTCTTTTTACTATGCTATTTTATTGGAATAAATTAAATTTAATTAAAGAATAAATAGTAACAAACAAAAATAACAGTCCAACACCCTGTATAGAAAGGAAAATGTAAAATTGCAAGGAAAATTGCTTTTTATTTTCCATTTAATATTGTGATTCTGTCATATGTACATACATATTTATATTAATTGTAATTATTTAATAAAAAGTAACTAAAATAAAAGTTTTCTTTGTTGACCTACGTAGGAATTCACTTTAAAAATGTTTTTATATTACTTGTTTTTCTTAATTTTTGAGTTTCATCGTCTGCTTATGAGTTTTTTAAATTCGTTATCACGCTGAAGTTAGGTGATAATAAATGAACAGGAAAGATAGCTTTGCAAAAAAATATGATATTTTTAACCATAACAAATGAACGCATCATTATGTCGACTTATAACAATTTAAGAGTTTTACCTTTATACGCTTATTTTGTGTAAAATTGTTATTGGAGCTAATACCACTAATCTATGAAATGTGGTTTTATTAATAATAACGACTTAAGATATTAAGTGAACCCACATAACTTTTTTCATTTCAACGTCGATGAATCCTCATTCATTAATGTAAAAGCATTCTCAAAAAATGGGATAGAGTGTACCGTATCACGCAAAAATATCATAGGTCGTCTGTTTTTGTCAACTAATGGTATTTCTGTACGCAGAGAGCTTATTCAATGATTTTTTGCATTATTAAAAGTAAAAAACGTCTGTGCTTCGCTCCAACAAGACGGTGCCAACACCGTTAAATACTGAGCCTATGGACGATTTTTAATATTTTTTTGGTGATTCATTCATCTCAGATTTCGACGCTGTATTTCCCTTAATCTGAGCATTATTAACTTTTTCTTTGGGGATATTTGAAGAATAAGGTTTGTGCGCGTGTGAAAATAATTCCCAAGCAAGAGATAATCTAAAAGAAACCATCAGACAAAGGATACAAAAATTATTCCAACATTTGGAAACGCATTTCTTAAAATATGAGTTCAGATTTGCCTCCAAGAAAAGTGCAGACAATTTGAGCATTTAGTATAAATTGAAGTTACAATTGGTCCTATATCATGCTAGAACTGCTTTTCACTGTCAGCATAAATGTAACTCCATTAAAGTGTGTTGTTTTTGTGAAATAAATTCATGAATCAAACAGTACGGGAATTTTTTGGATATCCAATATCATCAGATTTCAAGTAAAACTTACGGATAGCAACATATGCAATTCTTCATCTTCTTTATTTTGACAGAATATTAACAATCCAAACATGAAAAATATCTTGGAATGTATCTAAAAACATCTTATTGTCCTTAATTTTATCAACGTAAGTAACAAAAAACTGTCACTAGCTATTACTTGATAATTATGAAAGAATAAGTGAAGTAATGCAAGTGAAAACTCTTTTACTTTTGAAAATATTTATTCAGAAGCTGTCTTACTAGGGAAAAGTCCAATTTAAAACAAACTACAAATTGTTCTCTCTCTCTTTTTATTTTTTAAAAAAAATCTTTAAAAAACTTTTCCAAAGTAATGGACACCTGAAATACTTTGAGAAATTTTAAAATGAAGAAATAGATCCATCGAAGCTTAGGGTTCAGGAACTAAGCCCAATCTCTCTCGATTTAAGCCACCAGGGTAAGGCATTCGTGGTATAAAAAGAGAAACTGTCGCAGGAGGGAAAGTTTTTTCCTATCCACATATCAAAGCAGACAGCCTAAGTAAAGATAAATGGTCGAGCAAGTCGTGCTATCCCCTAAACGACCTTTGATCATTAAAAAAAAGCAGAAAAAAATGCTTGGTAAAGGTAGAAAAATAAGCAAAGGAAATTCCCAGTTGTGGTGAGCCTTTGGTGCTTCCAATACTTCTAAGAAATATTTTGCGAAGAATAGTGGCCTTTCTGCCTATTTTAATTAAACTACATTGTTTCTCTGGGAGTGTTGATATGAAAAAATTCAGTTTTACACTCCCAAACTTATGTGCATGTAAGATGACAAGTAATAATGCAATGTAGTTTTTAGCTGCAGGCTTAAACTTATTCGTATATGTCAACATTTAGGTTCCCTTGTTAAGCATATAATTGAACAATATTGGGGTCTCAATGAATATTACACAATTTTAGGTTTATTTAAGGTATCCGACTACGTTCGAAACCGCGTGTTTAAAAAAGCGTATAAATGGATAATTTTCATGATATTTAGTGTCACTTAGATTAGAATATATGTATAAAATTGTTTTAAGGACATTTTGACAAAAAGAAATATATTTAAATACAATATTTTGGCAAAAAATTAACTTAGTATATAATCTTTTTTCAAAATGTTTTCCTTTTACAAAATATGCTTCTAAAATAATAATATTTCGCGCACGCGCGCTTATATAAAGTAAACACTTCTCCAGAGTCTGAACTAGGATTTTTGAAAAATTCACATTAATTTCAGAGTTACCAACAATTGAAATAAGTATCGGCGCTTTTTCTTAAAATTGCTCCCCTATGTTGTAGTAAAGCATGGATAAAACCACTTCTAAGTTATATATTTCAAAAATTCTAGTTGAGTCTCTGTGCAGAAGTCTGATCTAAATACAGGCTAAGTATTATTATAATAGAAGCATTTTTCACAAAAGGAAAATATTTTGAAAATGGGTCATTTTATGTTCAGTTTTTGTCTAAATATTGTACTTAGATAATTTTTTTATTGTAATGCTATGCTTAAAACGAGAGATTTTATATACATTTTCTAATCTAAGTGACACTAAATATCATAAATATTATCCATTTATACTTTTTTGCAAAATCACTGTTCCGAACTTTGTCGTATACCTTAAAGGAAAATTTCAGCAATTTGTAATGAAAATAATGGGTGATAAGAGGTTTTAAAAAATGTTTCCTATATACTAGTTTGATATTTTTATCGCATGTCACTGTAATATTTGATGAAACTACGATATACTTTATATAAAGGAAAAATAGGTATGAGAAGAAAGAACTAATTTTACAAGGAAATAAGTTCCTTACATGTTTTTCATATATAAAAACTTTTCTTTTGCATACTTTATTGAAACATATTTTATAGAAATAACTCTTAAAATTTTTCTTGAGAATTTTATGAGATAATTGATGACATCATGATCAATAAATTCAAAACCATATTGTTCAGAAGTAGGTAGAATAACTTAAAGATTCAATAAATTAATGTATAACATTGATTTTAGAATTAAGAAAAAAGTTTTAATAATAATAAATATTTTTATAAGAAATTGTTCATTTATTTTGTATTTCCTAGAAACGCAGAACTAATCTAGTAGAGTAAACAAAAATCAGTAATTTTAACATATAAGATACTATTTCTTATACATCAAAAACTAGAGAAAAGAAGAACGAACTTTTCACAAAGTAGTCAGGTAGAAAATTTAGATTTATGATGAAATGTTTACGCTGGAGTTATACTTTTTCGAGGAAAAATGGTCTAAAATATATTTTTTTAGCCAATCATAGGGAATGCAATGGACGTAAGAAAACATTAATCAAAAGATTGGGGAATAACTCAATATTCGTTCAGAAAAGATCCCATAACAGACAGGGTGGTTTGACGGTATACGCTGTCAACAGCATAGGCGGATGTACTGACCTGCATATCACACAGAATGGCAATTTGACGGCTCAAAAGTATTCTAACTAATACCAATCTTAAGACCCATATCATATCTAAAGCTGCAGCCATTGGTGAGTCCTTTCTTTTAATGCAGGATAATGCCAGAAATGCCACCCCACCGAATGACACACAACTTGTAATCGAGTGGGCATGAGTTCGAATCCAGAATAGGGCATGGATGTATCTTTAGAAAAAGAAGTCGAACTTTCACCTGAAATGAATTCCCGTCTCGAATGGAAAGCAGCGCGCCCCTTCTTATTCTATGCTGGGATCATCGTTTGTACAGTAAATTCTATATTCTTCTGTGACTGTACTGTATGTTTCTGCTCCTCTATCTCTCGTCTTTCACATGTATCCCAGGATGAAACACACGACAAAACCAGCAACAATGCCAGAAATCATACAGCTCATATTGTGGAAAATTTTCTTGAAGCTGAAACAATACTGCACATGAAGTGGTCAGTACGTTATAATGACCTAAATCTTATCCATTATACTTGGGATTCATTCGGACGTTGCATTCAGTGAGACCACTGCTTTTCTTACTGTCCGGGATGTACAGATTGCACTCCTTAAAGAGTGGAACAATGTTCCCAAGGTCTCACTCATTACGTCATCAAATGTAGGCGAAACAGGTGAGTGGCACTCTTAGCAGTTCATGTTAAACAACCTGCATCAATTCTAAAAAATCAGTTTTTTTTCATTTACATGTAATATAATTATTGGCCTGAATCATCATTTCATGTTCTTTATACCATTCCAAAGAATTGTTTTCTACAAAAATTGTTTTTACCTTCTTTTTTTTTTCTGCATTGAGTTTTGTTACACCTGTACTCTTCATTTTATGCCCATTTATGGATATCGTGCAACGGTTTTTTTACTTTTCTGCTTGCTCCCCTAATTTTTTTGATCAGTGTAGCATTATAATATATAAATAAAATTTTATTCATAATAATTATAACAAAGATTAATGAAAAAGCATGTATATACTGTGTACATTTCAGTCAAAGCCTTTTATATGATTCCAAGTATCTATTTTTATAAAATCTGCTATGAACTGTGACGAGGCTTTAAGTGACTTTCAACTAATAATCCTCTTGGGGAATCATTGGGCCAGCAATCGAGTTACATCACAGTCATCCCTCTCAAGAAAAAACCATGATATGCAAATTAGCTAGTGTATATATAGTTAAAGTTTAACAATCATAGATTAGTCTACCTGCCTGATCCTAACATTCAACAAGATCTTCCTCTCTACAAATTCGATGAACTTTGTTTTCCCATTCAGGACTCCCACTTGTTAGCGCAAAAATAGAATTTCAGATAGGGGATGGAGGATCTTTTATAGATCCATATCCCTGTGACGTGAAGAAACTTGAAATCGTAGATTAGAAGGAACAGGAGCGTAGTCGCTGAAAGAAGTGCTGATACGGTAAGAATTAGAATTACGCCGCGTGACTAAAGAACGGTGTTTTATCTATTGGAATAAATTAGGGAAGTTAGGATTATTAAGATAGCATTGATTAAAGTTAATCTATTTGGATTTCGTACGCTTATTCACATAAGGTTTGAGCTTTCTTTATATAACTCCAAAGGTTCCTTTTATAGATTGCTTGTTCTGGAGTATTATCTTTGGTAATAATAAATTTAGATTTATCATGGTTAGTCTTGGTAATCCATCTTTACCGCTTACACATTTAGGTCGATTAGATGACGAGGAAGCGTCCCCTGGGGTGAGGCCTTTACAGAACAAGATTTCATAAAAAGGTCTATATCTTTGTAAAGGCCAAGAGACAAAATGTGACTGAAAAAGTTCGGTAAACTCAGACTGCAGCAGAGGAAAAATGCAAATCTCTTTCTATATATAAAGAAGAAAAGCGACTCACTCATCACAATATCTCCGGAACTATTAGACCTACAGACTTGAAATTTGGTAGTTAGGCTCCTTTCAATTCCAAACATAAGGTGCATTGTGAGGGCTTAAAATGTTTATATATATATATATATATATATATATATTTCCCCTTTTTTGAAAAATTAGACCTACAGACTTGAAATTTATAGGTGTTCCTTTTATGAATAAGTGTTCCTCTAAGAACGAGTTTTGCGAAAACCAACTTTCAAAGAGCATTGCGAGGGATTAAGGGGCGTTACAGATAAAAAAAATCCTAATTTTGAGATGTTAAAACCACATACTTGAAATTTGGTAAGCATGTTTCTTTTGTTGAATAGAGGTCTTCTAAGAACGGATTTTGTGAAAATCAACTTCCATGAGAGAGGGGTTACTAGGGAGATTGATAAGAAAAATTCCCGCATTCAAATTATTGGAGTTATAAAATTTGGTATGCATGTTACTTTTGTTAAAAAGAACTCCACTAAGGATGGGTTTTCCGGAAATTTGCTCTCAAAGAGGATTACAGAGCATCTGAATAAAAAAATTTCCGTTTTTTAATTATCAAATTTAGTCGAAATTTAGCAAGCATGTTTATATTATTGAATGGGTTTTGTGAAAATTAATTTTTAGGGAGGAGACTATAGGAGCGTAAAATGTAATTCTACTTCAAAATTTTTAGAAATTCAAGTTCTTCCCTTCTTAAATAAAGAGGAGAGGGATATAGAAGTTTGTTTTTCAAAGCAATCGAATACTTAATGCTATGTTTTAGATATCAATTAAATATATATATATATATACATGAAACAATAAATAATCTTAAATCCACAGCCATTCTTAAAAATAGCAAATCATTGTTAAAAAATGAAAGATAAAAAATTTATTCAGTCTATAGTTTAGATTTTGAAATCCTTTAACTCTATTAATATTGATGTGTTTGGGTTTAAATATATTTGTAAATTTACATAAAGACAATTTTATTTATAATGTTAATTATTAGTTTTGGGTTACTACTTAGGTTTGTACTTAAAGAGAACTATATATATCATAAAAGGTAACTATTATCAGAGATTAAAGGATTCCCACAAGAGGTGAATATATATTTTTTTGAAAGTAGTTACATTAAAAATTTTAAAATTTTTATATTTATCGTTATATAGATGATATAATCTTTTTTTGGCAAAAGCCAATTTTATATTAAACATTAATTTTATCCAAATATCTAAATTTAATACAGACAAATAATAACAACAATGAAGAAATTTTCTTGACATACATGTCAAATTATAAAAATGTAATAGTTTCAATATTTATGATAAAAGAGAAGATTTTAATTTCAATATTATAAAAAATTTCTCATTAATAATGTACATGTTTCTATATTCAGAAATATTGTTAAATTATATAAACGTAATAAATTTCTTGTGTCAAAAAAAAACAGAATTATAAATAACTATACACATTTTATAAATATTTTAAATCAGAAATACCCAATTTATTTTATTAAAAGTTATATAAAAAAAAGTATTCAAAAAAGTTAGATTAAAATTATGAGATTGATAATAGCTTATTATATAAACAAATATTTTGTTATAGTTTTTCCATAGTCTAATATTAGATTGAAATTACTTTCTATTATTTTATTCATATTTTCCTTTGGGGTTTTTTAGTTATGCTATAATATGCAACTATTTTTAATTTTTAATCCCTTTTTTTAAACTTTTTTATGCTACATTTGCCAATTTTGATTTAAATCTGTATTAGGGGATAGAATCTGGAACAAATTGAATGTTTTAATCAGATTTAGCGCGGGCTTTGCATTTGTAAGTGCAATTTTGGTAAGTTCCTCTATCTTGTAATGGATTTGATATTTCTATCCATTTTTTCCCTATTGGTTTTGCTCAGTGTTATTTAAAAAAAAAGGGGAAAGGTTGGCGGGCCAAAAACATGTTAAACCCCCACTTTATATAAATTTTTTTTTATATAATAATTTGTCCTAAGTCAGTAATGTTCATCCCTGCAGCATCCTTTTTATATTTATTATCTCGATTACTTTTTTGTCCTTCATTGTGTGATTTTCTTGCTGTCTATGTTTTTTGTAAGTTATTGTTTGATGTTATCTCTTGTTAGTGGAGAATTGGCCTATATATATATATATATATATATAAAGTTTTTTATATTATAAATGGATTTATATATTTCTATCCATTACTTACAATAGGTTTTTGCTCAGTATTATTTACATAAAGGGGGAAGGTTGGCTGGCCAAAAA
This sequence comes from Trichonephila inaurata madagascariensis, assembly GCA_019973955.1. Lineage (NCBI taxonomy): Eukaryota > Metazoa > Arthropoda > Arachnida > Araneae > Nephilidae > Trichonephila > Trichonephila inaurata. The sequence continues at coordinate 40,457 of BMAV01006596.1, read as the reverse complement.
ACATATTCAACCCCACTTTTATATAAATTATTTTATATATTAGCTGTGTCCTAAGTCAGCAATTTTTAAAAAAATACTGCAGCATCCTTTTTAAAATTTTTAATCTCGGTTCCTCATGTGTCCTTCATTGTGTGATTTTCCTACTGACTATGTGTTTTTCGATTGTGATTGTTGGATGTTATCTCTTGTTTGTAGAGAATAAGACTATATATATATAAAAATATATAATATATAAACAGTATATATTAATATATTTTCATAAAATCCCCACCATGAGTACCCAGCAATATGCATATATATATATATATAACATGCAAATCAGTTTTTACATTGCATATTTTTTGAAATCTGTAGTTTAAAACATTTTCCCATATAAATAACCCATGTAGACTGAAGGAAAAAAATATATAATATTTGATTATTTTTACTTCACATTATGACATAATTACTGACTACCTAGTCCCTTGTAAATTGTCCTGACACGGGTAATTTCCTTACAACTGATGAAATTCAGGGAGTGAGGAAAATAGCATTAAAAAATTTCAAATTAATAACCAAAATTTATTTCAAAAATATTCTAGAATAAGTTTTTTTATGTGTAAAGCTTGAAGCATAAAATATGAATAATTTGAAAGTGATCTGTTCATAAGCTTTATTTGAGATGTAAAAATATAAATAAATAAATAAATAACAGCGAAATACTGAACCTTTTGTTTTCTTTACAATATTAGATAAACTGAACAAAGTAGGAGTATGATACATTCCCATTATAAAATTCGTTTGAAAAATTAAGTATCAAGAAATGAAAAAAATTGAAAATTAATGATAGAATCCAATGGAAAAAGAAAACATGAAGTTTGGTTATTCTAGGATTAAATAGAACCTATAAATGAATCACTCTAAATAAATATTTATGTCAAATAAAAACTATGTATTATTTCGATTAAGTACACAAAGTTTAATGAAAATAAATATTTCAACTCTGAAGCAAAATATTTAAGCATTGATCATATGAGCCTGGATCATCAGTTAAAGTATCCGACTACGTACAGAACGTGGTTTTAAAAAAGCGTATAAATGGGAATACCTTTTTTATATTTAGTATCACTTGAATTAGAATATACATATAAAATTGTTTTATGAATATTATTACATTAAAATTTATTGAAGTGCAATTTTTTGGAAACAAAATGAAGAAAAAATGACGTATTTTCAAAACATTCTCCTTTTATAGAAAATGTTTCTATAACATTAGTATTTTGCACTTATATAGTCAAGACTTCTATACAGAGCCTGAACTAGGATATTTAGTATATATTATTTAGAAGCGTATATATTTATATTTTAATAAATCAAAATAGATAAATTTAACAAAAAAAAAAAATCGTTTTTTAAAGAGAATATCTATAAAAACAAAATTTTATTATTATAGGAGCATTTTCCATAAAAGAAGAATATTTTGAAAATATGTCATTCTTTCTTAATTTTTTGCCAAAAAATTGAATTTAAATAATTTTTTTCTTGAAATAATATTCGAAAGACAAGTTTATATGCTTATTTCATATAATTCAGGTGACACTAAATATCAAAAAATTTATTCATTTGTACGCATTTTGAAATTAGCTTTCTAAACGTTGTCGGATACCTTAAGAAAGAAAAAAGAAAGATTAAGTGCAAGCTTTTATATTACATTATGTGTTTATCACTGTATGAAATTAATATGGAAAATATTAATTATCGATAAAATAACAAGGATAAAGTGATAAGGATGTAAGTAGAACGCAAAATATAATCAATTATATACAGATAAAAAAGCTTTAAGAAAAATATAATTGATTTATTTCTTTATTTTATAATAGTCTTCGCTCTGATAGCGTGGAATGAAAACTACTAATTAATTAAAATAAAACAAGTATTTTTTAAATAATTTCTTCTTGTGGAGTATTAAATTACGTAATTTTTTCATGTGTGTTATTACTTCATGATGAAATATATAGAATAGGATTATGAGAATAAAGTAAATAAAACAAAAATGTAAGAAAATTATTTAGAACAACTAAACAAATATTCTATAGTTCACACTTAATTTTTCATCCTTTTTAATGTTCTAGGTTTCCTCAGTTGGTGTAAGGATGAAGTGTTTTTTCTAAATTTTTATAGAATCGCTTGCACAAATTATATAATTTACTGGGTGATTTAGCCTAATGGTTAGAGATGACTGCCCGGGAAGGTTGGGTTAAAGCCCGATGCCACCAAATACCCTATGAGTACACACGGAGTACGTGCTCGTTAAATCAGTGGGTCCGAAAATCTTGTGGGCTGAATTCTGAGTGCAGGATACTGGAGAATATTTCCCTCCTCTTCAGTTTCATGCCTAAATTGGGGAAGTGGAGATCGGTGGTGTCGCCATCTATCGTCTCCTCGGGAATTTCCTGGAACTCATTCTTTCGTCACCTTTTATGATGCTCAAGGCCAGGGCCAATGACAGGTGTACATCTTACCACAATGAATTTCGTGGGCCTCGATCTGACTACGTCAGACAGGTGGCATTAGAAACAACAACAGAAACATATTATTTACTAGACATTTCCCTCCCTCGCCACTGAGTATGTCATGATTTCTTATAAGAGATATCAATAACTTAAAAAAAATACATAGTTATAACTATGCATTTTTTTAAAGTTATTGATATCTAAATCAGCGTTTCTCAAACTGTGGGTGACCCCCTCTCCTAGGAGAGAGTGATAAACCTTCTTGTGGGGAACGAGCATATCAAAAAGTTGAAAACAAAAGATTATTTTTTGAAAAAAGTATTGATTTAGTGAAATGAAGCAAAACAAAATACTTTCTGACATAATAAAAAATAAAATACACATTAACGCTGATATAATACCCTTATAAATGTATCAGTAATGCGCAATGTATTTCACAAATAAGTTAACAATACTAAGTTAAGAACAAGCTTAATAATTATCAGTAACTCCAAGGGATTGTCATATATACAATTATAGACAAAATTTAACACTTATCTTGATAATTTGTACGATTTAATTAAAGTCGCATTTAGCATTAAAATATATTATTGAATTGAATACAATGTTATTGTATGGAGGGAAGGCGATGAAAATTATGGATTGAAAATTGTGTCACGAATATTGAAAGTTTAAGAAGCACTGATCTAATTCCTAGCAATAAGCTTTCGATTGTACAAAACTATTTTTAGATCCCTCATTTCTTGATTTAAAAAAGATACATTTCTAAGGCGAAATAAGATTTATTTATTACGCTTCCCTTTCCTCCTCTCTTTTAGTCGATTTCGGGGAATTCTTTCTTTACGGATCTCTACTGAATAAAAGAAACATGCTTGACAAATTTATAGTCTTCAGGTTTTATAGCGGAATTTTTAAAATTTATAATGGCCCCGTAACTCCACTCAACTGTTTGAGAGTCGATTTCTACAAAACTCGTTCTTAGCGGGACTCACGCAATAAACGGAACATGTCTAGTAAAATTTTTCAAGCCTGTAGGTTTAATAATCGTATAGATGTGCGAGAGAGTGAATGAATGAATAATCACTTTTTTCCTATATGTATTAATTGACCGTTTTGGTAGAAGATCTGAGTGAGATAATATGATATATGTATTTGTGTTTTCAAAATTTTGCATCGTTATAACAATTTCAGTTTTCAGAAAATGGTTTTGAATCTATGAGCGTCAAATTAATAAGCAATTTTAACCTAACATTTCTGTTTAGAAGCATTTTTATAATTGCAAAATGAGAACAAAGGAAATGAAGAAAACTAACTATTTTTCGTGCTATAGATATTTCAATCCTTTCTTAATTTTACACTTTTTATGAACATTTCTTTTGCAACAGTTGAAGATTAATGTTAAGGCATACTCTAACTTAAATAAAGACATAGCATTCTTAAATGTTCTAAAATATATGTATTCTTCAAGGAAAACTTATCAAATAGCCAGTGTACTAGTAAAAACCATTTTAGATTATGTAAATACTAGCTGATATACCCACTCTTCACACGGGTGAATTGAAAAACTAAACAATATAGATTGAACAATAAATAAGTTTTTAATGAGCTAATTTTATGTGAATTGCAAATTAAACAAAAAAAGCTTTCTGCATATCTCGGGTGAACAAAAAAACAAACACATATTTGTTAAATTTTAAGACTGCAAATCTAATAGCTAAAAAAAAGATTTTTTTTATTTATTATGCTTCCTTATGTTTTGATTTTTGAAAATACCTTCCTAAGTTCCTTTCTGCTCAGCAAAAGTAAGCATTGTTACAAATTATATGTAATGAATGCTTAAAATAGTGGAAATAATTTTATTTGGATGTGGAAGATGTTAATATACTTTCTGTTGTACTTGTTTTATGTTAAAATTGTGATATCCGCAAGCAATGCCGTTCCTTACAGTATAATGGCGAATCCATGGCACCTTAACGAAATGTTGGCGATAGAGTCAAAATTCATTTTTGGTGTCCAAGTTGGCGATTGATTGGACGGTGCAGAATTTTATATGCTGTAGCACCACCTGGTGGGTAGCTGCAACTAAGAACATCGCACAAAAACCTTCAACATAAAATAGTATATATTCATGCCAATTTTCATAGTGATCGGTTGAACGGCTTGGAGTGAATCGAGGTCATATGTACAAACATCCATTTATAAGTAGAGAGATTATTAGAAATGTTTTATTATTAACCTGCGATCACTCGCGCGGGGTGTTTTGTACACCCAGCAACAAAAAATCCTCCCAGGATTCAAAAAAAGAATGCAAAAAACAGCTTTTTTCTGTAGCTTAAATTTTAGGTCATTGAACCTTCATGCCTGATGTAATCCCTTTTTTCTCGAACGATTAAAATGTAATGACCTTAAAAAAAGTTTATCGGGGGGCTGGAACCCCCCGGAGAAGTTGAGCATTTGTATCAGTCTGCTCTGAATGCTTGGAAAATGTTTAAAAAATATTTTTTTTCTACTTTCTACTATCATCTACTATCATCTCATTAATTATAAAAGTGTATTTATTATGGATATACGTTTTATATGGTTTATAAAAAAATATAAAATTATGTGTTTTTAAAATGAAATTTTGTATGTTTAGTTTAAATTATGTGTGTTGTTCATTTTGTGTGCAATAAATTTAAAATTTTATTTGTATAATAAAAAACATCTGTACTTTAAAAATTAATATAATGACTTAATTTTATTTTCATAATTAAATACACGTTTTAAAAGTTTGGGGTGTTCTCTACACCCCGCGAGTCACGACGGTAGAAAAAAGAGGCGCGAGTGACCGCGGGTTAATACATGTAATTAGGGTTATGTCACTCCATAAGCATATCGTTGCGAGGCAAAATGATAAACATTTACATCAATTTTAAACTTTTTGTTGTTCTTTGTGAAATTATTTCCACTCAGGTATCTCTGGACAGCACATTTATTTAATAAATACGAAAAAACGATCACGGATACTGCACACATCTAACAAGTCTGACCCCAAAGCACACAGCAAAACGTCAGCAAGTGAACCCCGTAGAAGGAATGCGTGGGAGTGAAGCGGGAAAAATGCGCGTGGGTGGGTCACACAGATATCCTTCCTCCAGAAAAAATAGTTCACTCGCTTCACCCAACACTTTTAATTTTTTTTAAAAATAAGAATAGCTGCAAGACTTTCAGGTTCCCTTCATTTCACTAATTTTCTTTAATTATTCTGACAACTTTGTTCTTTATGCATTGCCATTCATTCATGCCTCCATTACTTTTACTGTTTCTGGATATTGTCTACATGTTTTAAAAGATAATTTTATAAAAGCAATGCCTTGTGACAGTCTACGATAATAAAGAAATTTTATATCTAACTCTTTACATAAAACAATTTTTCGTGATGTTGCAATAAATTTATTACATCGCAACAATGCCAACATTCAAGATAACTCAGCAAGTTTACAACCTCGATTTCGCATGTGTCATACGCGCTGAATTGCCAACCATGTGCTTCGTTTCATATAATGTCGCCAATACGGTTGAGATAGTACATTATTGCAAGCTCTCGCAGAAAACTATCGCAATGATTGTTTTGACTGCAAACGTTCCGTGAGAAGAAAGGCACTGTCTCACACGAAGACATGTAAACAATCAACGGAGCTAAATACTCAACTTTCTAGGAAATTGTAAGAGCAGCAGGTTTATCAAAATCTGAGGACTTTATCAATGAAGTGTTGGACGATGCAGCCTCTATGATGAATATAACTGAAGAGGTGCGCTAAGAATGAATTTTGTGAAAAAAAGTACAGATAAATAGAGCTACTTAAGGTATCCGACTAGGTTGAAAAAGTGCTTTTTAGGTGTTTGATGTTTGGTGTTGTTTGGGTCATTAGGGAAAAAAGAAACTAATTATTGAGGAAGAAGGACTAATACATAAAATTAGAGAGTTTTTAAGTTCTTTTTATAGCATTTACTTTATCTAACTAAGTAAAAATATTTTTTTAATTCGTTTTTTGAAGAATGAACTTTTCATTATAATTTGTGCATGAAAAATGGGATGTCTTCTAAATAATCCAATTAAATGCGATGAAATATATAACATACATGCTATGGGTTCTTTAAAGTGTAACAAACCGCAGGTTTTAAGACAGCTACATTTAATCGCATTTTACAGTAATTTTAGCTTAGAACATGCAGTAATTTTGACGAAAAATCATGAACATCAACTCTACATGCTAATAAAATATTTATTTCTTAAAATATTTTTTTATCCTGCAGTTTGTGACACTTCAGAGGGATCAAGAAGCATATCAATGACGTTAAAATTGCATAATGAGCAATTTATTTTTATTTATCACGTTTTTCTTAACTTAAAAAATTTTGCTAAATTTTCCTAAAATAATTTTTTTTTAAAAAAAGGCGATACATGTTAGTTATTTAATAGTTATGACTTTTTAAGCCTATTTATGTTCTTTAAAACAATAAAATTATTCAGAAAATCAATTTTTGAAAAATTTGTCTCCGAGCTTAGTCGGATACCTTAATACACGTAAATTACAGTTTTACAATTTGAGCAATGAGTAAGAACAATTGTATAATTTGTACATTAGGGGTTGGTTCACCGTTTGGCTGGCAGTGGGTCCCCTTCTCCTCAGTTATATGATATTAATTCATATATCATTCGAAAAGTAGTTTTCATAAATATTACATTTTATCGTAAATATGGAATAAGTCCAAGTTAGATTGCATTTATTATTACGAAAAATTTAACAACTGTGAATATGAACATTTTTGTGATTTAGTCTCTTCAAACTCTTCTCCCTCACTATCAATAACATTTAAACTATTCAACCACAGTGTCTTTACTTAAATCTCGCAGGAGTGTAATAAAGGTTTATTAAATAATGATTCATACCAATAGATATTTTGTTCTGTTGATATTACATTTAATTTTCACTAGCTGGCTGTATTAAATTAACTACAACTTTAGTTTTTTCCAGAATTCCTGCATGAATTCATATTTTTCAGGTTTGAATACTTACAAACTTTATTCTCAATAATTTTGGTGGAAGAAAAATATTGTTAAGCGTTCAGATAGTAAATTAAATTTTAGTTTAACTTACTTAAGTTTCAGCAATAAAGATTTTTCCCTGCATTGTGTAACTCCAATTTTATATTATACCTTACATTGTAGTTCTGTCAAAGTTAATTTTAATCATTTTCAAGAAGATAATTGCTACTGAAAGTTTGTTCAATTTTCTGATTATAATGTGCAGCATTCAAGTGTTGCTTGTATAAACAAATTACGATGAGAGAAATTTGCTACTTTGTAATATATTTCAAAGATGCCATTACTTATAAAGTTTATAATTATTGCTGAACAGAATTTTAGTCATTTAGTCGAAAGCTGCTTTAAATATTATCATAGTTTCCTAAGATAACCATCTCAATTTATTAAATTATTTAGACCTTTTTTGAAGGGGAGCACGATATTTATTCTCTTTTGAATTGCAATTTCCAAAACAGTAAAACTCAATGCATTTTTCAAAATTTACTATTGTGCCTTTAACTTTCACAAGATTAGATAAATTTCGTAAACATTTTTTTTCCTAGAAAATTTTGAAATTATCAGGATTAGAATTGTTATACACACTTATCGATAAATTATTTGTTGTTGTTGTTTTCAATCCCCTTGGAGAAGGAAAGCCTACACCAAGTCAACTTGACCTTTCCGCATTGGAATGTCACAAGCCAGATTTTGATCTTTAAACAACTGTCCCAGGGAAAGGTCACAGCAGTCCGGAAGATGAGCAGAAGAAGCAGGGAGAGAGCAGAGACAGGTAAATAGACTTTACCCTCTGCACAAGGGTCATACCACGTAGGGAACCGCTTCTAAAGCGCGCCAAGGCCGTCTGAAGAGCATTGTGTCTACTGCACTGTAGAGATAGACCAGGACTCTTAGCTGTGTACCGTTGGTGATTAGGAAGGTTTCGCCAAGTCATATTCATGTTAATTTTGTGGAGGGAATGAATTTAAGAATGGCTCAGGACAGAGGAACATGATCCAGGTAGATCATAGCCAGCTCATCAGCGATCTCGTTCTCAGGCACACCCCCATGTGACGGTATCCACTGGAGACACACTTGTTTCCTATGACCAAGCCTAGTCAATATGGAAATAATATCCAGACCATTACTGTCAATAATCTTTAGTCTATTCTTTAAATTTTCGACGGAGCTCCTGCTGCCTGTCAGGATCCAGATACTGTCCTTATTTGAGTTGACAGCCTGATCGAGAACACCACTGATAGCAATGAGTTCCGATCTAAAAAGACGGAACAGTGGTTAGAATTCCTGTGCTGATTTTAACATCACTCCCTGGAGTGTTACTAAATATACCATTGCCTGCTCTATCTGTATCCGAACGGCTGCAATCTGTATAAATAATTTAGACTTGGCAGGTATATCCTTTATGACTTCAAATGCCTGCTGTCTGAGTAATTCCGGATGGCTGCTTTGCTTAGAAGTACTGGTTAATAATTCCTTCTGGAAGTCAACATGATTAAAATAATCAATGGGGGTAATACAGCTAAAAGGTGTAGATGTGTCAACATTAAAAGCGATAAAACCCCGTTTTCAAGTATAATTAAATTATATTATTTAATTTAGGTAACTGATATGTTTCCTATTTTTAACATTTTACTTATAATGAGAGCTAAGTGTTCAGTTAAGATATTTGTTGTAATGAGAAAAATGTACAGAACATGCCAAGATTTCGATCAGTAATTATTCTTGGAGACATTGCGGATGGACATTTCTCAAGAATCACAACTAATAAAAGCAGCTAATAACTAACCTAACAGATAATTCCGTTTAATTTTGATTATTTAATCAATAGTAAGGCAAGAATATCTGGATTGAAGGTAGTCAGACGAAATTCTACGTCTTCATATCCACGCTAACTCAGAATTACCAATAGCTTATGTTTAGTGTGACTTGGAAATTGGCCACTATATACTAAAACAATCTAGGACTACTGGTTAAAAGATATACTCTCACTGCAAAAGTCTGTAAAATACGCTCACTCTTAAATCAAAACTGGTAATGGAGCAGACTATAGCTCATGTAACAAACAATCCCACTACATTTCAACTAAAAACTACTTCTGATGTCAATAAAAACATTACAAAATGACGCTGAAAGTAGCATGAGATCTATATCAAATGCAATAATCTTCAACCATATTATTGAAAGCGCATATATCCGGAGATAAAGAGTTCAGATTATCACGTGCCACAATCTAAGTCAAAATTGTCATCTTGAAGTAAACTAAAATCGACAAGTATTATTTTTAAAATCTGTAATTGCTTTTTATTCGAATGAGAATTTTAGAACTAAGCTGATTGAAAATTCATAGCATAATAATAAAGTCATTTTAGTTTAATCATTAATACCATCAAAAATCCTTTTTATTCAAAAAAAAAAATGGGGAGAAAATAAATCTTAAAAATTACTAATGTCACTGTTTGGGTATACGTTATACACTCTAGATCAGAGGTTTCCAAACGTTTTCGTCTTATTAACCACTTGACACGTTTTCTGGTTTTTTAGCTAGAATTCTACTAACCTAATATTGAATTTTTGTGAATTCACTAGCTTAAATGTGTCTTTGACAGCTGGTATAGTGCTACTTACTATAAAAGATTTAAATTTGTAACTGTAGTGAAATGTAGTGTGATAAGAAATGCATGTTAATTCTAAACACTTGTAAATTATATTTAAATTTAAATTTAGAAACAGTTACATAAAATAACAGAGAAACAAACTCTTTAAGGTATCCGACAACGTTCGGAACCGTGATTTTAAAAAAAAACACGGCATCAATGGATACTTTTCATGATATTTAGTGTCACTTAGATTAGAATACATGCATAAAATTGTTTTAAGGATATTTTGACAAAAAAAAAATTTAAATACAATATTTCGGCAAAAAATTAACATAGAATAACTTTTTTCAAAATGTTCTTCTTTTGTGAAAAATGCTTCTATTATAATAATATTTAGCCTGTATATAGCTCAGACCTCTTTACAAAGGCTCAACTACGATGTTTGAAAAATTCATATTATTTTCAGGTTACAAACCCCTTAATAATTGCCTTTTTTTTTTTAAAATTGCTCCCCTCTGTTGTCAAAACATGGATAAACCCACTTCTAAGTTTATATTTCAAAAATTCTAGTTGAGCCTCTGTACAGAGATCTGAGCTAATACAGACAAAACATTATTATAATACAAGATTTTTCAAATAGGAGAATATTTTGAAAAAGGCATTCTTTTGTTCATTTTTCAAAATATTGTCCTAATATTTTTATTGTAATACTATTCTTAAAACAATTTTATATACATTTTCTAATCTAAGTGACACTAAATATCATAAATATTGTCCATTTACACGCTTTTACAAAATCACGGCTCCAAACGTAGCCGGATACCTTAAATAGGAAGAATAAATTTGATGCTTTATTAACAAATTTTTAACATTTGACATAAATTTTGTTCGGTTTAACGTTAATAGTAGTGTCCAGTCTATTTATTTCTTTTCCTGTTTTGCTTTGCTTTGAAGATTAGCAGCGTTATTCTAAAACTCATTTCCACTAGGGGATATTCACGTTATTCCCCCGCCCCCATAATTCTGGTTAAATAACAGCTATATTTCCTTAAAGTCAAAATTACTGATAGACATTGTAAAAATATACTTCAGGATCTACCTATTCTGGTCAAATCCGCTTGTATGTGACATTTGTTGTTGTCTTTTCTATGTGACCATATGGATCCTGATGCATGGGGGTTATTACCGTAGTCAAAGCATTCTCAAATCTAGTCTCAAAATCTTAATGGAGAACATTTAAACGTTAAACATAAGTTAAGACATCATATTCCGGGCAGATTGTCTGTGACAAATTGAGAAACTGAGAAAATTTGCGACATCCAAAGCTATACTTCTTTATATTGATTCTTGAAAGAAACGTTTAAATATTGGCACTTGGTGTAACCAAATTTAGGCTGTCATGTTGTAATTGGAAGCTAACCTCATTAAATTTAGAAAATAAATCCGTTAAAAGGCATAATCTGGTTTTAAATTAGATTAATTTTTCTTTTAAAATTGGATTCGTAGCATTCCTAAACTCTAAATCAGTCTCAAAATGTGCAGAAAATCTTGTCAAATGTTATCATTTCAAGCGAAAGTGAACTTTATTGTAAAGGAGTAAATGAGAGAGATAGAATTTCTTATAATTTTCTTCACACACAACGGCAAAAATAACCTCGTATTCACAATAAGTCGCTTCAGATTCAGTTAATTGCATAAACGAATAATTGAAGAGATTTATTTAGTTTATATATTGTATTAATGATTAATTGAAGAGATTCATTCAATCTACCATTCCGATTTTTATCAAATAAATGTTGGTGGATGACGCAGTGTATTGCTAATACACTGCTTGCCTAACAAAATGCAACACTCTGAAGGAAGCATGCAAAACATGTGAAATTTACATCACGCGTTTCCGGCGATGAAATATGCAAATCATTAGCATTATAGCCCAGACGCACATTAAAGGCAACCATGGCACCAGCCGCAAGCACTATATGAGGGGAGAACAGTTTGGCGATTTGAAGTGCTGCAAATGTTTTTTCGTGCGTTTTATGTTTTTTAATTTTTGCGTAGGCTGTTTACTTATGCCTCGTGGAAGATATTGAGCGTCTTTTGACCAAGTTTCTGAATGCGACCGAGTAAAAATAGAAGAATATAGGGATTGCAGATTATTCTTTAGAGAAATCGGTCAACGTGGTAGACGAAACCAAGCAACTGTGATGCCGATCTGTCATTGCTGGATGCTAGAGGAAACGATAGGCTGACGGGTTTGATCGCACCTATCTTGTTGCACAACCACCCGTGATGATTGGCGGATTGTGCGCATGGCAGAAATGGATCACGCAGCCACATCACTAACCATAGAACGGCAGATTCAGTCTGTTATGCATCATTCACTGTCCGCTTTTACCATTCAAAGCCGTTTGCAGCAGAGTAGAATGTCCGCAAGGCGTCAATTGCTTCGTTTACTTTTGACTGGAAACCACAGGCGTTTGCGCCGCCAATGGTGCAATGAGTGGTGAACATGGATAACAGAATGTGCGACATAGCCATCTGTCGATAGCTATGTCTTGGGGTTTCCGCGTAAGTTAGAGGTGTGGGATTATCTCTCGGAAGGATGAGACATTCTATAATTCTTAATATGACTTTTATTAAGAATTTAAATTACTTAGATATCGAACAAACTTATATTAAGTGAGAATAAACCAAAGTACACAGTTTTAACTAACTCAGATCGCGCAATTAGATCACTTATCAATATAAATATATTAGATCCGCCTAATCTCGATTCAATAATATACTAGCGTTCAGAATAGATTCTCCCTACCTTGGTTGAATACTCAATGATACAGTTACTTTTAGGTAGACTGATGGGCTCGTGTGCAATAGTATGCACCTTGTATAGATTAGCGGGGTGGGCGTCTTATTTCTAAGCCGTCGATCCACACTTTTTCATCTCCGAACTCAGCTTTCTCTAAATTGCCATCATTGCTCACTAAACTTTCTATCCTTTTAAAGGTTATCTTATTTGCATCTTTGCTTCGTTTTACTTCTTGGATTTGGGTTGGAAAAGTTTTGCCATTAATCGTGGCCGTCAAAGAACGTAGGGGCTATGTTAGAAGAAGAACGCGAGAGATGTCACAAATGGAATGTTCGAATTTGGATACATCATGGCGAGAGGCTGTTGAACTGTCGCTCTATGCATCGTCACACTGGTCCTGCACCCGGTATCATGGTTTGAGGATTTATTGGATTTCACTGCCGCGACTCTCTAGTACGCATTGTGCCGGTACACTGAATCACCAACGCTACATTTCTGAGGTGTTTGAAGCCGTGGTTCTCCTAATACATTCAGTGCTTGCCATCAGCCATATTACAACATGATAATGCAAGACCACAAGTGGCATTCAATGCTTAAGTGTTCTTTACCCATCAGATTGAATTGCTTCCTTTGTCTGCTTGTTCCACCGATCTATCGTCGATAGAAAACGTGTGGTCCATTCTTGCACAACGACTATCACTGGAAAGACCACCCCCTGCTACACCAGGTCAATTTTGGCTATATGCGGAAGCCGCAGGGAGACTGCTGTATCCCAAGGATACATCCAAAGCCTCTTTGATTCTATGCCAAGACATGTGGCAGCGTTTTTAGCCAACAATGGCGGCTAAACTAACTATTGATTTTGTTATCATCCGCTCGTCATAAGAGGCTGTAATTTTAATCGTTTGATTTTGGTATAACATGTTTTCAGCCAAATAAATTTCGCTGTAATAACTCTGGTCCTTCTTGGTGTCGCATTTTGTGGGGCCAGCGGTGTACATACATTGCTATTGCAGCTAACTTTGATAATACATTGCTATAGTAAATTTTTCAGTCTACGGTCAAAACATGGATAATAAGGTCTGGCACAAAAAAAAAAAAAGATTCGATAAATTATCTTGAAAAATACCGAAGTTATTAAATAATTAAGTCAAAATTCGAAAGATTTCGAAAAATTGCCAAAAAAAAAAATGTTGGGGAGTTTTAATTTTAAAACTAACAAGTCTAAGATAATAAAGCATGCACTCTTTCTGTACTAGGTTCGATTTATTATGACGATGAGATGAAGATACAGTGATTGGAAACTTTCCGTCGCTGAAAAAGTGCCAAAACTGCCTCATTTTCAAAAAAATTGCAAAAAGAGCAGTTTCATTTTTTTAAAAAATTACTCCACGTACTTGCGAAATAATCGGTCTGACCAATTCTAGATTTATTCTTTTCTGATTTCGGTGTAGAAGAAAGGATGTCTGTTTTAAAAGAGTCGGAAATGGCGAAAATCTTTCTCCCTGTGTTATCGTGCACGATAGATACCATTAAAAGGGTGGGTCGATCATTCATTTTAATGTTTTAATCAATATCATTTTAATTAATTGCAATTTCGAAATTTAAATAGTCAAAATGTATTATTCGGATTATTTACCATGTTTTGGTACTTTGGCGCGTTTTGTTTTCTACGATTAATGATATAGCAGCCTTATATAAAGAGATGAATATGCTTGTTTATACTCTTGAATATTAATAGTGTCGATTTATAAACATGTATGTTTATATTATAATAAAATATTATGTAAGTAAATATATGCATCATATGTGTATGGGGATTATTCCATTCATTGGAAGGTAAAATTAAAGTTACGACCTAATTAAATGAGAGCTGCTATCGTAAAGATCTCCCCTTACACCTCATGGACCCATACTTTTTTTCTCTGACGTGAATTCCTTAGAGATCCTGACAGACCCCTGGGGTTCAATATAGATCTCTTTGGGATTTACTGCTTTACTAGTATGTTCTTTCTTGTAACTTTAGAAGTTGTAAAAAAAGAACAATTTTTGAGTTTTTAATAACTTATAACGCTTATTTTAAATAAGTATCTAAATATTTACGGCAATATAATCAGACTGAAGATTTTTTCCTGATGAAACGAGACTATTTTTCAGTGGAGTAAACGAACATTTCTTTAAAAAAATATTAATAAACTTTTATGAAAGCTCTTTCTTAACGCCCCTTCAACAATAAAGCATTCCCGGGGTCAAATGAAGATAAATTTCATTCAATCCAACCATTTATCCTGTAGAGCTTATAACTTGATCCATTCTAAACTTTTTGGGGGAAAGTAAAAGTACTAATTCACTTTTCTTCGGATCGACTAATCCTAGACTTATAGCTCTGAGGATAAAAAGAAGGATGATGAAAAAGCGAAAGAAAGACTTCCCCGAATAGGGAAAACTTTTTTCCTTCTCTTTTTGTGATGGATGAATGTCAGAGGCAGCCACAAAGTGACCCGTGAGTACGATTGTGTGAGAATAGATTGACCGTTATATGCCAAGAAGTTACGCTCAAGAGATGTGGAATAGAATACCACCTGCATCCAATGAGAAGAAATGGATTCGATGGTCCAGATCAAAGCATAAATGCAGTAAATCCCAAAATGCTTAGCACCCAATAAATGATGATTCCTTTACAAGTAATAAAAACTAAGTAAGTCATTTTTTAAACCAAAAGACAAAAATATAAATTTTTAAAATAAAATTCAGGATAATTTCAACAAAACCTGTGAAAGCTGAAAGCCCGTAAAAGAAATTAAAAATTTAAAGAAAAAAGTTCTTGTCTTTATTTTGACATACCAATTACAAAGAAAAACAAAGCATAAAATTTTGTAAAGAAAGGTTGGTTATTTATTTAGAAGATATATTGGACATTTAACCTCGTATAGCTTCAATAAATTTATTTTTAAATAAACTGGCAGTTTGTTACTCATATATAACTACAAGGCTTTTTTTTATCATTCTGCAAATGATTTGATAGTCTAAATAATATATTTATTTCTCCAACTCTTTTAGCTGGTATATGTTAAAATAATATCTTTATTCTTGAAAATATCTTTAAAATTCCTGAAATATGTCATTTCCTTTAGATTTATTATAGTATGTATTGACGTTCTTAGAAATACGCGGGTATGCACTAAAATCTTAGAAAACTTAAGAAATGGACACTCACAATACATAATTTGTAGCAGTTATATATTTTAAAAACCTCAAAGTACAAAGGGCAGAAATTGATGCTAAAAATAGATAAAATAAATTAAAAAAATAGATAAAATAGATACAGAGTTAACGAAAATATATAAATCAAATGAAAACAACAACAAAAAAGTGATTTGTTTAAAATTAAAGCTAAGCACCCTATTTTGCTATTTCACCACTAAAATTAATTATTTGATTTTTAAAATTGTGTACTTAGTTATCTCGCTTTTTTTTTCAAGTGTAACTTATTTATACTTATGAAATTAAGGAATAATAATTAGGAATTCAAAATTATTTAAATTTATTGTTCTTAAGTAATAATTAATATCCTGAAAATCATTATTTTTGCATTAAATGAAACGAAAGAGAAATTAATTGAATTTTGAAGTCTTGGGTAAAAGTTACGGCATATAATTAATAGGCCACATGTGTGAACTATTAGATTTATTTCATATTAGATAACGAAATTTGCCACATTTTAATTCTAGTACCGAAAATAAAAGTGTTAAATTAAATATTGAACTCTAAAAATAATTTTTACATTACTTGTGCTACAGGGTGTTTCATTCTTTTTAAAATATTCTATATATTTTAAAATGATTTTACAAAGTTTTTCGTCGAAGTGTATGTGATTAAATGTTCCTCGCATTTTAAAATAAGAAATCTCTGAGTTTTGTACTTGAAATCATTAAGAAAAACATTTAAACATTTTTTATTAATTACGATTATTTAAGACATTTTTCTATTCCAAAAGCTGGACATAGTATTTTATATCGGATTTCAATATATGATATATTTGAATCTAATATCGGAGTCTTTATATAGAAAGTAAAAAAACGATACAAACTTATAACTAGAAAAATTAATTTTCTATTACTTTTAACAATTTGTTTCATTTCATATGCAATGATTGCTGACTGAAATTATTCAATTATTTTGTTACTTTTATTATTATTTGATTGACTATGAAGGGACTCTTTCATGTCCTGTGGCACAATCACTTTTGCATTCTCTTAATCCAGTATGCTTTCATTTGATATTCAATAATTATATATTGGTTTCATTGGATCTCATTTCATTACCAGTTATTCAACGAAATATAAATGCACCTCTGAACACTTGCGCAACTATTTGTACTCCAAAATTCATAATTATATAACATGTGAGCTACATTTAAGGGAAACTTTAATTCACTTCATTCGAATTAAACATTATTATTCAAGCAAACATTACAATATACATAATTTTATGTTTTGTAAGCAGTGTGTAGAAAACATTATTCAATAAGTACATTGAATATCCTAATAAGTAAATACATTTATTCATCGCCATTATTTTAGCTTCATAAATTATTCACAGATTATCTCACAAACATCCTAAACACAGATAATTAACCACACGAACCATTCGTTCTGAAAACCAACGTTAAATTAGCATCATTTTACGTAGTTTACACATTTACCATAGACTATTAACTAATCGCAATAATCACATACCTTAGTTTGACAAAGTGTTCGAAATAAATTTTCAATTAACCTCCCCCAGAACAGAAAATCTGAAGTGGCTGCGAAACTTTCTCTTCGCAAACAGCAGCACTCATTTCCAATGTACCACTCAATTTCCGAAAGGGCGTCTTTTAGAGATGGGATGGTAAACGAGGACAATACTGATACAACTTATCAAAATGAAACACACTCTTGCCTTGAAAAGGAATGGTTCCGGACAGTTAACATATTACCAGCCTGGCGACGCATTCCTTGTGAAGGTACTTGTTAAAATACTTAAAGCGGCTTCGCCTTTTCAGTTGGGCTTTATTGTACTCAACATCATCGCTTACTCTACACCCAAACAAAGCGCGTCGTCACGACAGCTGAGGCCTTCTAATTGAGTAAGGGGGGAGCACACTTATCCGAAAACCAACTTATGCAAAGGTTTCAAGACGGAGGCTTCCGGAGATTTGAATATTGGGGTGGATTATTTATGATTTTGAAATATGTAAAGAGATGGAATTCGGGAAATGTTGTAGATACAAGAATTGTTTGAGTAAAAAACGTTGGAGGCGATGTAAAATTAAAATTACGTTGTTTGCCCAGCTGTTGAACTTAAAACATGCATTCTTATGTCCTTTTAAGTGGATGAAGTTTTGTTTAAAAAAACGACGAGTTAAGTTTAAAATATGCGCACTTGCATAATGAAGTACCACGTATAGTTGATTACTTTTTATTTGAAAAACTACGACCAATAAAAATTCTATTTACATTAGACAAACTAGTTTGTATATGGCTATTTGTAATATATGTTCTCTGACAGTAAGAAAGTGATGTACTTCAAACAATAAACTCAAGTTCTGAATCAACAATAAATGTTTTTTACTTACAGGATGAAGCCTATACTGAAGGATATATGGAATACAATTTGCTAAAATTATGAGTTATTTGACTATACCAAAATGCCTTTGATATATATATATATATATTGCATACTTTTTTTTGTTGCAAAATATAAAGTACTTCAACGAGAACACGTGTTTTAAAAGGACACTATTTTCAAGTATGTTCAAAGTACTTTTATTTCTTTAAAAAAATAGCTTATTAAAAAATTGTAAGTACTTTTTTAAGAATCAATATAAATAAACAGTAATACTTAACCGCACACACACACAGCAAAATTTAAATTAAATTACCTAAATTTTACAAAAAATACAAGT
This sequence comes from Trichonephila inaurata madagascariensis, assembly GCA_019973955.1. Classification (NCBI taxonomy): domain Eukaryota; kingdom Metazoa; phylum Arthropoda; class Arachnida; order Araneae; family Nephilidae; genus Trichonephila; species Trichonephila inaurata. The sequence goes on along the minus strand of BMAV01006596.1, from coordinate 21,526 downwards.
ATTATATCTTAGTACTTTTTAAAAGCATTTAAAGCAGTTAGAGAAAAAGTTATAATGTTGTATCAATAAAAGTATTACTTAAATAGACTACATGTATTTAATTAGTGAATGTACTAAGATTTTAGCGTTTTTTAAAAGAAAAAAAATTGAGTTGAATTGTGAAATTAATATTTTAAGAAATGGGACACATTTATGAAGCTATCTTTGAAATAACAAGCCGTAACTCAAAAAATATTCATACAGCAAATGTTATCGTAGTACTGTACCTAGAAAATAATGTAAATATCAGGTGCAAAATGTTTCATAGAAATTTATTTAAAATATTTTGATTTATCAGGCACACCATGGCGGATCTTAAACCATTCAAATACTTATTTATGTTAAATTATAAAAACATTTCGAGTTTTTCTAAATTTATATAATTTATTGCAACTCGGCTTTTAGAAAACGTAGAAACAGGATAGCATATGATGTATAAACCCGTAAGATTGTTCTTTTACAACAAAAATAAATAAATAAATAAATTTTTTAAAAATGTGAACTTTGATCACAAAATTGGTTGGTGGCCTCAAATCAAATATAACACAGAGTTCTCGCCAACTGGCGCCCACATTGGTCATTTCAATGTGCTCTGATACCTGGATTTAGATTTCCTTTTTTTCTTTTTTTGTCGAGTAAGATATTAAAAGTCCTATTAATTAAAAAAATGAGATTTATAACTACGAATTCAATTTATTTTTCTGTAGGAATAATTAAAAGAAATTATTCTTTTCAATTGGATTTTAAACACGTGAGAATTTAAAATAAAATATTTATTTTGAAAATTTTCAAATAATGCTTTAGACTGTGAAAGCAACAATTTCGATATTGCATCTTTTCTAAAGAATAAATATTTACGTATATATACAAAGTAACAAAATGTGATGAAAAGTAACTATTCATGGTGATGGGTAGTTAAATATTCACAGAATAATAAATTATACTGTTAAGACAAGTAAGTTTTGATTGATTAAACGTCACCAGTGATCTGAAAAATCCTTTATTTTAGTAAAAAATTTTAAGAAATGCTTACTGTTCCTTGTTATTCATAAACCAACGCATTTCCAAATAAAATATACAAAATTTTATGGAAAGTATATTTGTATAAATATACTATGCAATATAGAAATACATAATGCATATAATGCACTATATAATGTATAGACAATTTAATTCGTTTTTTTATTCAATCGATACATCAAAAGCTTAAATACATATTTAAGATTTTTTTACGAAAGGAAAATTATTCTCTTAATTTTGTCGCCGCTGTTTAATTTACTTATATACATTTTTTTTAGATTTAAATTTACAAATTGAAATATATAATGTTATTTTTCTAACTTTTCCAGATGAAATCCAATTTTTCTAATTTTTCCAACTCCCTACTCTGTTTTATTTATATTGATATTAACCTGCTACATTTAATTACTTTCATTCCAGTACTTTACTATTGGCTGCTGCCAGAGTATCAGTTAATACAACGGTACTTACGTTTTATAATAACAAATGAAGAGACATTGCTAAATGCAGTGATATGTAGCCAACAATCGAATAATGTTCCCTTACAAGTAGAAACACAATACTTTTGTTCGCGTTTTCGATCACTGCATTTGGCGCAGTTGGTTGATGGTAAAATACACATAAGAGCCAATAAATTTATCTGTATAAGAAAGGCGATATATATATATACATATATATAAAATTCTATTTATATAAAAATTATTCAGTGCGAAGAAATGCGAAATACAGAACATATTTAAGTACAAATAAACAATATACAAGTGAGCTAAGATACGTATAAAAATAATGAATCTTGTAAATCATTAACCCGCTAAGCGGTCAATTTTTTTGCACAAAATGTTCCTAAAAAAGAACACATTTTTTATTGCATATATTTGAGTATAATATTTAACAGAATAAGAAAATAGAAGAATTTTATTTTCATTTTCAGTTTTAAGGTTTTCATACAATTTTTTATTTTATTATTGTGAAACACAAAACACCTAATTGTTTGCTTTTTATAGATACACTCTGTATGCTATGAAGTGTGTTTCATATATCCTAAAAGAATTTATCTCATATTTACCAAAAAAAAATCATGTTCGTACCTCTTTTTCAAATGGTTGAGGAATTTTTTTTGTGTGTGAATATACAGGGTGCTTATAAATGAATATCGGAGTTTTAACGCTTTATAGTATTTATTACATTTAACTTATTAGTATAACTCATACATCGATTGAATGACCAACTGAATTAGTTTTGTTTGCTGGCATGTGTGCGCAAGCGCGCGAAACGTATGTTAATTGTTTCCTCTTCCCCGCCGATCAACGCGCTAGTAGAAAAATGGCGACCATTGAACAGACAGCGTTTTGTGTTCCCATATTTACAAACACAGAATCTACTATTTCTGTTCAACGAGCGTTCCCCTGAACACCTCAGTGGACATGTGAACACTCACAATGCGCTCATTTGGAGCTTAGAAAATCCTCACGAGGTGCTAGAATCGCAACGAGACTCCCCTAAATTGAATGTTTCTTGTGTCATATCTCTCGGTGGAAAGTGTATGGGCCTTTCGTTTTCGGAGAACCAACTGTAACTGGTTTTGCCTATCTTGATGCTCTATAACTATGGCTATTCCCTCAATTGAAAGAAAATGAACCAGATAACTTCATTTGGCAGCAAGATGGTGCACCATCTTACTGGCATCTCTCAGTACGCGATTGGTTGAACATCACTGTACTCGACAATGGAGTTTCCACATAGGGCCTCACGATAAAGATTGTTTTGCATGCTCTCCACGTTCACCCTGTCTGACGCAACGCAATTTTTATCTGTGGGGGTTTATTTAGGATTGTGTGTACGTACCTCTGATACCAAATGACCTTCCAGACTTTAGACACAGGATTGAAGAGCTGTTGCAAGAATTACATCAGACACACAGAACAAAGTTTTGGATGAACTCATTTACCGACTTCATGTGTGCCGTGTGACGAATGGGGCTCACATTGAACATTTGTAAGCTTGTAGGTAAAACTATTTCAGTTATTCTGTCATTTAATGTATGAATTGTACTTGTAAGTTTTATGTAATAAATACTATAAAGCGCTAAGACTCCGATATTATTTAGAAACACTCGGTATATATATGTTACCGGCAAAGTATGAAATCCGGCATTCTATAGAATGTCTAAAACTAGCCGGCAATGTATGAAATGATTCTTATTTCACACATTGCCTAGGCATTCTATAGAATGCCTAATGAGAAACCGGCAAAGTATGAAATGCATCTTCGATTCGTTTCGAATATCGTGCGCGAGACTTTTAACGCGTACTTCAGGCTCAAAATTTGTCATTATTAATTTTTATTAAAATTATTAATTTATTATTAAAATTATTATTAATTTTTATTAAAAGTATCAATTTATTATTAAAATTATTAATTTATTATTAAAATTATTATTAATTTTTATTAAAAGTATCAATTTATTATTAAAATTATTATTAATTTTTATTAAAATTATTTAAATAAACTTATTAAAAATGTTAATTTATTATTAAAATTATTTAAATAAACTTATTAAAATTATTAATTTATTATTAATATTAGTTAAATAAATTTATTAAAATTAGTTAAATAAATTTATTAAAATTAGTTTAATAAATTTATTAAACTTAAATAAATTTATTTAAAAAGGACTTTTTAAATATTTTATAAAATTAGAAAATAATTAAATTAATAATATATAAAAAAGACATTTTTTATTATATTAATTATAAAATAATTTATTTCATAATAATATATTTTAAAAGATCTTAATGTTCTGCCGCTTCTTGATTTCATCAAAAAACAATCAGAAAATTTCTTCAACCGGTTACCACAGATTTCAAATGAAACTATCAGGGAAATCCCGGCTTACGACAATTCTATTCCTAGCTCTTCTAAGAGACCTAGAGCAGTTCTTAATCACTCGTATCAACACTTCCCAGCTCTGAAAAGGATGAGAATGTCTTGATACGAATTAAAAAATATGAGCTTTATTGTTACACTAGTTGTCTTTTGCAAGACTTCACTCACTCTAATTATTCCCCTCCCCCGCGCCATGCAAGTTTTTGATCACGTTTAGTGTGGCAACTTCACCCCTCATGATCTTATTTCAAACTCCTCTACCCTTTCTTACTTTTTCTTCCAAGTGGTTATTTAAAACTTCCTTTCAATAACCGCACGCAGTTATCTTAGAGGTAACGTGTAACGGACTTAAAAATATTATTCTCTTGATCCTTGTTAATAAAAAAAATATATCCCTTCTCTCCTCGTTCCGTCAAGATGCGGCAGACGGTTGAAAGACGGGCTTTTCTGTTATGGAGATGTGACGTCATTTTCTCTTCGTTTTCTTATGAAAACGAAACAGAAACTAAATCAACTGGGAGCGTGGTTTCCCCCCACCCCTCCACCAGCGTTATTGCTCTGCATTTAATGTGGACTGCTTTTTATTTTTATATGTAACTTCAACAAATTGTTCTCTGTTCAATTTATTATGATGAGTGGATAATAGAGCTATCTCTAAGGTTCCACGTAAATGTATAACCGTTACTACCTAATATATTTTATAAATTATTTTATGTTATATATAATATTTTATTTATAGTATATTGTATTTCACATTATAAAACTATTTATAACTAATTTTTATATAAAATATTTAATATTTATTATATATTTTATTATAAATATTGTTTATTAATATAAAATAAATTTATAAAATTTAATATAAATATTTATATATAAATAATTACTGTAATTTTTTTACTTTATAAAATACAAAATAATTACATAAAATATCATTTAATATTTAATAAACCTTTCATAAATAAATTTTTTTAATTTTAAAAAATAATTAAAAGAATTAAAGAAAAAAATTTATTGCGTGGGATCGAACTCTAACCTCCGGCTAAATAAGCAGACGATTCACCAATCAGGCACCTTTACGTATTTTGAATATTTTTTTTAATGGTACTCTCTCTCATTATTTTGTCAGAATAACATTTGTATTATTTAGAAATGTACGTCATTGATATAGTAACCTTATTATGATCTTATTTCATACTTTGCCTAAACAGCTTTAGTCATTCTAAAGAATGCCTAGTTATTCTATAGAATGCCGGCATTTCAAACTTTGCCGGTAACATATACACACACAATCAGAAGCATGGTGTTATAATACGTTACGTTGCAATGGGGACAGAGATAATAATGACGTCTCTGGATTTTCTGTCTATTTTCATTTCTTCTCAAGAAATAACAAATTACACATTAGCTTGCCAGTTGCTATTCTTTATCTAATATTTTCAAGAATCTAAATCCTGCCTTCAACGAAAAATTCCCGCCTTCACTACAAGGAAAATGATGGATGAGAAGTATATCAGTGTCATGGACAAACTGCATCTTCTAAAAACACTAGCACCAATTATCTCACTACAAAAATTAAAATATGTGCAAATGGAAGATAGAAAGAAGAACGCTTCCATACGCTGCCCGTGTAGCGTATGGGAAAATCAGTTGTCGCCAGCTTTCAGTACGGGAAAACCAGTTATGGGGTTAAAATTAACAAAATTCGAAGTTCGTAAGGGAAAGGTTAAATAATAAAGAACACTTGTTTAACTATGAGTAAAAACAAAACTTGATTAAAATAGGCATGAAAATGTTTTGCACTTTTCGAATCCCTATGGCATTAAAATAGTTCAAAATAGTAAATATTGGAAAAACATTAAGCATTGAATACACATTTAACAACCACACCGATGAAATATTCATAGAAATGTTTGACAAAATACACACAACTCATTACTATAATCGCAAGAATTTTTATTTTAATCAATATTATTTTTAGTTAAATATTCTGTAAATGCTAAACCATTAATTTAACAATGATTTCTGACTGTAAACCAATTTTAAAATACAATTGATGCTGAAAACATAATTATTTTACATGATTTACTTTGTACCTTCGTTCTGAAATACAAAATCAATTGAGAACTTTATTGTTGTTCAGAGCAAACAACACGGAAAATACATCATTTTGGAACTTTTGAATATTAATAAGTAACATCAATAAAGCGATTTAAATGTTACATTTTGCTACAATAAGCTGAAATCGGTCAATAAACCGACTCATATTTCAAAAGATGTTCCCCTCGTTTGATAATTCTGGAAACAAGAAATCAATATTATTGAAAACTTCCCAAACAGTTGTTAACAAAGAGAGAGACTTAGAAATAAAAGTGTATCTGATAAAATAGTTCAATGTCCTTCACATTATTCCAGGAGGTCTTATGAAAGAAAAAAAAAATATTAAGTTTGAACAAAATCCCATTTTGTTCAAAACTGAGAAATTTGTTGACATACAAAAAATAATTCACAGGGTGTCCCCGAATGCCGTGTACTAACTTGGAAGGGAGGTAGAAAAGCCTGAAATGCCATAATTACATCTGAAAGCATTAGCGGAAACGTAACCCTAACGAGATAAAGAGATACAAAGACAGTAAGGCCACAATACAGAATGTAGTGTAAAACGCTTTATGACAAAAACAAAAATAAATTAAAAGTATGACATAAAGCCACCACAGGAGGTGTTTGAAATTGCTGCCATTGGTTTGTAAGCACGCACGAAACCGACGTGACATGGATTGATGGACATGTTCGAAAATACCAAGCCTTTCATGGATCGTTGCAGAAACAATGGATATTTATGCCACCAGGTCTTTTCAGAATTGAAGGGCGTATCATATCAATCCTGACCCTGAAGATACATGTTCGGCAAGATTCTGATGCACCCAAGCTAACATTTGATGACTCGGTTGCTGATTCATTGAATATCTTTCCCCATTCTAATCAGAGAGTCAATAGAACAGTGACACGTTCATTTCCGTTGGCTAGTTGTAGATTAAGTGGATATCCACCAACTTGGTATTCGTATAACGATTCATGTTCCCCGTACGCTGTCCATATCTGTGTGACGGGCTCACGCGTTTTTGATTAACATGTCCTTTTGGGTTCTTTGAGGCCAGAAGAAATGGCAATTCTTTTCCAACCAACCCGAGAAGTAAAACGTGAATGAAAGATGTAAATTAGGAAGTTTTTAAATAACAGAAGTTTAGAGTAAGCGGGGTTGCATTTGGGGAATGTTATGATAGTCCGTGTTGCAAGTGTGAAGAGTATTTCGAGAAGTTAAGTGACAGAGTGTTTACCCGTGACAGAGAGACTTTAGTCAAGGTGGAACAATTCCACCCAGTAGAACCGCAACTCCAGTTAGGATCCGGTAAATTGCTGCTTCGTTAAGGTAGGAGTTACCATTTTAATATTCGGATCTATGTTTACATTGAAATTGAGCTTAGGTGAGTTAGTTATTGATAGTGGTCCGGTTTACGTTATTTCGGTATCATATATTGTGTGTTTCGCCACCGTAGATTTTCTCACATATCATATTAATACCTAATCTGTTACATCCTTACATCTGAACATACATATTATCATCTGCCCTTACATCTGAAATGAGGAAACCTCATGTACCGACCTTGAGAGCTCACGTACAGCACCACCTATTTTTCCGCCAATGCTTTCCTATGTAATTATGGCTTCTCACAATGTTCTCTACTTCCCATCCAAGTTTGCACACGGCATTCATGAACACCTTGTATATTTAAATGAAATAAAATAGCAAACATTAAATAGCAATATTAAAGTAATGTTTTATTTTATGTAAAAAATGCAGAACTCATATTGTAGTACTGTATTATATCGAGGAATATGTATGCGTAAGGAAAAAGGCTTCTAAAAGAATATACTCATATTATTAAAAGGGATATTTTTACTTAATACTTTCTTGAATAACCATTTGTATAATCTCCGGAGAAGATAAAAGGTTTTGTATTATTATTGTTTCTAACTCCCTTTGTTACCATTAATTTCACGCATTGTCAGGTATAATTAAGGATATAATATTACTTTCATTAAATGCTAAGTTAATTAAGCAATTAGCTTTAATTGATTAAATTGTTTTATTTCATTTTATGTCGGAGAATAACGTATACCTATTATTAGATGAAGGTTTTTTTTATTTAACTATTCTCCAAGCAACTTTTCCCTCTAACAAAAATAATATTTAAGGACGTTGTTATAATTATAAAGTCGAATTAGTTATACTCAAGAAAAAACGCAGAAAAAAGAAACGTCGAAATGTTGCTAAATATTTTTAGAAAAATATGCAAAATATTAAGTATGTTTATTCTTTACACCGATATTAATTTACGAATAATTACAGTGATTGTTTTTGAGTTAAAACTCATTTTGTGCTTTACAAAAATAATATTTTAAGAGACAAATTATTATATTTGTAAATAATGTGACATTAAAAATAAATAATATGCTTTGAAAAATGTAAAATTCTGTTGTAGTATTTAGACATCGAATTATATTAACTTTTTAAAATTATTTTTGTTTTGTATATGTCAGGTGTGGAAAGTTAAAGTTAAAAATTAATTGAATAATAAATGAAAATAGGGTAAGGATTTTAGTGTGAATAAAACTATTTAAAGTAAGCCAGCACCTTGACATAGATAAGAAAACAATCAAGAAGAGAGGCTGGTGACTCCTTGCTGTGATGATATATTTTGTTTCATCTGATTAGGCACCAAGTGGCCGCCATGTTAGAATGGTGATTTATGAATGATAATAAAGTATTGGCATTTGAAGATGACGACTTCCTTCATTTACTAACAGGCCTGAAGCATGATATATATATATATATATATATATAATATTTTTTTGTTACATTGTGGAATTACGTCCGCCTCTCTCCCATAGCAGTGAGCTCCCTCGGGGACAAAAACACCACTCATGCATGACTGATGCTGGAGTATATAAAGCATCCATGCTTTGACTTCCTTTACGCAGGGTGCTTAGCGATATAACGGGTAAAGCAGCAGTTTAATCAGATTTCGATAAAACCTAATCGTTAGGACTCAATGCTTGGGAACATTACAGAGAAATATCGATGTAAAGATGTTTTCCGGCCATGGTACATTAATTCTAGAGGAGATTGGAGACTTCCATGCATTGTTCGTCTTGACCGAAGGAATAAAACGACTAGTTTCACCAACATGTACAAGAAAGGCAGATGGCGCGTCTCAACACATAGCGCAGTGTCATGTATGTGTATGCACTTATGAAGAAGGTGCCAGAATCTCGCTCTGAAGCAGACAGTATGTGATATCCAACAGTGCCTGCTATGAATTATAGACCATTGAAGAAAGGAAGAAAAAGTCAACTTCTTCCTTCAATATTATGGCCTGCAACTTCCTAAATAACATGCTGGACATTTTGCATGAGTGAGGAAATTCTTTATTCACGAATACCTGTAAAATTTGTGTGGCAGATGGATGTCAGGATGTTTGACGGTCTCATGAAAAGCGCAGCATTTATGGTCCTGTTTCAATCTTCTGCAACAATATTGCACAACGCAACTAATTCCTTTGTCATATAATCATAGAGAGGGAATCAGGGTTTGCCACTTTAAGTGCTTTATTACGGAATAGCTGTACAAGAAGAAAGGCAAAAGCATAAATTGCACCCGTCAGAGGAAAAAGTCATGACAACTGTGTTTTTCGTCTGCAAAGATGTTGCTTACATCGAATTCATAGTGAAATGGGCGACAATATTATTCGATTCATATTGCAAATCATTACATAATTTAAGATAGGCAATAAAAAACTGCTAGCGTGGTAAGTGATGGCAACGTCAGACCCCTTGCAGCTCAAACACAAAGGTGTTACTACAAAAATCAAATTTCCAGTTGGACTCCCATTCATCATAAAAGCGGGATTTATTACAATGGGATTTTAATTTGTGAAAAAATGAAGAAATACCTCTCTAGTCAACATTTTTGAATCGATTACGAGCTCTGTAATTGTCTGTTTCGAATTAATTGGAAAACGATGGAAGAGATTTCTATTTTACTGCAGTGAAAAATCGTATAGAACAGTTAAAATTATTATAAATTATAAATGTTTCGTTTATTTTGAGAATACATTGAAAAGTGACTTACGCATACATCATTCAATAAACAGCATTTATTTTCTGTTTATCTTTTTATTTTGTGACATTCTTATTCAAGTGCAACTTACTTTTTGATAAGGCCTCGTATATATATATTATAAATTCTGTTAGAAAACTCAAATGAAGCCAACCAAGAAGGCTAAGATATACAAAAACTAAATTTAGTTAAACATAACACAGTATAATGTGAAATAATTGAAAATACATCTTTCCACGAGATAAGGAAAACTATGAAATCAGTAATGATTGTCACCACCGAGGGTGGCAATAACTACTTCTTTAAACCACGACATTGAATTAAAAAAGCTTTTAATGTTTTGTTGGAGTATGGCAGTCTATGCTATCTCCATATAATGTCAAAAGTAATCTGGGGAAGCAATGTGCACATACCAGGACAATCATTCTCTAATCATCTACCAAACCGGACATGTTCGATAAGTTATAGAATGAATCCAATCAATCCGAATCCTGCTGATTAAATTCAGAAATTGAAGGTGATCAGAAAGATATCTTATTTGGGGATACAAAACAATTACAAAAATCACTAATAAAGTGAATAATAAAATATATACTAAGTTTACTGAGTTGAAGTGCTTTACTTATTGATCTGCTGTATATAACTAAATTACCTGATTATTATACTTAATCTTTTAATGGGCACAAGACTAAAATACAGTTTTCTGTGATAAAGTACTTGATGAATGTAATGTTCTTATCCTCTTTAAGTATTATTTAGTCACAAAAAAATTATCTGATCAGTATTTTTTTTCCTGGGTGGTGGCTAGACGTTAGAGTCACAGCACACTTAAGACATTTAACTTACTTTTCAGGGCAGAAGTGAAGAATCATATTACAGTAAACATTTTATGAAAAACGAACATTTATGCTAATAACTATTTCAATAACTATTAAATACAAAGTACAAGTATAATAAAATAATTGAATAACTGTACAATATGGAATACTTACTAAAACATTCATTGAAATTGGTATATATCCACATAATATATTTTATTTATTTTGGTATTTTGTATAGTTTGTCAAAATTATCACTGCCTTTCTTCGGCTGTAAGGAATTATCATTAATATGCAAATGTGGAAGAATGTATGCGAAACGTTTCACTGACATTTGTTGAGATATATACTCATCAAGCTAATCAAGAGAATTTGACCAGTAGTTCCTATAGCTAGGCAAGCTCTTGATTTACATAATCTTCATCATTCTGTCATTAGAGCATAATCTTCATCTTTCTTCTATTATTAGAGACTGATGGCAAGATCTGATGGCAATTCTTCAAATATAGCAATAGCTTCTTGAACAGATAAGTTTTTTCTTTGCATTGATACACAAATATACTCAAATTCTACTTTACGTTGATAATAATAATAAAAATCAATGTACAATAATCTTATAAAACGGAAAGGCTAGTTAAAAATATATGCACATCTATCAGTAAAAAGTATTCAAAGTATTTTATGCGCCTCAATTATATGCAAACGTTTTCTCCGAGCAGAAAAGCTGTAATGAAAGATTTTTGAACTCAAGAACTTCGTACCACATATTATAAACAAGGCTTGTTTATATTTCCCAACCCCAACATTCTCACGTGATTCTAAGAAATCTCCCTCGAGTAGAGGAAGAGCGAAAATTTCAGTCATTTTTCTGTTCTATGTAGGCAGTGGATAGAGCCTCTATCCACATATAAAAGCTTTCCAAAGACTAAATAAAACCTTTTTTTTAATTGAACATTCGATTAATTCATTCAGATGAGAGTAAAGTATACTTAAGACATGTAGAAATTTTTTCAAATATCAGAAATTTGATTTATAGTGATCCAATTACAATTTGTACATTTACATCAAGAAAAATATTTTTAACTACCCACCAGAGCACATAAAATGAAAAAAAGGTATCATGCTGCCACCTGTATTGATTTTTATGCGTTTTAGCTTCAATTAACGCATATGGATAGACTACATATTCACCACCCGCTTGGAGAATTTTTTTTTAATATGTGGCTAGACCTAATAGCCACTGCTCGCTGAAGGGTTAAATCTAAAATTTTAACTTTTCTTTTAATATGCGCTTGATTAACATCTGATAATTTTTGTCCCATGCAGGATTTTTTTCTTCCCATTTTATAATTTTCTTTGTAAAATCAATATAATTATAACGACATAAGAAAAATTGTGATAAACATAAGCAAGACAAACATAGATCATTACTTTAAGTAATAACGAGACATTCAAATGATTTATAATAACAAAATATATGTATTTTTTAAAATGAACAAACTGTGAAGATGATTACTAGGCATATAAAATGTAAATTTTAAACACTGGCTTCGTGTGTAAAATTTTAATATACCATTATACAGTCAAACCTTCATTTTGAGAACCTTTAATTTGGGAATTTTTCTATTCAGAGAAATATTTTCTGGAAACCAAAAAATTTAGTAATTGAAAGATGAATCTCTATTTAATGATTTTTCCACATAACGAAATCTTACTGGATTTAGCGACTTCGTTAAATCGTTAAATAGAAGTCTGATTGTATTCCTTTCTTTGACCGAGCTGTTTTGAATGTTACAAGTGGAAATACAATAAATTTCGAATTAAAAATAAATATTGTGAAATTTCTTTAATATATTTATATGTATAAACCACTGAAAAAAAATTGTTTTTCAATTTTTCTCAAGGTTTTCCCGTATATACTTATATTGTTCTACTATTAATTATAAATTACAAAGCGGGAGCTTTTTCCTACATTCAAAAATTTATAACAATTATATATATTAGTATATTTTTGGAATAGGAACGCAAAAAATATTAATAAATAAAGCAAATTTTGCTTAAAGAAATGAATTACTTCAACAAATCGCCAAAACATTCAGCAATGAAAAAGAACAAAAAAAAAATAATTTTAATTGTTTATTTTTCCCTATCCATAAACTTATTAATTACAACATAAAAATCTTAAATTTATTTATTCCTTGGGTGATATTATTAGCTTATTTGAGAAAGTCGTTTTGAAGAATCAAGTTTTATTTTGTTGGAATATTACTTTCGACTGAGTTTTTGAAATTGTCTCTTTGGCGTGATTTTTCTCTTAAAAATCAAGAAAGTGTAATATTCGCTAAGTTCCTTTCTCCCATCCTGTTACATCGTAATCCCATATCCATAAACATGCTGCATTTTATGGGCCTTGAAAAGAGCACGGGGGTCAAGATTATAATCTAGTTAATTGCGCTCCCTAACTTTATTCTTTCGGTGTGATGCAGGAATTACCATTAAGTTATAAAAACAAGGAATTGACGAAAATTTCATTTAGATTACTTGATTTTATTATGTGTCTAAAGATTTTAATGTTTCAGTATTTTCGTGATAAGACTAAATATTCGTTGGGAATATTTAATGAATTATACAATTATTTTAAAGCTACTTAAATATTTAAGGTAACTGATACTAAAAAATCAACTTTCTGTGACTAGTGTTTATTTGTTAGAATAGCATAATGATTTAAAGAATCATTATAAATAAGTTAAAAAGCTGTAAAAAAGAAAGTATTTTCATGATGGATTGTGTATTATATATTATAGGGAAAAACAAACAACTTTAAAATCTGATTCAATGAAATAATAAGTCTGTTTGACAGATTTAGTTAATTAGGTAGGCATTAAGTGTAAATATAAAAAGTAAAAACTTCAACTGTTAGTAGAATTTATGAACATAAAAATGTAGAAAAATCTGTTGTAAAAATCTATTTATTTTTAAACAAATATTTTTTCAGTATACGTCTTCCCATACAAATCATGATAATATATATATTTGTTTGTGTGTATGTGTGTGTATTTGTATACATGCATGTATACATTTATGTGTTCCGCACACAATATATATATATATAATATGTAAGGTGTCTGAAAAATGTGACTGCACTTTCAAAAATGAGTTAAAAATAAACAAATGGATACTGTTTTTAAAAAATTAAGGTTTTTTACCTTCCTTAAAAAAAAGTTTAAAGTTTCTTTTCAGAGAAAAGCAAACTAGATGACGCATTATCCACAATTTGCACCATTCTCGTTTCAAAATGACTTCACCAAAAAAAAAAAAAGGTTAAACTGTAGAAGGGTTTATTGAATTTTAATCTGCAACATATGCACAGCATAAATTGGGCACCATCACATTGGAGTCTGGAAGAGAGAAAAAGTTCTCCGAGCTAAAAGGAATTCCAATACCATACCATTAGATCTCTAGGTATCGCACCTTTGAACTTCTTGCTGGGATACAAGAAAAATATTGTTTACCATTCTCCAGTAGCGCACGCAATAATTTTTCAAGGGTCGAAAGTCCACCATTCTTGTATCATGCTTCGTTTGATTTTGTTGATTTTCGAGAACAAAAAACAGTAAAAACTAATTATTGAATAAGTAATTATAGCATTAAGTCATAAAATTAATCATTAAAAACAAACATTTAATTAAATTTTACGTACTATTTACTTAGAATTATAATCATTTGGAAAAAAAAAATCAAGGGTTTTGAGGGGAGGGTCAGACCTCTAGGACCCGCCCCCTTTGTGGGTGCCATTGCCAGTCTCCAATTTGTAACACTGAGGAATTGAAAAGTTGAAATACGGTGGCTAATCAAAATGTGTAGATCCCGCAATGCTTCATAAAACGGTGCCATAAATCTCGTATGGACCCGATGTTTGCGCGCAATTATTAACGCCCACATTGAAATGAAAACAAAACAAAAAAGAAGCTATATTTCGGTATTTTCTTTATGGAACATAAAAAAAATAAATAATATCTTTGCTTGTTAATTTTTATTTTACTTTTGAATGTGTAGTCATATTTTTTAGACGCCCAGTAGAAATTTGTGACGTACAGTCTGTTTATACTTCAATACAAGTTTTGCTTCATTAGTTTCTTTTTGCTATTTGGTTTAATTACACAACACATATATAATATATATATATATATCGTCAGCCTAATTATCAGACTGTGTTACTCTTTCTGGGGTGCTAATTTCATACAGGAGTGCTAAGCGCCAAGTTGCTGTTTATGTTCGCCAAGATGGGCGATAACATTACAATATGGTTACTTTGATATTTATATGGTTTGGTAATGTGGTTGTCATGGGATAACGTATATTAGAGTTAATTATTTTTTGATTTTTTTCCCGAGGTAACCCTATTATTTCAAACGATTTTATTTCCATTTCACAATTCATGGAAGGAACTCGAAGTTCTTGAATATTGTAGTTATTGGCATTTGTTAATTGATATTCATTATTAATTTTAATACATATTATACAATTATTTTATTTATAATGTAATATAATAATTATTATACATCATAATTATTTTTATGTTATTTATTTATAATTATTACGTTATTTATGATTATTATTATATTATATGAGCATTATTATACATAACAATTATATTATATGAGCATTATTATATAAAATAATTATATTATATGAATATTTATTATACATAATATTTATTATATAAAAATTATATGAATTTATCATACATCCATAATTACTATTAAATTATATTATATGATAATAATATATTACATAATATTGTTATGATTATTATTACGTAGAATTTTTATTATATTATATTGATGTTCATTACTGATTGATATTGGTTATTTTTAAGCTATTCTTATATTCTTCATTTAAAATATATTTCAAAACAGTTCTTTACTATTATTGTTCTGATGATTTGTCACCGATAGGCGTCATCATGGATCCCAAGTAACTCGACAACAACTGCTACTTGGCGCGATTAAGGAATCACGCCAAAAAGAGCTTGGCGCATATCACTACTGTGTAAAATTTACTTCTCTTGTGTAGTTACGTATTCTGATCACTAGGCCGACGATATACATAACATAATAAATTATCCTACATAACTGATTATGGAAAGTTATAGAACCGAAAACCAAGAAAAACAAACCAATATTAAATTACATATATATATATATATATATATATATATATATATGTTTCCCAAGGGCAAAAAGGAAAAATAATGTTTTTTAAAAGCTTTTCACTGAATTAAAGGGGGGGTTTAAAAAGGCAATAAACACAAATTTTAGTATAACATCTTATATGAATTAATTCTTGATTAGAATAAGTTTTTAGAAAAAAAAGATTTTTTAAATAAATCTAAAATACGGTTTAAATTTTTTTTTAAAAAATTGCAATAGTGTTTTTTTAAAGGGTTTTGTATGTGTGTGTTCCCTTGATTCAGGTTTAAAAACACAAAACCTAAATAACCGTAAAGTTTTTTAAAAGTTTTTTAAAAGCATTTTTTTTTTTTCTCTCCATAAAAAATATTTTTCCTGAGAACATAATTTTAAATCTAATCATTATAAAAATTATTTAAAGGTATAAACTTATACATGTTGAATCATTTGTCAAAAAAATCTCTTAGCGTTTTTGCCAAACACTAAATCTACTTCGAATGCAATTAAAATAACGTCAATAATTTAGAAGAAAAATTAATTATTTTTAGACGCATGCAATTTGTTAAAATACGAAGAATGAATATTAATGAGTCGTTCAAAATTTTCGAACTCAATTAAATGAAGTTTTTCTTTTTTTTATACTAAAACCCATTATCATTCTTTAAAGCTACTTCCGTGAACATGCTTTTAGAAGTAAATTACATTTAATTTTTGACATAACTTTTTAGTTTCAGCCTTAAATGAAATGCAAATTCTTTTTGCTGTGATAATGTTTTCAGTATACTGATGTTTGTAAAAATTATTTTTCCGGCAAAACAAATCTAGTGCACTGACTAAAGCTATAAAATTGTGTTACAAACATTTTTTTTCTTTAAACTCTTTAACTGAATTTAGAATAAATTCAAAATGGTATTCTTAGCGAATGGTTAAATTTCTGTCAAAAATTCATAAAACTCATTTTAATAAGTGCTCTCTTTTTGTGATAATTTATCAAGTTAAACTAAAATTTTGAAGCAAAGCAAACACTTCCGAATGAATTCTTTAAGTTCATTTTATATATACTGAAACAAAAGGGAACATTATTATTATAAAGAAAACCTTTGATTAGAGAATGCAATGTACTAATGTACTAAATGTGCTTGTGTACACAACAAGGAATATGTTTTAAATCAATTGTATCTGAATCGAAGATATTTGAACCAAATTTTATTAAAATTACGATTACAACAGTTTGTTTAGAAGTAATGTGACTATTTTCAGAGCATTATAAACTTTTGTTGAATAAAAAGTTAATTACATGAAATTTTCAATACGGTTTCCTTTAGTGTAATACACTTCAAAACTTTTAGGCCAAGGTAAAAGACCTTTTTCGAAATTTTTTTGGGGAATTTTTCTATAATTTCTTCTTTGATTGCTTTTTGAATCCCTTGAAGTGCTCGTACCATACATCTATTTAATTGTTTTTTTAGATCCACATAAAAATAAAGATATATTCACAAGAAGCACAGTCAGGGGTGGTGGGGGATCTATTTCTCAGAAGGAAGAAAATTTATTTATTTTTTTTATCATTTAGCCATTTTATAATTGATTTTGCAGTATGACTTGGTGGTGAAAAAAACTTTCATCGAGGGTATAAATGTTTACTTTCTTTGATCATGTGCTTCAAAACCTTTTCTGATAGTCTCCAGCATCCATATTAGTCTTTGGTTCGACAAAAACGATTTTGTTAAGCCTGCAGACGACATTCTTATCCACATCATAACACCTAACGGCTAACTTGGCTTTTTCAAAACAGCTGCGTCTTTTTGACGCTTTCCGCGTGAAATGGGCTGTATTTTCGTTTCGTCACTTGTGGTTGACAGATGAAACAGTGCTTCTCATCCAAGTTTATCCATCTTTTGTATCTACCTTTGAGTAAAATTAATTAGACGCCAAGAGTATTTTTTTCATTTTTCTACGGTCGTTTCAGACATCTGATGACAGACTGGTTGATTCACATTTCTTTATCCAATTTTCTTTACTTGGCGACAAATTGTCACTTACAATATCCGTATTTTCTTTGCCAAAGTTCATAGAGATACAGGATTTTCTACACCAATTTGTCTTTTTAGCTTCTTTTAATTTTTCTCTTTCAATAGGGATTTCCTTTCGTTCACATTTTTTTCCTTGAGCTTTGGATGGTCAGTTAAATTTTTATTTTTTTTTCAAGTTCAGATCATAATACATTAAAAAAATGTCTTTTATGATTTTTAAAAGTCTTATGTATAACAGTCTTTGAACATCTATCCTTCAAAAGCTTAAAACTTCACTTCGGGTTTGAAGATCTTATTTCGGTACATTAATTTAATTCCACTAATAAAAATGAGTACACAAGTAATTTAAATGTTTCATCTTTTTAAACAAAACCAGTAGTAGAACGATTGAAATTCACCATAAATAGTTACATGTTCTAAAAATTAGTCACACTAGTTTTGAATCAACCGGTATATACTGATAAATACATCTCTTATATAGATCTATGGTCATTAGCATATCTTAAAAAAGATGTCACCTCAATTTTTATTATCTTTTTCTTTTTAGAGTAAAGAGATATAAAAGTAAGATTTGATGGAACATGTAGACAGGTACAAATTTTTACAGATGAATTTATTTAATTAGCTACATTTAAATTTCCATTTATGTAACATGTTGACATAATAAACGAAGTTTGTAATATTATGACATTAATTACAAATCTATTGTTGTGTTGTTGTCACTAATGCCACTTGGTTGACGGTGTCAGAACGAGACCCACAAAATTCATCATGGCAATGGGCTAGTTCTAAGCCTGTCGTTAGCAGTAGCTTTGAACACCATGCAGGTGACAAGGTTATTTAGCTCGTTGCCACCCCAATTTTGAGGAAGAAAACCTTTGGGGTTGATCAGGGGTCCCCACTACTTTTCCCCTTCCACCAACCTTATGAGAGAACTTGCGGTTCAATACCTATTATGAGTACCTTCCATTCCATGAAGGCACCTATACATTTACAAACACCCATGCCTTCTCCAGAATTCAAACACAAGCCGTACGGCACAGCAGTCAACGTCGCTAACAACTGTTCTGGATGGGTGGCTCAGATCTTTGTAAATTAGTATAATAATGAAATTTTGGAACATCATTTTTTTCTCTCATTAATTTCAGTGTTATTATGTCTTCAAATAAATTTAAGTGATATTTTAATTTACATTTCCATTATTGTCCCAATTTTATGATGAGTTGCCGTATCAATAATGCATTCAATCGACAATTTTGTTATATATATATATATATAAGTATCACAAAATTTTTGAATTTCTAAGGGTTATTAATAACACTTTTAAGTTCAATACTAGTAGCCGGTTCAAGACCTGATACTGCTAAATATTTACTTCTCTAATAGTATAGTTGGTATTGCTATTATGTAAAAACGACCGGGACTTAAAACCTTTATTACTTTAAAATTAAGAAATCAGGTAACGAATAGTTAGTTTAGTGTGACTTTACTTTTTTGTACACAATAAATTAAACATAGTTTCCTTTTGTAAAAAAAAAACTATCAATCCAATGAAACTTTGAAATTAATGTTTTTCAAACTATTGCAACTTAGCAAAAAGAATATTTTAAAATAATTGACAAATAAAATAATTTTGAAAAGAAATAATAAGAAAAAAAAAAACCATTCATTAACTTTATTATTGATCATCACGCAAACAACCCTCCAATTTTAAAAAGTTGTTTTCATCCGTTCTATTTCAAGGATTATAATATTTTAATGGAATGTAAACAAAAACATGTTTTTTGTAAAAACGACGAGAACACACGGTAACTCTACTTTAATCGTATTTTCTTTAAAAAATAAACAGTTTATTTCATTTTAGCCATAACTTTAAAATTAAATGTTTAAAATATGATGCTGAACAACAAGCTATAGTTTTGAATAGCTTATTCTCTTTTGAACAAAAAAAAAAGTAATTATCGGACATTCAATTATTCCTATTTTCATTCCATTCGTAATAGCACTAGCTATTACCAGAGATTATTTTAGAAGATGGTCCGATAAAAAAATAATAACAAAGGAATGATCAAACAGATTTTTTTTTCTCTCTCATTTTCATTTTCTTGAAGTGAGAACCGACCTCCAATGTGACACATCCCCTAACAGAAGAGCAGTTTTACTTCGAATATAATTAATGAAAAACAATGAGGGATGGCCATTTTTTATGTTTTTTATCTAAAGGTAATTAAAAGTTTTCTCGAAAGACTCCGGGAAAAAAAATCATTAAATCTTTAATCGAAAAATTAATGACGAAGTATTAAAGTTGTTAGGTAAAAGAATTTCGTTCTTCGAAAGTGTGATGTATATTTGAATTAAAAAAGTATAATCGAAACAGAAAGGGATTCTGTGTGGAGGTATTGTTTTGATAAAAGCTCAGGAAGGAGGAATAATAACCGATTTCTTCTATTTCTTGGGACTTTATTTGAATTAAGATCAGGTATGATTGTGTACGTTTTAAAAAAAAAGAATATTATCTTTCTGTTTTAAACTCAATGCGCTATTAGAAAGAGGTATAATTACCTAAAATGTCGTGAAATATATTTTTTTCTTAAAATTGTTTTATATACAATTTTTTTTTATTTCTTGTGAAAGTGGAAAAAAAATATTTTCTTTTCATTAACTCATATAAAGAGATGATATCAAAGATTTTTTTAAAGTTTTTTTTTTTAAATTGTTGGAGCGTAAATTTCAATGAAAATCTAAATAATAAACAACATTTAATGGGTAACACACTGATTATCTATTAGGCTATTTTTGCTTCTAAATTTATTAACTTTAGCTTTTACTGATTTTATCCATAAAAGAAAAAATTCAATAGATATACCAAGTAAATCTTCATGATTTCTGAAACTGAATTTAAATTTTAAAATAAGATTTGATTATAAAACTATTTAACAAAAATAATATAAATATAACAAAGTGTGATTGAATTTCAAACACCTATTATAATGCTTTAAGTTAAAGTTAAAAAAAATTGTAATTAAATAAAACAACAAAAAATTATTAATTCTTATTGCAATATATTTAGTTATCTTACGTGTCAAGAAGCTTTAAATTAAAACTAGGAAATCTGGGAGCAATTTTGAATAAAGTAAATGTTGATTTTTTATCACATGTTGAATTTGTGAGATTTTTAGCTTTTTTGGAAAGTTTTGGAATGCATAATATAAATTAAAAGTTTAATATACATTATAGAGCTCTTATTTAATTTTTACATACAACCCTACTACATAATAAATATGCTACTTTCTAATAAAAAATGAAGATTCTAAAATGCAGTTAAAAACAGTTAAATATTCAAAATAAAAAATTTTA
>BMAV01006594.1:18417-38218 GCA_019973955.1 Trichonephila inaurata madagascariensis | reverse complement strand
TTTTTTTTTTCAGAGTGTGCCTATTTTTATAGCAGAGAAAATGAACAAAAATAAGAAACGAAATCAACTTAAAATGTTTCAAATGTGTTCCTTTTTTTGAGAAACAATCGAAAAAATGTCATTTTGACCAGACAAATTTTTAACACATTCCTGGAAGTTTTTTTTAATAAATGTGTGTCCAAATTTTTAGAAACACATTTTAAATTACGAGGCGTGTCCGGAAACTAAGTATCGTTTTGGAGACACTCGTGCAAAAAATATTTTTTTAAAAATTTATTTTTACATGAAAGAGCATGTCGGAAACTATTTTTCTACATAGTTATCCCCCATTGTTCGAACATTTTTCATATCGGGAAACCAACTTGTCTATAGTCTCTTTAAAGAAACGTACACCTGGTGAAAAATTTATGAAATTTGAGGAAACTCGTTTCAAAATAATCTTATTGTGAACCGTCTGTTTTCATGAATTTGATCATTCACTCTTTTGCCATCAAACTATCATTAATAAAAGAAGGTCACCCACTCTATGTTTCATCATGAACATTAGATCGCCAGTCATTGAATTGTCGAACCTACTGTCTCACCATTTTATCCCTCATTACATTGTCATCATAAATCTCTACAAATTACGATGAATTTCAAAGGGCTTATCATTCGATTTCAAAAATCCGATTACTCAACATCATTCACAGTCGGCGGGATTGGTAATAGTCTTAATCATTTTGAAAGCTCACTAACACATGTAGAAACAACACAATCCGACTATAATAGCGTCACTGGACTGATAACCAATCAGACGCTATTGCGCAGATTGCGCAAGCGTTGAACTGCAAAACTACCACCGCAGTTGTGATAAAACGAAATGATGCTTAGTTTCAGAAGTGCCTCTTAAAACCCAATACACCTTGGGGAAAAATCCACACAAAAAATAAGATTTCTTTCAGAATGAAGAGTAATTTTTCGTTATTTATATCAAAATATTTTCTTTCAAAGTAAATGATATTTAAGAATACATTTTTCTTGTATTAAGAAATTAAGTATGAAAAAAGTATTTAACAATGAATAGTTCTTATAACATATCTAAAATGCGTATTGTTCATTAAAATAGAATTTAAAATATATATATAATTTTTACATTAAAATTAGCATTTAGAAACCAATGTCATAAATATTTTGTTAAAATTATCGTCCTTTTCTGTTAAAGTGAGGTATACGAGAGTATATTTTATGCATATTTTTAAAATTAGATTCATAATCAAATATGGTTGTTATATATATTTTTATAAATATATTAAATGTATAGAATTATATATATTTTTACAAATTCCTTAATTTCTGAAAAAAACTCTTATAATTGGGAATAATATCTATAATGAATTAAATAAAATTTCTAAAAAATTTTCGCTTTAAAGTTTTAACGTGGCTCTGGCTCTTATTTAAGAATTTTCGCTTTCACAATCAAAAACCGTCAAACGTCATTCAAATCAAATTAACTCATACATTTTAAAAATTAAAAACTTATGAAGTTTTTTCCTTTTATTTTTTGAATTTTTTTTTAGTTTTAATTAATTTTTTTTTCTTGACATCTTTTGCGTTTTTGCATACAAACATAAAAATTTGTATCATGTTGAAATGAATAGTAGAATTAGCAAAAGATTCCTTTCATATCTTCAACAACAAAAAATTATTTCAGAAAGAATCTTAAAAAAGAATCATTCGTGTATTATATTAATTTCCTTTTTTAAAAAAATTAATTAAATGTTATCAAATAAATATGGTTTGTAGTCAGATACATGAGAGAGAGAAATAATCCTATTTCAAATATCATATATTTAATACAAAATTCTTTCTATACTTCTTAGAAATATAATCATAATATATTGATTTACCTTCACAGTTAAATATAGACGGTAATTTGAAAGAGCAAAGTAATTATTTGTAATTTATTTGATGACAACAAAAATTTATATAGAAATAATAAAACAAATTTTATTCAAGAGAATTAAATTACTTTTACACACCCTGTGACAAGCAAATTATCATTTTCAAAGTCAAATAATGTCCGAAACAATATTTCATCCTCCAATCCTCTGTATTATTTTCAAAATATGTCATCTTTAAAAGGCAACTCTATTTTTTAAAAAAAATTACTCATTTGCTTTCTCTTCCTTTCAGAGATTAATTAAACATGTTTCTTGTTCTTTATTTTTTACGACATATTAGTTAAGAGGTGTGGGAAAGTTAAAATCTGATCTCTTTTTGACAGTTTGAAATTTTTACATTTTCAAATTGTATACATTTTAACCTTTCTAAAAATACCTTACCTTAACCTCTAGGGTAAATAAAAGCCCTTAAAACCTCGTTTTAAATAATAGTTGAAACTGGGCTTCGCCCATTTGAATGGCAAAAAATGTAAACAAAGTACTTAGTTTTTGCTTAAAAGTTGAACGTCTGATATAAACCAAAACATGTATCTTTTATTGTAAATTTAGCCTTTTGTTTTTTTTATTTTCAAGCCGATTAGAAGCCTCACTGAGTACATTAAAATCAATTTATCTCAAAACGTAAATTTTAAAGTCCAATATTCCTTTTCTGAGGAACTACTGTTCACAGGTATGTAAATTTTTTATGATATATTTATAATGATGACTAATATATACTAAAATTAGCTTTTTGTAAAAAACTCAAAAATTTATTTTTTATAAATTTTTTATGTGAAAAAGAGGGTCAAATTTTCCAAAGTTTGATAAAATATTTCATAAATGATTAAAAAATTCAAAATTTGCTAAAGCTTTTTTCAGTATAATGAGAAAGGTGTACTTTAATTGTGTGAAATATATATTTCAAGCATGTACATATAACAGAGTTTGAGAAAAGGTACATTGAAAACAGCCAATTTAACATTATCGGTTTAGATAGAGAGAAAGGTTTCCAACTCCCCTTTTAAATTGAAACTTTAAAAAAAAAGAAACAAAGTTTAAGCACTCACAGGAAGTTGATCATTAAATCTTCTTTAAGTTATTGCACCTCTTAGTAATTAATATTTTCTGAAGATATCACAAACCAAAAAAAAAATCAAATTACTTCGTTTATTTATTTATTTTAGATCTTTACTAAGCACATTGAGGCTTTTTATGCATCATTTCAAAAGATTTTTTTTTTTTTTAGATTTTATCATAGTCAAGATAACATGCATGTAAACTTACTTAGAAATGAAAACATTATGATAAAACTAACCGTTCTAATTCATTTATTTTAGGGTAAGGAAAGAGTTATAAAAAATTTTTATGATAAAAATCATGATTTTTTTTCTTAGGATACATATCCTAATATGTTATTATCTTTATAAGTATCTGTTATCTTTTAGCCAAAACTCGTTAATGATTTGTTTATCAATGTACTAAATATGTTATTAATTTATGAGGAAAATTTTTTGCACGAAACTTTTTAGACCTTTTTAATTAATCGAACTTTTAAGCAATTTCTATGGATTGAAATTAGTATTTGTTTCTAGAATTTTTTCCCCTTATATATAAATTTTCTTCAAATTTATAACATTTCGGAAAAAATAGAACTTAATAATTACATCGAATCAAATAAGAAAGATTCTGATCATTTTAACCCTTCGTTGCATGTCCCTAGCATTTTGATATATTTTCAATACCTGTCAATTAAATTCAATCCTCTTTTGAATTCTAAAGCCTTGTAGACGATTATCTTCTTATACGAAGCATAATCGATTCCTGTCAAAAACAACCAACATTCAAAAGCGGTTTCCGAATGAGAAACCCGCTGCGTAACCTTCATTTTATACATAGTTTGAGATGCCGTTTTACCCTCTTGCATTGCTCGATTGCACTTAAATGTTAACCATTTGCATTTCCCAGCACAGAGATTGACACACGGTGGTCTATGAAACATTTTGGTGGTTTGCAGTAAAATTAGGACGGTATATATATATATATGAATATTCAGTCTCATAAATCAATAACAAAAGAACACTATAGAGTATTTATTATACTGTTTATTTTTTAAATTTTAGCTACCACTTTTTACGAAATTTCTTCCAAGTTAAGCTACTTTTGTAGGCGTATCGAGCCACATTTGAAAGTGGTGGCAAACATCATAAATTGTCGGCAGAACACTTCAGTTTGTTGATATTGCTTTGCGTTGCGGTTTGTTCTTATTTTTCGTGGTTCCTTGTTATATGGAAATGTAAAGCGAAACGTAAAAAGTCACAATATAGCAATAGTGGTCTGCCATATAGTGGTCAATCATCAAAATTATATACTTACTGGTACATGAAGTTCAAAAGGTTGGTGACTTTTGTCCTAGAATTATCTCCCCTTATTAGTATTATGATCCTTTTTGGTATTTCAATTTAAATGACCAGCACTGTTTTATTTAATTTTATTAATTCAAAAGTTTTATTGTTTTTTCTTTCTTTTTTTATAAGAATTTATATAAGAATTACCAACATTTCGGATTTTATTTTTTTTATATATTATTAGATCCACCCCCACACGCAATATAAAATTAATTTCAATTCAGTTGATACGAGATTTACTATTCTAAATAAAAACAACTCAAGAGAGAGAAGTATAAAAATTTTAAAAATTAAAACTCTTATTTCATACATTTGCACAATATTCATTAAATGCAATGATTAAAGTCATAAATTCTCTTTATTCCTTACTAATGGCTAAATTATCATTCACTGTTGTTACTCTTAATTTCGCATTACATTAAATAATGTTACAATGCTTGTGCTTATTTTGTACTGAAACTTATTACACAGAATAATATGTAATATTTTGTAATTAAAGATTTCATTGAAAATCTAATGAATAATGCAAAGTTTTAAAGATCTTAAATCAACTTCATTATTTTACATGCAGGTATATTATATATATAGTAAATTATACCTGGGGACAAAATTAATGATATAAGTACGTTAATTAACGCATTATTATAAATTCAATTAATTCTTTGGGAACTGTACAGATGCACACTAAAGAACCAAAAGTTAAAGTACAGCAATATGTAAATATTCATATGGCATTGGCTTTGCGTAAGATCTGTACAAATGGGCAATATATTTCCAAGGCTTTCATTTGATGATTCATTCTAGCTTGATTATGACCGGAGGCCCTTTTACAAGAATTAGCAAATTTTGAACACTAAAATCTAGTTGGTACAAAGCGAATGGAATCTTCCACTGCGGAAAATATTAAAAAGTTCGATACTCTTTGAATTTTCATAAGTATACAAAGAATTTTCAATTTCAGACATCCTTTCACCATGGGCAACTCAATTACTAACCTTCTATTTAGACATACAATTTTCTTTCAAGTTTTATTATTTTTTTATTTTTACCCTTTATTTTCTAATAATTTTACTGTGACTCAGCAGATCGGGTGATGAACTAAGTGGACATTGAACCCTACACCCTTCATACTATTCGAGTGTAACATCTGTAAAAGCAATGTAATATCTGTGAGTGAGAGAAATCTGTGGGTCACAACATAACAGCGGCCGAACTAAGCAATAAAAGCGTCCTATCAAAGTGGGGGATGAACCATATGCGTCTTAAAAGTAGGCAGGAAAAAAATTATGAAAACTTTTCGTAACCTCTATTTTTTAAAGGAAACCGCTTTTGGAATGACTTGACTTAATAAAAGAAAACGCTCGGAGGGTTAATGACCTAGTCTGCATAAAGGTCGTTGCCAGGTAAGCAACACTACTCCATACAACAGCAACAATAAAGGCGGGAAGTACGACAGAAGTGTTCCTGAGGGCAGCTCAATAAAATTCCAAGATGTGATTTGGCACAGAAAATAACAGAAACCGCATCGAGTGTCTACTAGTAACACATCATTGGCTGCAGCACTTTCTCTAAGCTCCTGATCAGATCTATTAGATCCTAGATGACTTGGTGTGATGAGTCACAGTATCATTTTATAAGGACTGATGGAAGAGTTCAAGTATGCCGCAGACTTCACTTAGATATGAAGCTAGGTTGTCAACAAAAGTACTGTGTAATTTGGCTCCATAATGGCGTGGGCTATTTTTACATGGAAACTGAATTCTCTGGTCAAACGGAACTGAAAATTGACGGGAAATGGTTCTATTCGGCTACTTGGAGACCATTTGCTGGCCACAAGTTGGTGATAGGCATGTCACCAGTGAAAATCTTTAACTGTTGTTTTGAGGAGCTGTCTGATCAATTCTAGCAAATTATTTGGTCACATAGATTATCAGGCATAAGCCGCATTAAATTTACTCCGTTGGTGGGGTGGGGTATTTAGAAGAGGAGGTGACAGCTCTGGTGTCATCCTTGTCACTTCTTGACTGAGGTTCAAAACTAAAGGGTCCGTAGCTAATAACTATTATATTGTGTTATTCATATTGCGTCGTTAATAATCAGCAACTCACTTACCCATTAACTATATATGAGACATGATCGAAATGTCATTTCATGCGTTAAATCTTGCATCTGCAACATTTTCACTGTTATGGGCATTTGTAGAGGCACCATATTTGAGTATTTCTTCATTTGTACTTCGAACGGCTTTTGAAAATCAGCGGAAAAAATTAGGTCAATTACGATATTAAAAGATATCCCATGATTTTTGGCACTTCAAGGGGAAAAAAACTTTGATTTTATCTTTAACATTATTCAAATAAACATGTTTCCTTTTTCATAATACAAATATATAATGTTATACTGGGTGATTCTTAAAGAATATACAATTTCAATGCACTAAAGTTCAAGAACAAAGCAAGATATTATATGTTACCAGAATTAGAATTGTGCTTAGAATTATTTTAAGTTCTGTTAAGACAGTCACAGAGATGTTCCATGTGTGGGTTCTTAGTAGCACGAGATACATCGATCAGTAATTCATTTCCAACTAAACGCGTGTTAACCCATTCAGGACTATGATCACACATATGTGATCACACGTTTCACCCTCGAAGGCCCATGGTATAATATATGGGATTGAGCTTTTCCTACTCGTAAGCCCATGAACAAATCCACCAGTGTGATTAGAGTTAGGAATGTTTTTATATCAATTTTTACAAGCACCAGATGGCGGTTAAAAATCATTTTCTTTTTCAATTCCTACTATTAGCTCGCACTGTCTCTATATATTTATTTATTTATATATTTGTATATTTATTTATTTAACTTGGTGGAATTTTCAATCGTTAATAAAATACATTTTAAAGCGCTGAATTGAGCTTAAATTTTATATACGGGATCATTTTGGATGACAATACAATAATTTAATTATAATTAATAAAAATTAATTGATTAAAACTAATTATTTAAAGAATTCTAAATACAGCCCCGTTGGCGACTTGTGTCAAAACATGAAAAAGTTTTTTTCTCACGTGTTAAAGCATTCAGTTGGACTGAAATTAAAAGGACACAATACGTTACTTTAATGATAGTTAAAAAAACTAATTACCACTTAATGTTGTGATTGTGTCCTATGTATATACATATTTATATGAATTGTAACTATTTAATAAAAAGTAGCTAAAATAAAATTTTTCGTTGTTGATCTAAGTAGGAATTGACTTAAAAACTATTTTTTTATATTACTTGTTTCGAATAATGTTTCATAAGACTTTGAACTTCAATATGTGCTTTCGGCTCCATGTTCTGTTTTAATTAGACCCGAGATATATATGAATATAAACAACTGCACATGTTTAGATTTTTCGAGAAAATCGGACATTTAGAGGTTCGTGATCTATTGCTGTATGGATTTTTTTTTTATATTTTCAATAAATTGTTGGTTTAGTTTTCTAATATTTTCTATTCTTGTGCAAATATATGGGATTTTTTGTTAATTTTTTTGAAAGTGTATGTAATTTCTTTTTTTTTTTATTATTAAAATGAAAACATTTTCTTTAAAATTAGCAATTGTGTTTTTAACTATAACGAACATTTTTGTACTCCGTGCTCAAATATTATCAAAGATAGTAAATTGTAAGTTTTAGCGTATTTGATTGCATTTAAAATTTTATATGAATTTTTAAAGGAAATTATATATATAGGCTTAGCTAGAAAATTCAACCGATCCCGTGCGTGCGTATCCTCTCTGAACGTACGGGACTGGGGGAGAAGCGCTTCTGAGGGGGTTAGAGTATCTAAATGAAGTCTATCGATAGCAGCTGTAACATGCTGTTTCAGTTCCGCGAAATTAACAAATAAGGGAGGACCGAATCCTTGTCCCTTACGTACCTGCACAGAAGGATATCACAAAATGTTAAGTCAGGACTTCGGGGTGACCATTGGGTAAGTAGCATGATATAGTCAGGGGTTCATCCTATCCATCGGCAATGGAAAAGTTCAAAGAGGTAATCTTGCACTTTGGCAAACCAGTGTGGTGTTGCATTATCCAATTGGAGAATGAAGTTGTCAAGTTCGTCCTGCAACTGTGGTATAAACCAAAGAATTAACATATCCAAAAAATGGCTCCCGTGATAGTTTGCTCGTGAAAAAAGGTGCCGAATACTTTATTGCTAGACACTGCGCAGAACATATTTGTCTTAGAGGAATCTCACACGTGTTGCAATGTAGATATCCTACATCATTGTCGTAAGTTATGAGACAAAAACTTCAAGGTATCCGACTACGTTCGGGAACCGTGATTTTGCAAAAGCGTATAAATGGATAATATTTACGATATTTAGAGTCACTTAGATTAGAAAACGTATATAAAATTGTTTTAAGAATAGTATTACAATAAAAAATTATTTAAGTATCATATTCTGACAAAAAAAGGAACATAGAATGACCCATTTTCAAAATATTCTCCTTTTGTGAAAAATGCTTCTATGATAATAATATTTTGCCAGTATATAGCTCAGAGACCTCTGTACAGAGGCTGAACTAGAATTTTTAACTATACAACTTAGAAGTGGATTTATTCATATTTTAAGACAACAGAGGAGAGAAATTTTAAGAAAAAAACGCCGATAATAGTTTCTGTTGGTAGTAACTCTGAAAATAATGTGAATTTTTCAAAATTCATAGTTCAGACTCTCTGGAGAAGTCTTTACTTTATATAAGAAAAATATTATTATGATAGAAGCATTTTTTATAAAATGGGAACGTTTTGATTTAATAATTATTCTAAGTTAATTTTTTGCCAAAATATTGTATTTAAATAATTTTTTGTCATAATGACCTTAAAACAATTTTATACATGTATTCTAATCTAAGAGACATTAAATATCATGGAAACTATCCATTTATGCGGTTTTTTAAAATCATGGTTCCGAACGTATTTGGATACCTTAAAAGTACATCTAACTCATGGTTTGCTGAGGTGGCGCATGTCTTTGATTGTTGCTGCTATTTTACAGAATCCCAAAAGTGTATACTTCTTTATGAATCACCCTGTATTTTGTTAACAGCTAATTTTCCATAAGAATTTTTTTAACTCGTACGGAAAATTTAACTTTTCCTTTTAATTTCTGAAATGTTTGACCTTAGTTAAAAAGCATTTGTTTTAAAATATCTGAAGGATCCATTAATTTAAAATTATGAACATCGTTAGTTCTTTTTTAGCGTTATATTGAGAATTGACTTGAGACGTTACATCTTAAAAAATATTTTCTGCATCCAAATGATGTCAAAGGCCTTTAAGTCTTATCAGTCATTATAAAATACAGGATCCTTCTTCATAAATACTGAATTTCAAAAACTTTCAGTATGTCGTTTTGTTTGAGATTTCGTCATAAAAGAGCGTTTCCAAAACTTTAGATTAGTGTCCATATAGGGACATTATGCAAGTATCCTCAAATTTAGTAAAACATTTTCCCCTTTGTCGGAAATATTTTAACAAAAGAGAAGGAAGGTGTAGAATCTAACTTCCTTTCAAAATTCAGAGAAATTTTTCCCATTTTGTAGAGTCTCATTTTAGCTCCCTGAAAGAATATGTCTCGCTGCATAGAATAGAATAATGTTAACAATATGCCCAGTCTGGGTTTTCTGGGAAATAGAAATGGGTATTAGTTTCCTTTTCTTTCCGGAAATGCAGCCTTACTTCATCATCTACATTAGATGAGATGTTTTCTATAGAGACTTGAGCATAAGGAAGTTGTGTGTGTGTGTGTGTTTTTTTTTGAACTTTTGATTATAATTTGCCGTATTTCAATCCACGGATCTAGAATATAGGTATTTTAGTTTTTATTACTAGTTTATTAAAATAATTTTGGCTTCCTTTAAGAGAGATAGAAATTCCTAAAACAAAATCTAAATTTTTCCATTCATATTATTCCTTTTTCTAAAACTTTTCATCTTATACACAAACTGCATGACATTAGAGGTCTCTGTACAGAGGTGTGAACGATATACAGGTAAAATATTAATACAATAGAAGCTTTTTTTACAAAAGGAGAACATTTGGAAAAAAGTTTATTCAAAGTTAATTTAAATAATTTTTTTTTTATCATAATGTCCTTAAAATAATTTTATACATGTATTCTAATCTAAATGACACTAAATATCATAAATATTATTCATTTATACGCTTTTGCAAAATCACGGTTCCGAACGTAGTCGGATACCTTAAGAAAGTTGCTATTGAGAACACATTGTTGTCGTCTTCGTTTGCAATGATACTATGCGAAAACAAGGTGTAAGCAGTCGTATACATCGTCATGGCATACACGTCCGTATCTGCGATATGTCCTATCATCTGTCAACGTGGCATCTTTGGGTGGGACGCCATCGCGTACAATAGCAAATAACATCTGTTTCATATTCAGAGCAGTGACAGACAATAATACGTTGACGGCCGATGCCTCTTCTGTTCAAATGTTAAGAGTACTAAATGCCTTTTATAAGCAGAACAAATCTCGATTGTATACTACATGTATCTAGCAACATATTCTGCAAAATTCATGTTTTGTAATGATCTTTCATCAGTTGGGCAGGTCTAAGAAGAGATTAAATATCTCTTGTATTCCCTGCCACCACCGCATTCAGAATACGAACTTTGCCAAATGATTCAAAAAGATAGGAGGAGACATCAACGTGGAAGCTATCTTTACTCTCATTGATTCTGTACGTGCGGCTTTGTGTACCAGTATTGGTGGTGGCTCTAAATTTTACTGAGTTGAGTCTTATCCTTTTTTTGAGTTACAAGAATCTTTTCAAAATAAACATCACTTGCTCGTTGCTATCGTCGTGTTGGCCCAGTATCTACACTTTTTTATTACTCATTGTTTGTGTTACATTTTTAATGTCACATAGTGTATAATTGTGTGTGTATTGTATTATTATGAATTTATAAATAAAAATGTCTAAAAAAAGGTGAATAGGTTTAGTATATATGAAATATTTTGTTTCTAATGTTTTTTTGTACAGATCGAAATCATTTTTATCAACACATATGATAAGAAAGTATAAAATTTTAACTTCATTACGGAACTTATTTAAAGCAACGTATTATATTGTGGTCAAGAGACACGACTTTATAGCTTGCCAAAAAAGGCTAGTCTGCATTTATTAAAAGTATAATTTACATTTTGATGAGTTTAGTTAATAATAAAGAAGATTAAAATGACATATTTTTTGCTATTATTACAAAAAAATTCACAAATAAGTTTCTATAAAAGTCCCGAATAGCTCGATATCCGTTGGAAAATGGGAGGAAGTGTTGTAAAATCCATTAAAAAAAAAGGCAGAAATTGTGGAAAGCAAAAAAAAAAGCATTTTACCTTTGCCGGCAGTTATTTTTCAGAATTTCAAAAAATAAGTAACTATCTTTCAAATATTAAAAAGAATATAAAATGAAATGCAGTGTATACCACAATGCTTTTACTTTTTAAAATGCTGCAGCATATATTGCATATATTCTGCTGCAGCTTGCCGTAATAAAGATAACCTTTCAGGGTCGATTTTGTTTGTCCTATATAGCCTTAAAGAAGCTCCCAGTTCATACTACTGTTATAAAAGTATCCATAACGTAGCGACACCTACATTAAATTTTGGGATATATACAAGCCTTTTTTAATTTTTTCAACTGTGCATTGTTTTATTTCTTCGTTTTATTCAATTTTAAATGAAGTCAATTTTTATGAACACATCAAAAATAATTTTTATTTAAGTTTCCTTGTATGCAGAAGGTATTTTTTTTACGATCTAATAAAATTACTTTGGTAAAAAACAATGAATGAGCTGTGTTGAAACTAAATACCGAGACATAATTATGTGGAATATTTTGTAAATAACTTAATAACTTACAAAATTTTGAAGATAAGGACAAGTATCTTAATTCTTGAATATTTATAGCTCTCATGGATGTCTTTCATTTGTTAACACATTATCCATTGAAACATGTTTAAAATATTCATAAGCAAATACTTCAGATTAACATTTTTTTTTACCTGTAGCAAATGTAATTTTCATTAGATCTTATAATTTTTTAAAATGTAAAATAAATAAATAAATAAAAAACTAATTCTATTTATTTCTTTTCTGCATCCATCAATTCCCCGTATTGTGTACTTTTTATGAACACTTGACTATATATATATATATATAAATTGATTTTTCCAAATATTTATTTATATGAGTTAATACAAATATTTGTAAAAAGAGAATGTTGACATATCACTGTTAAATATTTATTCTAATTTTCCTCCCGCATTTTTTGACATACAATATAATCGAATGAAGTGAGTCTCTCTGAAGAACTTTCAGAAAACAAGAAAAAATTTCCACTTTTACATTACTTTTTTTTTACTTTGATTCAGTAGGGGAGGGGGGAGTATTTACCATGTTGTCTTGGTTTCAAGGGAATCGGCAAAAAGATTTGGTTCTGTTTTTTTTTCCGGAAATGAATGGAATTTTTTGGCTGCTCATCATACGAGATACAGTTCATAGAGACCCAGACGGGAAGCAAATAAATTCCCAAATTCCTCATAATACGACTCTATTTTTGTATTGTATGGAATTTTTTGAAGGAGGTAAAATATTCGACTTCTATGTACTATTTTTATTTAAGGTGCCTTTCTTTGAGGTTCACATTAAAGTTATTGAAATTTCAAGTTTTCACAGAATTTAAATCTTTTCCCTCAAAGTACACTCTATAACAAAAAAACAAAAAAAAAGACGCACCAAGAAGGAGTTGTCCGATAGAGACAAAAATTGGTGGGTAGAAAGATTATGTACAGAATGGAAAATGATAAATATTTCATAAAAATTGAATGATTTATATCAGAGTTACATAGTTACAAAGTAACCAGCCCCCAAGACCAACTCTAATCCGGATACAAGATCCCACACGAAGCAACATAGAGTGATTAGGCACCCTGTTGGTCTCCTGCGGTATTTCTTGCAAAATTTGCTCCAATTGTTGGACCAGGTCTTCACCATTCCCAGGTTGATACAGTCATCTTCCCATCATATCCCAGACATGCTCGATTGGAGAGAGATCTGGTAATCTGGATGGCCACGGAAGTGTTTGAAAAGCTGCAAGACAGTTCATAAAAACACGTGTCGTATGTGGTCTTGCATTATCTTGCTGAAAAATAAGGCCAGGGTACTGCAAAATTAACCGTAGCAAAACAGTTCTCAGAATGTCGTCGACGTACCACTGTGCTGTGAATGTGCCTCAGTGACGACCAAAGGGGTCCGGCTGTCAAAAGAAATGGCACCCTAGACCATAACTTCTGGTTGAGGGCCTATGTTTCGTGCAGTAGTGAAAGCAGGATCGGTACGCTGCCCTGGATGTCTCCAGACACATCTTCAATAATCGTCAGGACATAGTTGGAAGCGGGATTTGTTGCTAAACACTATACGTTCCCAGTAAGCACCATTCTAACCTGATAGAGCCAAACACCGCTTTAATCTGGATCTACAGTGTGAAGGCGTGAGTAGCAGGTGGCGTAGTGGTCAGTACGAGTGTAAATTTCGCTCTATCAGCCGTTTATGAAACGTCATGGTAGACACTCGTGTGCGGGTCACACGTCTGATGGTTCATAACGATGAATCAGGCACTGTGACAGCTGATCTGACAATCTGCCGTTTCGATCTACTGTGGCCCTAGGTCGACCGTTACAATCATGACGCTGAAATATGCCATTGTTCACCCATTCTTGACAGCATCTTCTAATGGCCGCATCGCTTCGACCCATTTGCCGAGCGATTTTCCAATTTGCCCAACCTGCCTCTTTCATTCCAATGATACGACTCTTTCAAACTTTGACAGTTGCTCGTAATAAGCTGGAATCCTGCGGCGAGGCATTTTTGCAGTCGTTGTAAGGTATAAGGTATCCTAAATCGCAATCCAACAGAAATTTTGACTATCAGGATGAGAATCGCTTCTGAGTGCGCAATTCTGATGCGCAGTAGCTCCTGCTATTCATTCATTGTACACCAAATTTTAATCATTTGCATGTTCGGTACAAATGTCTTTGCATACAAAATTTCTTTACAATCTGGTAACTCCTTCTTAATGTTCGGTTTTTTTTTTTTTTTTTTTTGTTATAGAGTGTATTTTAATTTTCATCAAGAAATTTGAATGTTAAAATTTCTTTCTGTGCTGGGTTTTTAACATTGCAAAATATTTGTTAGGCAGTTTATAAAAATATGTTAATGTTTTTCCTATTCCCATGCCATAATCTCAGATTCGAGGCTCGAATCCGTCTTGAGTCCGACCCATGGACGTTTAGACATCTGCAGTTGGCAACACCTTAAATGTAAATGAGGACGTTTTATTAATATACAACTGCAGATGACGAAGAAAAGATGTAACGTAGATGTATATATGTTCGAGTGATATGCGTATCCATGAGATCGGGTCCAATTTATTTAGTTGAAATATTTTTTGGAAGCATATTTTACGTTTACTGCTTTAAATAGTACCATGTCTTTGATCCTGAATAAATTATTTTTTTAAAGAAAAAACTGATCTCGTAAGACTCTTGTAGATAACAACACATCTAACACCATAGCACACAATACATGTTGAGTATTATGCGAATTAGGAAACATCTTCTACACAGAACAATATTTTTAAAGAATTTCATGCAAGTACATTGTTTTAATAAATTTAATTTGAAAAACAAAACTATGAATTAAAAATAGAATAAAAGAAGTACGAGTCGATTACAATAACTTCATCAAATATATAAAACTAGTCTTTCTTTTGCATTTGAGAGATAAATTTATTTAATACTTTATTTAAAACATTACCTTTTATAAATATTTTATCATTTTAATGAATATAAAAACAAATGTGTGATTTTTTTCAGATATTTAATGAGTAAATAAGCTGATACAGTTCCTTACATATCTTTTATTTCCTCCAACTAAAAGGAAGTGACTTACAAAAACTCGCTCAAATATTTATAGGAATAATTTATTATATTTTGTACCATTTCCCACAAGAAAGAGTTACTCTAAAATGTTTTACAATTCCTTCTTTGTCAGTATGATTTTTAAGAAAAGAATGAGTGACAAAGAATGTCCTTGCGCTTCTTTCAGAGATGCAGCAATCTTTTTTCTCTTCTTTTGCAGCCATTTTCAGTTTTATTCTCGAAGTGAATATGAATCTCAAGTGAATGAAAATGAAATAATTTTTTCTTTGTGGACCAATAAGTATTTCTGTGGCAGCTACATTTATAATATATGGATGAAAACAAACTTATTAACAATAATAAAAATTTTAATGTTGGATGGTTATTCTGAGTTCAAAAAAGTTATAAGCAATCTAAAATTTTCTTCTGTGGGTACTTTTCCCCTTCAAGGTTGATAGTTTTGAAAGAAAAAAGATTTTTGCTTATGTATCTCTTAATACTTTCAAATTTTTCTGAAGGGCGTTTGACACTAAACACATGCATGAGAAATACAATATTTCTTTCTTTTAAATTCCATTTTTAGATTCCCAACGTTATTAAAAATGGATGTGATTTTTAAAATCTCAAATCAGTGGATAATCGACAAAGTTTAAAGCAACATACTAAGAATTATATTCTGGTTTCTAAGACATGGGTCTTCTTTATTTCTTCAATTATGAAATTTATTAAAATAGCAACATAAATATACACGTATTTCCATTCCAAATACAACATTACAAAAAACTAGACAATAGTTAAATTTATTGGACACGTAAAATAAAATACAAAAATCAAGTGTTCAAAATAAAAGCCCTAATGAACATATGGAAGAAATGAATATTTTGTGTAATCTCAACAATAACTACTACGACATGACTCGGCATAAAATAATGGATATTGTATCTGTTAAGAGTTATAACTGGTGATGGGCAAGTGCAATCTGTCACCATAATACACACAACGTGAATCCTTTCACTGTTGTTGATGTGATAAGCTTTAGGCAATCCTTATCGTTAGATTTGTCCATCACTCAATTACTGATTTCATATTCATATTAAAGTGGCTTGTGATTTTGTCAAAAGCAAATCGAATTTTGGAAGGATAATCAGTTATTTCTGTAAGCCAAAATTCTTCTTGTGAACAACTTAGAAATGTATTCGATTGGTTTTTGTATTCATTCTATGTTTCTTCCACATGTTGCCAAAGTGAATCTGGCGCAGTAGTAGAGGGGGTCCTGTTAGTTGAATATCTTACCAATCATTGATTTTACATGTTTCTAGTGATCAAGAGATAAATTTTCTACAATTTCTACAGATCAAGAGAAACATTCAACCAAAGCAATAATGCAACCTGATAGATACTGAAGAATGTAGAATGTTACATATTGTGTCTCACTTTGTGTTATTTAAATTTAGTCCCAGTCTAGCCTTAAACCAGTGCTTCTCAAACTGTGGGCACACCCCCTAGGGGCGTGATAACCCTAGGAAGAGGGCACGAGTAGTAAAGTAGACAACAAAATATAATTTTTAAAAATCATTAATTTATTGAAATTAAACAAACAAAATATATTCTGACGTAATGAAATATACATATACTGATATAATACACTTATAAATGTATCAGTACTATACAATGTGCTTTATAATTAATTTAACAGAACTAAGTTAAGAACAAGTTTAATAATCATCAGTGACCGCACATGCTGTCATATATAAAATTATATGTAAAAATTAACACTTATCTTGATAATTTGTACAGTTTATAATTAATCCCTTAACTGTGGATTAAAAGTTACGCAATTCACTCCACAATGCCACCGTTATGCACGTATGCACGCGTATGAGGTATATTGGGGGAGGAGAAAAGGTATAAATAAGAAATCGTCTGGAATAACTAAATCCTTCACAAACACTGTTAAGGACATTTTATTGCATTCCAAAGCCTTCGGAATAAATTTATAGATAGAGGTGAACAGAAAATATCGTATTTCGGTAAGACGTGTATATACGTCCAGAACAAATTACGCACTGGCTGAGCGTGACTTTTATATACGACGGCAGTGGAGAGGTTAAAGTCGTATTCTAGCTTTGACGTCAAAATATTGTACTATCGAATTCAATACATGGTTATTGTATGGAGGGGGGCGTGATAAAAATTGTGATTGAATATTGGGAAACAAGTATTGAAAGTTTGAGAAGCATTGCCTGACAGATAAAGGACGACAGCATGCTAGACAACTACAGAGAAATGTCGGTTATTATTGAGAGTGCCACCAGTCAATATTAAGGGGAGCGATTCAAAAGTACAATTGCTTCTTAAACCATAACATAAGGTAAATAACAGGTATCAAAATGCTAATGTAACATTTATAAACTCTCACCTTAATACCGCTAGACATGAATACTATGATCATAGATTCATTGGTAGAATGCTGATTTCAGTTAACGTCTGAGATAATGTCATACAAGTCACATTTGTCCGTACACTTTCAGTTATACATTGTAATTGTATATGCCTGTAGTATACAATGTCTGTAGTACAGCAGTAAAAGATTATTAAAATTCATTTCTGTTGTTGTGGCTAATCCTCAGTCTGTCTGACGGAGTCAGACAAGACCCAAAAGACCATTGGCCCTTAAGAAATTCAAGGGCCAACCATTGAACCTTAAGAAATCCAGGAGGGGAAAGGAAAAAAGGTCCTCCCTCGAAAGTCCCAAGCAGTCCAAGATGTGATCTGGAGAGGCTTGCTGAGTCTTGCACTTGGTGCAAAGAGCAAAAGTCTTCCTGCCTCCAAAAAAGGAAAGACTCTTTATGTGGCCACTTTTCACAATCTAGAGATTGCAGTCTGAAAGGATCTGCCACATTTAAGTAGAAATGAGGATCCTGGATGTTTGCTTTCATACCAGTTATGATTGGGCGGGGTCCTCCACTCCTTTAAAATTTCAGATTTAACCCTAGATTGATG
This sequence comes from Trichonephila inaurata madagascariensis, assembly GCA_019973955.1. NCBI lineage: Eukaryota > Metazoa > Arthropoda > Arachnida > Araneae > Nephilidae > Trichonephila > Trichonephila inaurata. Next base: position 19,885 of record BMAV01006594.1, on the reverse strand, counting down.
TTCAGAGTAGGTGAGGGTTGAAGAGATAGGTGGAGAAGCATTACAAGCCTCTTTAGCCAGGAGATCCGCTTGTTCGTTTCCAAAGATGTTCATTTCCAAAATTCATTTCTTCTGGAGTTGATTCAAAAGTTAAGGCTGATATGGATTGCAATGTAACAGACCTTACATCTTGGGCAAAATTATCGATGACAAATAACGATCCGCCCTTGCAATGCGCACATCATGACTGTTCTCATGCTCTTTGACTAAATTTGGACGATTCTTATGTTCGGCGAATCTGTCCATCCCGCCACCTTTGATTTTATTTTCGTATCAATGTAACTTGTGATTTCATGCAAAAGAGACCAATATCTCGGAACGATAATCAACTATCTCTATACGCTATAATTCTTCTTATATCAAACTCAGAAATGTATTTGACTGACTTCTATATTAAGTGAGCAGACATACATACCGAACTTTCTTACGCAAATAAAGCAGAAAAACTTAATTCTATAATCTAAGTATTGTTCTTCATTTATATGGAACTTGTAGATGGCATTATGACTACACTGTAACCTTTTATTAAACTTTTTCTGGAGACGGTAATAGTAAAAATAATTTATGTTTTACTTTCAGATTTTTTTGTTAAGTTGATTCTGAAAGTAAAAAGACAGTCTGTGACCAGCCATTATTTAACAATTTTAAAAATGAAGAATTTTTGAAAATTTTTATTTAAATTCTTATGAATTGTTTAATTTTTGAAAACATTTAGTCATTTTAAGTGATTTATGTTTCGTAGATTATTGGAAAAAAAGCCAGTATGGATTTAAAAATATGTTCCCTTGTTGATTTTTTAATTCCTACTATTAGCTCATAATCTCTATACATTTATTCATTTATATATTTATTTATTCATATATTTATTTATCTTGGTGAAATTTTCAATCGTTAATAAAATACATTTTAAAGCGCTTAATTGAGCTGAAATTTTATATACTGGGTTATTTTGGATGACAATACAATAATATAATAATAATTAATAAAAATTAATTGATTAAAACGAATTATTCAAAGAATTACAAATACAACGACGTTGGCATCATTTTTGGCGACTTAGCGACCCTTTTGGCGACTTGTGTCAAAACTTGAAAAGGTTTTTATCTCACGTGTTAAAGTATTAAGTTGAACTAAAAATTTTTTACATGATTGTTTTGGATGACAACACAATACTTTAATGATAATTAATAAAAATTAATTACCACTTAATGTTGTGATTCTGTCCTATGTATATACATATTTATATTAATTTTAACTATTTAATATAAAGTAATTATTTACACTATTTTAAGCTTTCATTAGACAAAACTTTTAAGAATGTGTTACTTCTGCTGAGCAGAGATCAGCTTAGGGAGGTATTTTTAGAAATCGACCCACAAGAATTAAAGTTATAAATAAAAAAAAAGTTTTATCAGCTATTAGATCTCCA